>PVKU01001347.1:193426-313482 GCA_004027475.1 Anoura caudifer
TTCCCATCAGACTGTCAGCTGATTTCTCAAAAGAGACCTTACAGGCAAGAAGGGGCTGGAAAGAGGTATTCCAAGTCATGAAAGTCAAGGACCTACATCCAAGATTGCTCTATCCAGCAAAGCTGTCATTTAGAATGGAAGGGAAGATAAAGTGCTTCTCAGATAAGGTCAAGTTAAAGGAGTTCATCATCACCAAGCCATTATTATATGAAATGTTAAAGGGACTTATCTAAGAAAAAGAAGATAAAAAATAGGACAGTAAAGAGACAGCAAACTCACAGGTATTAACAACCACACCTAAAACAAAAGCAAACTAAGCAAACGACTAGACCAGGAGAAGAAACACAGAAATGGAGGTCACATGGAGGGTTAGCAACAGGGGAGTGGGAGGAGGAGAGAGGGGGGAAAAGGTACAGAGAATAAGTAGCACAGACAGTGGGTAGAAAATAGATGGGGGTAGGGCAATAATAGTGTGGGAAATGTAGAAGCTAAAGAATTTATGACCCATGGACATGAACTAAAGGGGGGAATGTGGGTGGGATGGGGTGTGCAGGGTGGAGGGGAATGATAGGGGGGAAAGGGACAACTGTAATAGCATAATCAATAAAATATATTTTTAAAAAAGACACATACAGACACATACACACAAAAGCAAAAGAATTCCAGTCTCCTTAAACAATTTACAACAGAGCATCATAGGATTAAAGTATGACAATTGCTTTAGTGTAGTTGTGTCAAATGACCTGGCTGTTTCACATCTTGAACTCTAGGATATGGGGGCAGAACCACATCTGGGCACGTACTTTTGTGGGCCACAAAACAGACAGTGGGTTTTATTCTAATTTGAAAGAAAGCAATTATTGGTTTTGAGCAGACAGACTTTGATTTAGCTCATTTTTTCCTCTATCTATTCCTTCCTCCTTCCCTTCTCATTCTTTCCTATCAATCTATTTAGCCATCATTATTAAAGTAATAGCTTACCATTAATCCATCATACACAAAATTAATTATTTAATCCACCAGAATCCCAATAGGATCAGATGGGACTAGAGATGTGGAAGCTAGATAACTCTTTGGGAAAGAAAAGGTTTTTCACAGATTCTTTTTTATGAGTGGAAAGATGTAGGGAAATAATTAGTATTGGTTCTGTGTGATAATGCAACATGAGTCTCTGATTTGCCTTTTTAAGAAAATATACAGTAAAGATCTCTCTATCCATGGGTTTTCATATTCAGATTCCTTTCTTTTTTCATCTACAAAGAAACAGATAATCTTCAAGTATCTTACTTATATTGAAATTACCTACTCTCTGTTAATCCATATATCCATCCATATATTTCATCAGTTTTCTCACCTTGTAGGTTTTAGTAAGTGAAATATGACCCTACATTATAGCTGTAATAAAAACTCATTTTACTTTGTACCTTGATTACCCTAGTGTAAATTTCTTACATTTGAATATATTATTTAACTGCTTCTAAATTTTGTTTATCTTTATGTTCAGCTTTTCTATTAGAAAATATTGATTCTTGAGCTTGGCTACACAATGGAATTGCCTGGAAAACTGAAATTATCAATGCTGGGTTATGACCACATAGAGTTTAACATAACTAGCATGTGCTGTGTCCTGCATCGTATTATTATTTTTTTAATTTATCGATTTGAGAAAAAGACAGTGGAGAGAGAGAGGGAAGGCAGAACAGAGAGAGAGACAGACAGAGAGAGAGAACATCAATTTTGTATGCATTTAGCATTTATTGGTTGATTCTTGTATGTGCCCTGACCAGGGATGAAATCTGCAGCCATGGCATGTCAGGATGTTGCTCTAACCAACTTAGGTACCCAGCCAGGGCCCGTGTTAGTTTTCAAAAGCATACTAGGTGATTGTAATGTACAGCCTAAGATAAGAATCACTGGCTTAATCCTTGTAGTACAAGGCCTAGAACATTGTAAGTGCTCAATAAAAGTTTAACAAACGACTCAACATAATGAGTCTTAAACTTTCCTATAGGAATGCCAACATCATGCCTGTGATTTTTCCAAATACTCTTCATTAAATTAGAAGTCATATGAAAACAATATAAAGAATGCAAAAAGAACATAAATGTTAGTTTTCATTCCTTATCTAATAATTTCAATAAGGCTCCCAAAATGATTTTAGTTTCAGCAATATTTTAAAATGCAGCTACCTTGAATGATGTACCAAAACACTGAGTCAGATTGCATCTCTATGTGGACAATTAGTTTCACATGGGGAATTTTGTTTGGAGGAACAACATAATATTGACAGGCTGTAAGTCTTTAAACAGTTTTCACTTCAGGAAACTCCAGAAAATGCCGAGGCTGGTTCAGGCTGTTACGATGACACTGCATCATTTTAATAGTATGACTATTACAATAAGTGCATTAATATTTCTTAATAATTGAAGTGAAAGTTACAATAATGTGACTAATAAGACTATTAAAAAGATTTAAAGTTGCTGATTATTTGTATCTGTAAACAGATCTCACGGAACAGTACTGAATTCACTACAAACGCAGCCAGCTAGGATTGGAATTCGACAGCAGCTGAATGCAAACTGGCCATTTTGTTTGCTAGTCAATCTGATTCAGGTATAACCCACAATACGGAGAATAATAATTTTTTCACTTCATATTCTTTTCCAAGTCTCTTTCCTTGTTAAAGGACAAAGTATTTCTAGAAATATGTCTAGTATATATTAGCAAATTTGGAAAAAGCACAAATGTTAGAGTATTCCACTTTTATTGTGTTGTAGGATTATGATGAAATCAAGATTATTATTTTTTACTTGAATTTGTTGCTAGCTTTTTACATGTATATATTATTTTTACAATCAAGGGATAATGCAGATATGAAAATCAAATCCAGATACCGCATACTCACAAACTTCCTTTCCAACACATGGTGGATGAGATGCATATATATATATAATTTTTCATAATGTCCCATTCTATTCTGGAAAAATGTTCAATGTAAACACACAAAATAAAAACAAATCAAACAAAAAGCAAGTCCACAGGTTCTTACTTTCAGTGTGTTCTTCAAGGAAATTTATAGCTGCTGCTGCTTCAGTTAAAAGCGGAGAGAAATTTTAAAGTAAAAAAAAAATCATGTGAGGATGGAGGGAAAGATTCCTGTAGATGTAGCCACTTTTAAAAATGGATTTGGAATATGTTGTTGTTATTAAAGGGGTTGTCTTGCTGGCAATTCCATACATCTGCTTTTCACTCCAGGGAAATCTCTGCATTGTTAACCTGAGTACTGTGCAATTCATCCTGTTTCTTTTCATTTGTTTTTTGAAAACATATTTTAATGGAACTGCACGTCATCATTTAGCCTTCACTGTTTTCTTTTAATGCACGCTCAGAAAGAGGAAGATTATGACTGTGAATGCTTTTTAAAAAATGTTCCATGCTTTCAGGCTGTCCATTTTGACCATAATTTGGGCAATAAAAAGAGATAAAAATTGCCCATCTATAATAGCGTTATTATTAATGTCACAGTATTCCTATGCCGTTTTTCTGCTAGCAAATTACTTGTTCATATTTCTATCACTACCTTCCATGATTACCTTTGCTAATTTTCCTATTCAAATCTCTGCTTCATATATTCATCTACTCATTTGTTCATCTTTCCTTGAGGACTTGTTCATATTATTCTCCTGCATTTTGGTTCTGCATAGCATTTTTTTTTTCTGTCACATAAGTGGTATTTATCATGTATTGGCATATTTCTCAAAATGTACTGTTTATAAAAGGATTGCCAGTTTATTTTGCTGCCAGTGGCCAGAGGAACACACTTTAAGAGACATTTATACATTTCCTTGTAATGTTAATTATAATTTCATGAGACTTTTTCTTGGCTCAACCAAATTGCCATTCCCATTACAACAAGAATTGTATCTTATAAGTCTAAGCTTCTTTTTAGTGTCTTGGCAGCATCCTTTGCCCACTGTAGGTGTTCAATAAATATTTGATTTACTGGTAAATTATCCACTTTGTAAACACATATCAAGTGAATAAAGGGTTTTATTATCCATCAAGAGACTGTAGTGAGAGAACCCTCCTCTGGAGAACAGCATTGTGAAACTTAAAGAAAGAATGGGAAGGAAACAGGCCCTGGGGAGGCCAGACCACAATCTAGTTGCAAGAGACTAAGAAATCGCCCACCTTTGTGATGCTTCCAGGTGTGAAATAGGTATCACTGCCTGACCTGACTCCGTTCAGGAGGCGAGGGTTGAGGATGCTCTGAATTCCTTTCCTACGCCTGGATATTAGGCTCCCCAGATTCCTTTTGGTAATAGGAATGCATCAGACTCCTTCTGTGCAATTGGCAATTATGCTTCATCTTTATCCTGCCCGTATGCACTAGTGGGATATTTTCTTCCTGAAACAGGCACTGTACCAAAAAAATCAGTCTAATAAATCTGTAGGCAAGATGCCATTGAACTAAAGATAAAGAACTCTTTAATGATCTTATTAAGAGAGCTTATCCATGCTGGTCACTGAACTTTAATGCAGAACCCACCATTGAAAGCTGAGGACATACAAGGGGAATGTGCCCAAACTGACGGAGCCTGCAGTCAATACGGCAGGTCCAACAGTCCCGAGATTCCATTTTGAGCTCCAGCCTCAGTAGATAATTTGCCTTGTTCAGAACAGAGTAGCAAGGAAGTGGGCATAGAGCTATGCTGAAGGTATTTGGGATTCTTTACAGGAAATGATAATTATGTTCTTATAAATGGTATGGATTAATATTAGGTGCATGGTCTGTATCTGCATTGAGAACAATGTATATGTATTACCTCTAATCTTCAACAACAAAGACTTTTTGGACATTAAATACATCTTATAATTCAAGAAACAGAGGTTCAATACAATTAAATATATTAAGCAAATTCCTGTTGTTTTGCCATAGTGGAGTTAAAATCAAACCTAAGTTCCTCTGATAATTTATTCTCTCCTGACTGTTAAGTCTGAATTTGGTGAGATGTTTTAGTGTAATGAATAATTCCTATACTTTATTGCTTTATAAATTGAAACAGATAAACCATTCTATGTGTTATATAATGTCAATCCCTTACAGGTTTGTAGCACTTTGTTTACAATTAATGTTTCATATCTTACTTGATTATCATAATAGTATGACATATATGGAGTAAAGATTTTATTTATAAATATGAGAAAGTTAAGGCTTAGAAAGGACAGGTTGTTGGCTTAAAGTCCCAGAGCTCATTACCTCAGCTTTCTACTGTTGTGCAAACAAATTACCATAATTTTAGTGGTGAAAGCAACAACACATGTACAAGCTCACAGTTCTGGAGTTCAGAAGTCTGGCCCTGGAGTGACTGGGTCAGAGTGTCCAAAGGCTAAAGTCAAGGTGTCAGCAGGGCCGCATCCCTCTCTGCAGGAACTGCCAGGAAATCTGCTTTGCAATGCACTTGGCCAAGTTCAGTTACTTCAGTTACTTCGGGTGGTAGAACTAAGGTTCATTTCCTTGTGGCTGCACACCTGCCATCCCCATTTTCTTGCTGGCTGTCACCCTATGGCTCTCACAGCACCTAGAGATTAGACCACCTGCATTGCCTGTCACTCGCCCTCTCCACCTTCAAGCCATCAACTGAGAACTTGCCCCATCCGATCCCCTTTGAGCTTCCAATCTCTCACTTTATCTCTGATCTCTAGGCATAGATTTAAAGGGTCTTGTGATTAGGTCAGGCCCTCTTAGATAATTTTTTTTTTCTTAACATTAACTGTACTATCTAATAAAACCTAATCACAGGAGTAAAATACCTCATATTTACAGTCCCTGGGATGGGAGAAGAGGGGCCATCCTAGAACTCTGCCTTTACAGTAACTACTAATACTCAGGTCTTGTTGGTAAAATTAGGATTGTGGTGCTGCCGTTTACTAACCTCATGAAAGGTTTATGCATCTGTAGGCCATCGCCATCGACCGTGGCCGTGACACTTCTGGCCGAAGAGCTATGACCTGAAGCAGAATATTACAACTTGATAGCAGAGGCTTCAAAAGACCTCACATGTTTTCCCAGAGTTCTTTCCCCCATGCCAAGGCTGGTACATCTCAGCTATGAGCTGCTGTTTCAGCATGGATCCTGGAAAAAACAGGACCCATAGAGAAGAGCCATAGCAAGCCTGCAGAATATATATCATGGGGAAGAAATCAAGCACCCTGACTGTAGGTTCCTGATAACCTGGAGGTCCTTGCTACTCCAGCATGACCTTGCTTCAAGGTTAACTAACAGAGAAACAGAAAGCTAAAGGTGAGATTGCTATAAATTTATATAAATATTAAAAATTTGGCATTGGCTTTTCAGCTAGCTGACAGGTGGGAAGGAAACTCAATAAATACTGGAGGCTGGAAAGTTGAAGACCAATGTTATCTGCTTGTGAAACCCAAAGGAAATTGTAACAGGCGTATATCGTCTCTACTTTTGAGTCTCAGTTTTAATATTAATAGTATGGGATACTATCTCAATTTTAAGTCCAGATCTATAAAGATTTTTTAAATATGAAAAATGCAGTTCTACTTTTTCAGTGACTGAAGTATGTCTTTCTAATTAGAAGCAGGAAGAATACTTGATTTGTCTAATTCATAATCAGTTTAAGGATAATAATAATAATGCTAATACCTTATAATAATTATTAGGCTCTTACTATATGACACTTTGTAAACAATTGAGCATGCCTTCTCATATGATTTTCACAAGTATCTTGCAAGGGTACAGATAAAGGAAATGAAACGTAAAAAGCTTCCCTGTGACCCAGATCTAGTCTGGAAATTAGCCCACATGCTTTTACCCTGAAGCCCAAGTCTTAATTCAAGTTTTCAATTCATAATTTTCTCCACTCCCAGCTCTAATATGGTAGAATTGGACAACAACAAAAAGAATTCTCAAAAGCACCTTTGAACCTGAATCCATGAAGCTAAAGTGATCATAATTTTGTAGATAAAGACTCATGATTTAAAGCCATGCATGTGATTTTGGGGTGGGGTAACGCACAAGGTTACAGGCGTTTTGAAGACAGGCCCTATTTTCCCTGCCCATTAGCTAGAAATGTCACCTCCTTCCCTCATGCTGCTGGTCTCATACTTCAGTTCTCACCCTTCACCTCTTCCACAAATGGTCTTCATCCATGCATCTCCTTTTGTTAAAGTCCGAGGCACCTCTTGACATTCATTTCTAATGCTGCCTCCTGCTAAATCTCTAAATACATCTGTTTCCTTGATCTTGGAACTTCTTGGAGATTCTCTTCTGGTATTTAGACACTCGGGGAGGTGCAACAGATTGAGGATTTCCGAGTCAGGCTGCGCCTAGTCCCCTGATTAACCATGTAATTGGGTATGCAATCCCTCAGCATTATTTCAAGCCTCTAAACTTATCAGAGTCCCTCACTCAGAACATTACCTTAGCTCAACACCTGCAACTCCTTCACAACCTTAGGTCTGAATCGCCGTGGCGGACACTTTCCCACGAATGGCCCCGCTTGATTCTCAACCCGCAACCTCCTCCTTCTGGCTGCATCTTGGCCCTTCAGCATGACCTCGCTGGACACCACTCCATCTGCATGGCATTCCCTCCTCAGCTCTGGCAGAGTCCCTTACCAGCCACCAGCCCTGCTGTTCTGGCACAACCAAAGTAAACATTTGGCTTGGGCTTACCCGGATTTCCCTCCCAGAGGTGTTACTTATTCAGCACAAACCATCTGGAATAAAAAAAAAAACTGGCCAAGATAAGTGACCTCTTTTGAGTCTCAGTCTCTTCAGTAAAAAGTGTGCAAAATTCATTGTTGCCTGACTTTGAGGATTACATGACATAACACATTTCAAGCTCTTGGCTCAGTGAGCTTTACATATAATGAGCGCTCGTTAAACAGGAGCTGCTTTTTCCCTGCTCTTACTCTAGCCAGTATTAAAGCCATTTGCATCCCATTCTGAACCACATGGCACTCTCTCTCTTCCCACAAAGTGATATTATGTGCCTCTAAAGTAGGCACCAGGTCTTATTAATTTCAGTATCTGCTAGAGTGCTGAGACTGGTGTTTTACATTTATTGAATTAAATTTATTGGAGGAGATACTATATTCTCAGCAGCGGAAGGGAGCCTGAGAAAGCAGAAAGCCCGGCCTGTGCTGTTTTAGAAGTTACAGTCTATTGGGATTGTGGATTGATGCAAATAAAGCCAATACTGCTAAGTTAAGACAGTTGGGTTAAGGGGCATTTTTGAAGAACAGAGGAATGCTGTGAGCATGCAAGGAGGTAACGCAGTAATAATGGTCATAAAAACTTTAACGGATCATTTAGGGTATGGGCCAAAACCGAGATATGTTTTAAACACAAAACTTCTTCAAAAACAGATGGTGTGGCAGATTCATTTGTTTAATGTAACTGAAAAATTTACATCTGTTTCAGGCACAGCTGGATCTAGAGGCTCAGTCTCACCGAACACACTTCTCTTTTTCCAGGTCTGTGCTTGCCCTCGGTTGAACGTATTCTCAGAAGGATGCTCCACCAGGCGGGAAGGATGGTTACAGGCTAAGCTACCCCGCTAGAAAGCAAAAGTCTTTCTGCCTGATGCCAGCCATGTTTGATTCAGCTTCAGTCACGTGAACATCTCTGAATAATGGGCTGCTCCATTATTCCAGAGGGCAGGGCCGCAGGAGGCTCACTGGAACCACATGACCAGCAGAGTCTGTTTGGGAAAAGGGTGTTAGGGGAGCTGACAAAGACTTGTGTGATATAATAAAGAACGAGAAGCCATGACATTGAAGAGCTTTAGATGGAAAGGACCAACAATAAAAAGACAGAGAGAAACGGAAACAAACTTGCTTATTCATGAAATATTAAGCCAATTTTACTGAATGGCAAATGGATTTAGAGACAGGTGAACCTTGGTTAAAGAGTCCCAGCTTCACTATTCATTAGCTCTTAGTCTGCAGGCAAGATTTTGAACTGTTGAGAGCCTCAGTTTCTTGATCTGTGAAATGGGGATAATATATGTATATCACAGAGTAGATCCGATAATAAATAAAGTCCTGTATCGACAGCTTCTGTTACAATTTCTGAAATCTCATTTTCAGCAGCATTAGTGAAAATTAATCAACATTAGTATTATTATGATAATGATCAAAACCAGAGAAGTGTGTTTTGGGAAAACACAGGCACTGAAATATAGTCGCTAATTGAGAAATCAACCCCGTGCTTCCATTAGCGTCGATCAGTGTGACTCCTTTTCTCTGGCCGGCCTGGTGTGATCCAGTTGAGGAGGTCACTCTGAGTTAACACAAATGTCATTTTGCCCCTCAAGTAACAGAAGGGAATCAGAAAAGTCAGAGAGCAGAGAGTGGAAAGCAATTTGTAACCCACAGCTCCGAACTTCGTTTTTCTTTTCCTTTTTTTTTTTTCTCAGAAAAAACTTTAATCATCTCGTCTGGCTTTCACTGAACATAGAAATTGGAAAGAAAAGGAGGAAAGGGTATATTATTTAGTGAATGCCATTTGCCACTGCATTCACAGATCACCATATGTTCTTCATACATATAAAACCTACTTGAAGAGCATTTTTGCACATGGGCTCCCATGTTATTTCCACCTTATACAACTCTGGGAGATGCCTAGAAATTTAATTTTTAACAAGCCCTTGTGGGGGGGGCGGGGCATAGCTTTAAACCTTTCACTGGAAGTCTAAGTGCTTATTTTTATTTTTCACATTCTTACTGACGGCTTTTAGAATATTATTTCCAAGCAACCTGGACTGACTCTGTTCAGTAACTAATCTTATACTCTATGGTGAACAAATATATAAGATTCTGTAAATAATGAACAATATGAAACATGCATGTAAGATTTTAAAAGAATGTGAAATATTAAATGACACTGGTGACTTAACAATTGGGTATCTTTCAGCTCCATAAAATATGGGTAAGACATAAAGCTTAAGCCTTTATGTGAATTCTCAGCTGTTAACAACCCAAACTTAAATATAAATTGTCCTCCTAGAATGCATATTCCTCTCATTAATATGTCTAGTGTCTTCTTCAAATATAGGAAAAAGAAGAAGAAAAACAATCTATAGTTTATTCAAAATATATTGTTTATATTGAAGACATCCACCAAATGCACTTACCTACATACAGAGCCCCTAAAGACAGCCACATTGTTTAGAATTCTACTTTATCTTTAAAACATGAAATTGTCCTCCTCATGAATCTTATAATCTTTAAGGCATTTAATAGTCCAGTATTTAAATTATCTCCTCTATAATTGCCTCAAATTCTATTAAAAGGAAAGAGGAGATCAACTATTCTTTAATTATTGGGAAAATTGTCAAATCTCCCCTAATAATGCATGCAGGTTTAATTTAAATCTCATAAATACAAAGGTCACTAAGTCAGACACCCCAAATGCAGGCCCAGATCATGTTCATTTCAGGAGGTCACAAAATCTCATTTTGGTAGACACGCATCATCTGCGATAACGCCTTGATTAAAGTGACCCTAAAGGGGCAGACGTGCATTTGGGCTTTGGAAACGAGCTTATCATCACTTCCGAAGAAGTGGAGCAATCACAAGTTTTATCGCATCTTTTCCTCCCATAGATCTTTAGAGGGAAATCATGGTTAGTAGATGGTTACATTCAAAGACAAATGGCAGGAGATGAAGGCCACCGGAAGAAAGAAAACATACGAGTATTCTAGCCAACTTCTCCTGCATCTAAATAGCAAGCCTGACACTATTAAGCTTCATACTATTAAGAGAGTAATACTATAAAACACATGGGTATTACTTCATTGAAACTTAAACACAGGTAAACAACCACACAAGCTATTCAGGTTTCTAGTGATCAGGTGAGACACTGTACCAAATGATGTGTATGGGGTGTTAGGATCCTGGGCGGCCCATACTTGCTAACACTGCCCACTGCCTAGAAGGCACCCGTGCACCCGATGACCTTCTAGTACACCTTTGACAGTGACTGTAGGAGAGAGTAAGAGGTGCAGGAATACGAACATCTGGTTTTACAAACTCTGCTTCTCTAAGAGGTGCCTTCAGCAGGGGCACTGCCTACACACATGGGCAATGCCTGACACAGAGCATGCACTTGATAAATATTTGCCAAAAGCCTCAGGGAAAGCTCTTCTTTTATAAATTAGACTAACAACCTCAAATCCTTCTGGCAGTTCACATTTCCTTTTCTACCTTAGTTTCTTCGTCCAGCAGGTTTCAAGGTAACTGTAATACTTTCCAAGACCACATGCAGAATATTACACATTGAGTTAGAAAGTGGAAGTAAGATTAATTATGAATGAGAGCTGGTGAAGGACAACACCGAAAGAAGATACAAACGGAGTGACATTTTAAACAGACTCCTTGATTACAACGCTTAATGTAGAAGAGGTGGAAAGATATCCCACTTCTAAGCTCTTAACACAGCAATGCTTAAATAACCAGCTTTGAAAGACTAACAACAGATTTTGCTCTACTCCCACGAAAGTGTAACAATGTCACACACACACACACACACACACACACACACACACACACACACACACAGCCAAGACCTCATAGAAATATCAGCATCTTAGAGATCTTCCAAAAAAGCAACGTGAGCACAGAAGGAAGAGGCTACTGCTGCTCCAACACATGAGCCTTTGATGTTCCCTCATCTTTACATCATAGAAGGAGCTCAAAGGGTTAATTAAAATTTAATGATATCGGCGGTACTTTGAAAAAGTTATGAACTTGGGCGAGATCAATCACTTTCTTGGACTGCCTGACTTCAAAGCCGACATTATGCAAAAAGAGAGAGGGGGGAAACTGCTCCCATTCTGAACTGAATTCATAAGCGAGGATTTTCTCGTTAGTGGTCCGGACGTGGAGGAGATTCCAAGTTCAAACTAAAAAGAGGTGAGGTGCCAAAAAGTGGTTAATCTGAATATTGAGCCTTTGATGGTGATCGCATTTATGTTTGAGTGAACACGTTACCAGCAGCCTGGGAACTGACAGACCCCGAACCAGGAAATTGAGGACTGGGAGAGATAAACAGCTTTTTCTTTCTGTCCTTTATTTCTCTGCATTTGGAATCTCATTTTGTTTGGCTGGATTTAGTGTAAGAAGAAACAAAGAAAACCAAACTAATTAACTTGTTTACTCATTCTCAGTGACATTCTATAGAATGACATTTAAAATGACTAATTTAACTTCTGTCAAATTGTAAAATGTTGGCTGTCTCATAGGTCTTTTCTTCACTGTGTTATCCTTGCCTAAGTTCGCTAACCGTAATCTTACTCTCCCTTTCAAATTCATTGTGGTATAAGTATACAGGGTGATGTTTTGTGGACCAGGAAAAAAAAAGTAACTTCTTTTCAGACACTTGGTATATTGGGTTGGCCAAAAAGTCCACTCACTTTTTTTCCATAAAATAGAAGACACATTGCCCTGGCTGGTGTGGCTTAGTGGATTGAGTGCTGGACTGCGAACAAAAGGGTCACGGTTCGATTCCCAGTCAGGGCGCATGCCTGGGTTGTGGGCCAGTTCCCCAGTGGTGGGGAGCTCGAGAGGCAACCGTGCATTGATGTTTCTCTCCCTCTCCTTCTCCCTCCTTTCTCTCTCTAAAAATAAATAAATAAAAATCTTTAAAAAAAGGATTGAAAGAATAATAAAAGACATATTTTTCATTTTCACCAATGGCTTTATTGATTTGGATATTTTGAATATGTTGGCTATCTCCTGCATGGTATAACATTGATTGTTCTCAATTAATGTCTCGATTTGATCACCTCAACTTCAAATGATCCACCCAACTGTGGAGCATCATCCAGGGAGAAATCTCCAGCATGAAACATCACAAACCACTTTCCATATGTTTGATCAGCCACAGATCTTCTCCATACACTGCACAAATCTTTTTTTTTGCATTTTTACCTTTTTTGAAACAATAAAGTATAATGCGCTGAAAATGTTCCATATTTTCACCCATCTTCAATATTAAGATGGCTACACAAAACTTCACCAATTTTGACTTTTTTGAATGCACACTGATATGACAGCTGTCACAATACAATCTAACAAAATTGTTTTGAATGATGTTAAAGACAACTAAGTGCTACTAGAGGCTTCTTACAGAAAAAAGCTCAAACTAACTTTTAGGCCAACCCAATAATTCATTTGGGGTTATAGCTTGAGTGGGTATGGTCATTTCAGCACAAGCTGTAACTGTAGGAGAAATGCTTGTTTCGAAACAATTATAAATTGTCCTTGTAAGCCAGGAAAACTTCCCAATCTGGCCCTGAAAGACCAAATCCAATCCAACACTGCTATCAGGTAACATAGCATGTGGGCAGCAAAGATTTGTGGTAAAATCAGAGGAAATCAGCAGAATTATATATATGTATGTATACATACATATGTGTGTATGTATATATACACATACACACAAAACAACAGACATACACATGATGAGGCAAAAGCAGGTTTACAGTTGTGAGTATGCAAAATACACTTATTCTTGCATTATTATTTATTATTGTATCATTTTTTCATACAAACTGTAAAACTACTTTTGCCCTAACCTGTATATTTGAATTCACCTTTTTTAAAGATTGTAAGGAGGAAAGAAAACTAATTGTATATATTCTCATCTGCCACACTGTTAATAGAAAAATTAAATCCTAGAAGTGCCAATCTGGGAAAAGCAGAAAAATGATGGATTTCCTCTAATATACCATCCCCTCCAGATGTCTGTTTCAAAACAGAAAGATGGGGTTTACATGAGATCCCACACTTCAGTGGTCTGCCGGGTTCTGTCAGAGACACACAACCAGGTTCTGAACTCGTCCAGTGGGGCGTTGGGCACCCTGAGATTCGTTCGTGATCAGGAAATTATCTCAGTCTTCCGTCCGTAAACAGCAGAACCTTCCTGGGACTCTGATTGACCCAACGGCTCAGAGCAGCCCGTTGGCTGTTGGAGGCCTCCTCTGATTAAATAAAACATGTAAATTAAAGCCAATATTTGGATTTTTTGACTCCCTTTTTATTTGCTGTTTTGATCCACAGTGAGGAAGGAATGCCCTATGGTGGCTCGAAAGGTAGAGCTGGGGTGACAGATTCAAATGCATCACAGGGTCCTGCAGGTGACAAGCTTGAGCAGGAGATCACGTGTAAAACAAACATGAGTATGTGAAGAGCTGAGAATTCAGTGAGTGTCTCCCCTATTTCATACATGGAAAATTACTGTCTCCTAATAAACTCAACTGGCGGTGTGATCCAGCCAGCGGCCACCTGCTCAAAACGTCTGGACTACATTTCACTTTTGTGAATTAAACAGAATGACTGGGAGACACAGACATCGATGCCCTCCATATTTTCAGAATCTTAACACGATGCTTGCATCTCAGACATCTGTTTATCCAGGCCTATTCTCTGGTTTATTAGAACGCAACAGCAAGTTTTCTTTCAAATATCCATTCTGCATAATCTCAAGTACTGTGTATTTTCTGTTCCCACTTGTTTCTTTTTCTGTTGTCTTAATTAAAAGGCAAAATAATTCACCTTATCCTTTTCTTCCATCCCTCTCTCATCACAGAATCAAGAAAGCATAAACGACTCCTGTCCTTATGGTATCCGTCTGCATTTTCTTCTATTTCTCAGCATTCTTAACCTCTCACAAAATGAATAGGTACATGATATAGTAGGCACAATGTACTATGAAATAATAGCACAGGGCAAATACAGGGTGGGCTTAAGTAGGTCTACAGCTCTGGTTACGTGGAGCACAAAGTTTATTCTTGTATTCCCATTTATTGATTATTCTATTCTTTTTTTTTTTTTTTTGTATTGCAACTGTAAACCCACTTTTGCTCATCCTGTATGTCAGGAGTTTGACAGATTCATGGTTGGAGAGGGGGATATTGATACAGTATCATTTTCAGCTGAGTGAGCAGGGTGGGCCACAGTGAGAAGTAAAGGATGGAAGACAATGTACAAGCGAATGCAGAGTCAAGGAGAAGAGCATCCCAAGCCAAAGCAGCCCTGGAAACCCCTAAAGGCAGGCATGGCTGGCATGGGTACAATGAGAAAGATGTATGTGTGTGGAACAGGGGGCAGGAAGAGAGTCAACGCCGCAGGACTCTGGGCCACTGCCTATCACAGTGCACCTTCAGCTGTGCTACTGGATAAAGTCCTGTTGGCTTCCCTTATGCCCGCCCCTGAACTCCCATTCATCAGTGTTCTCCACCCCGCTACCTTACCCCTGTGCTCTCTTTCTTATACCTTCCTCTGATACGGATCTCAACTGCAGAGTCAAGGTTAAGTCTTTTTAGTTTCACTTCTTTCTTTTTAGAATATCACAGAAACATACACTTGAAACCTATATGATCCTGTTAAACAATGTCACCTCAATAAATTCAGTATAATTATTAAGGGAAAAAATCTAGTATTATACAGATCTAGTTTTACTTCTATGAATAAAAGTATCACCAAACATGTAGATACATTCAGCAGGACATTTTGCTAATGACATTGAAGACAAAGGTGTTATCTTACATACATATTTACAAATACTTTGGGGCCTGTAAGTACCATATTTTTGGAATATAAGATGCACCTAGGTTTTAGAGGAGGAAAAAAGGAAAAAAATTGAAGCAAAAAATGTGATAAAATATTTAATAACATAAATAACATAATATTTAACTAATGTAAATGTAAACAGGACTCAACAGCAGCATTAACAATCATTATTCCTCCCAAATTTGGGGGGGAAGGGTGTATCTTATAGTCCAAAAATGCAGTATTTATCACAGATGCATCACCAAGCCATACTTAAACTCTCCATTTGGGGTTCGTGTCACATTCCTCTTGTTGGTATTGGTCTTGTACTGAAAATTATGAAGCCGTCAAATGAGGTAGCAACAAATTTCACTGTGAAGGGGTTGGGGGCAGGAGAGAATTTTTATTAAATTATTTTGAAAACTTTAGGCTCATTTGTACATTGTAATTGCTTTCTTGGAATCACCTGCTTCCATCTTGAACAGGAGAAAAATAGACTTCAAAAAGCGGAGTACTTGAATATCAATTTCACTTGTCACTCTGAATAAATTAGTTGGGTGCTTTTGAAGCTACTTTGTTAATACCAGTTCATACATATTTTGATTCTATTTTAAGTTTTTGACATGAAAAAGAAAAACGACTGAGCTCATTTTCCTGGGAGTAATTGAAACAAGTAGTTGAAAATTGATATGTTTCATTTTATTTAAATCTATACTTGAAATCTATTTTTGGAATTTGGGGCTTAGTTTTTATTCCAGACCCATGCTGTCAAGGATATCCAGAATGGCGACTAGATTTCACAATACTGATGTGGATGAGGAAGGGAAAATTCTGCAGCTTGCCAGTACAGGTGGCCACTGAGGGATTCCTGCAGGTGATCAGAGGGAAAGCCCTATGCCTGAAGTGCCAAGTTGAGCAAGTCAAACCGAGATGATGCTAACGCAATCAGAGAAGGGGACACCAATCAGGGGGTACATGAAGTGAAGTGCAAAAATGTCCCACAGAGCAGTAGAAATGAGGGCATTAAATTTGCCAGGCACAAAGGGTCAAGGAAATTTTTGAGAAGCAGGGATGGAAAAGATCGGGAAAGACAGAAAAGAAGGAAGCAGAAAGGGAGAGCTTTTAAGATAGAGTGGAGAAAGGCAGCCAACAGCCAGACCAAGGGTGCCTACCTGGTCATGTACGATACATAAAAGGACAGTTTATAAAGGAACATCTGTATTAAAATAAATAGGCAGTGTGGCATAAATGTTAACATTGCATACTGAAGCCCTGTTCCATTTGGTACCAGCTAAGTTCCTGTCAATTCTGAACTTTAAAATTCTCAACTTCCTTATATGTAAAATGCATGAGTGCGTGTCTAATCCACTATGTTATTGACAGAATTAATGAAATAATGCTGGAAAGCATTTATTATGGTGCATGGCATATAGCAAACAGTCTGAAATGTTACCTAATATTCTTATTTTAAGCTTACAAAGTATTAAAAGAAATCATGCAATCACTTTCTACAATTTTTTAAAGTGGTAAGCCATTGCATTTCATATTTAACTGCACATGATGTCCTTTAAATATCAAATACCTAAACAGCAAACCTGTTCCCCCTGCACCCACATCCACCCTTGGCATAATTAACTGTAGGTAAACTTCAAAGAAAAGTTGGTTGTTTATTGCACTGAAGCTAATGTCTCATCCTCCAATTCCTGGTACCAATTTCACCCTGATGGAAGCAAGTCTCTCAAGCTAATGATATTATCTGGCAAAATCAATTCCTGTAATGCTACACCTATTGGGGGCATTTGTAGAGAGCGGACATATCAAAATGAATGTCAGAATCAGTCACCAGAACCTGTGTACAGTGGGATGTGGAGCAGCCGCTTGTTCGCTGTGCAACCCCATCACACCGGCTTTCTCACAGTTTGGAGGAGGTCGCCTCGCCTTCTCCAGCCCAGGCTTATCTCTTCCACCATCTTCTCCACTAGGGGTGTAGGCTGCTCTCCTTCAACTTTGTGCCGTTTTTTCAAGGTAACTAACTCTAACCCATTCTTCAACTTTCAACTCGATTCTACCTTAGGGAATCTTTCTTCATCACCCCACTCTGCTCGGTTCTCACCCTGTACCAATTCAAATGTCCTCCTCATCGCTGTCCCTGAATCTGGCATCCTCTCTTCATAAAACTGAAATATTGAATATTCTCTGTCACTTTCCCCTGAACTTTTCTATGAATATCCCATTTAAATTGTACTTGCCGTTGAGTATGTATCCTTATGGTTATTTACCATCTATCTCTCAATTAGAATTTAAACTCTATTAAAACCCACACTTTGTGTTTTCTTGCCATTAGATCCCCTGCACCTACTGTGCAGGTGAGTAACATAAATATTTGGGTATCAATGAATAAATACAAGTTCCAAGAAGCACATTTGGCTGTTCACCTTATTCAGTCTTCCCCCCAACTGGAAGGTGTAGGTGGAGCATCCCTGTTTACAGTTGATGAAACCAGGTAAGAGAGGGTAAGTATGTTTCCAAGATCACACATCTAGTGGGTAGCAATTGACATTAAAACTTATGTTTCACTTGGAAATCCAAGGCTACATTCTCAAACTCATGCCCCTTCTTACTGCCTCAGTTTCTTGACCTTGGGTTCCACACCTGTCTGAGGGAGCTTATTTCCCATTCCTACTCGGCCAGACCTGCTGTCATTGCTTTCTGTGCTCCGTTTCCTTGGCCTGGGGCACCATTTCATTCGTTGTTCGTTGAGGGAAAATAGGACTCCTAAGTCCTTGTAGAATCACACAGTAATGAATTCTGCATCATGTGTTTCTCCCACTTACAAGGTTCTAAGCATTGAGGCTCAGGATCCAAATTGCAGACAGAACTTGCACCATGCTTGGAGTCCTTCTTAACTGAGTTATCCCCGGATGGTATCAGCACTATTTGAAAGATTAGTTTCAGGAAATAAATCTTCTCTCTGCCCAAGTAAATGTGGTCATGGGATATTGTGTCCATAAAATGTGAATATGTTAAGGTTGTTTGAAACAATACCAGAGGAAGAGAAAGAGGAAGGAAGTGATTTTTGTTGGGTTGCTGTTTTTGGTTGGCTCTCCTCAGATGGGTATGTATCTGTGAGCCTTCTTACTGGAAGCTACAATAGCCCGCACAATGAGAGTTCTCTGATGTCCAGCAGTGGGCGACCTATAGTGTGTTGTTCCTGGACCTCACAACACTGCATCCTCCACATGAGCAGCATGTGCCTCCCGTGAGCATGGCGGAGCCTGGGCACCACCTCCTGATTGACCTGTGCATGGGGAAACCCAGCTTCCTGTATGCGTAATTGAGACACAAACTGCATATGTATCATTAGGTATCAAAATGATTTTAAATGCTGATCCTGTGATGTCCTGAAGGGATCCTACCAAGAAATGCTGAATATTAAGAACAAGGCATGAATATGTATGTCCAGATTATGTATAAATGATATGTAATCACTTGTTAACCTTTATATTCCTTTCAGAGTAAGTGTTAAATGACTAAGGCCGGGAGGGATCAGCTGTCTTTTGCCCTTTCCTTTCCCCAGCAGTTTTATAGTTCAACACTCCATGCCCCCCCCTTTAAAAAATATGGTTCTAATATTCTTTTCAGAATGGTGTTAACACTTCTGCATAGTTTACATAATATCCAAACAAAGTCTAAGCACATATCTCCACGGCGTGTTCTGTTATTGTTTTTTGTTAGACCATAAACAAAATGTTTCTGTGTGGTAGAAAGAAATACAACTCCACTTAGCCACGTTTATCACATCAGACACTTGAGGTGATAAGGTGAACGCAAGGACATTTTCATACATTCTAAGAGCCTAGACAATGGCGTGCATAGATAATTATATATGGAGTCAGAGTATTTGAGAGTCAAATCAGAAAAGGGTGGAATGATTCTGGTGTAAGAGAAGGGGGCCGGTCCCCGGCCACTCAGGGACTTGGTTTCTGTGGAACCGTTATAAAAATCTTACAGCTTGGCTTGAAAATTAAATATCTGTTCCAGCATCCCTGGGTTAAATTGCAGAAAACCAGGGGTTTGGTGTAGTTCAAAGACTTGTCAACAGGAATAAGCCCCACTTAGCAGGACAGTTCCTTCTTCTCACTGTCTCCTCAGCACTCCAGGGTAAGGGGCCCTTATTCATCAAATAGATTAACTGATTTTCTTCAGTACTCTGATAGGTCTGAGTTTGTGAGGGCAACACTAATTCAAGCATTTCGATGCCAATTCTAAGATGACATATATTGCCAAAAAGTGAAATTTAGATTAAAACACCACTCTGACAAATTAATTGAATGACTGCTTTTGCTCATGTGTTCCATATTTGTTGGAAACACAGGACTAAATCACGAGCAAAAAGCCATGGTCTCTGACCTTACGGAACTCACAGTCCAGCGAAGGATACTGGCATTAAGTAAACGTCGAAGTCTATGTGAAGTTATAAACGTGATTCAGATGATAGAGGGGTGGCACATGGAAACATAAGACCTATATGAGGACCTCCATTTACTCTGGAGCATCAGGGAAGATGCACAGATATTTTAGATTGAAGTCAATAGTTTAAGAGAGCAAATTGTGTTGACATGGTAGAAAACAATTACAAGTGGCTCTTTTGTTTCATTTAAAATTTATTTTATAAATCATTATAATCAATCCACACTGAGGCTTCTGCTTCAACTTTATGGCAAAACACACCATAAGCATAATAGACCAATATTCATAATGGTATGCTCTTAAAAATAAAGAACTATCTATTTCCATGATCTTTACAAAAGATTGCTATACAAACACAGTATTTGCACAAACACTCTATATTTCAGTGTTTGATGTATGACCTACCCCTGGCTTACAAATGCTTTCTTTTCATTAGCAATAAACTCTTTGTATTATATTGAAAGAGAATATCTTCAATAAAAACTAAACAGAAAGAATAACATCAGTTTCTATTGAATAAATGACATTGAAATAAAATTCTCTCTGCAACAGGTAAGCTGTGTGTCCATTGCTTTCATTTCAGTAACTGATAATTACACTTTACTAACAAATCATGGAAAAAAGCAATACATGTATTTCTTCCTGACAGAGGGAGAAACAGAATATGCTAAAAAGACTGAATGTGTGTGTTAGAAAGCAAGAATATACTGGCGGAAAAGGTAATTTATCACATAAATGGTTTCATTGTTTAAGGCAGTAAAGTGGATACTTCAAGAAATAAATTAGAATATTTTTTAAATCAAAATAAGATGAACTATTTGGCTTAAAATATTTTTGTTTCTGAAGAGTGAAAATTGACACAATATTTTATATATTAACATCATTAAGTAATAAAATATTTGCGATTTACTGTACCTAGCACAACTCTCTGAGAATCTCAAGACACTGAAGAAGGAAAGATGTCATCACAGCAATTGATTGGTATCTGGTACTGATCCATGGTAAAGTATCTATAGAGCTCATATTTTTCTTTAAAAACATATTTTAAGCTTCAAAATAGTATAAAATATATAAACTCTTCATTTCTCAAATATACCTCAGCAATGAGAAGGATCAGAACTTCCAAAAGGGATCAGAATTAAGAACTGTCAGAATAAAGCAAGAATAAAAACTGAAAAGGAACTAAATATTGGTCATCAGCTACCTTCAAATTTCAGCTTACATACAGTGTCTCTATAAGAACTAAGACATATACCTTATTAAAAGTCCTGAAAATTCAGGAGAGGGGGAAGCCGGCAAATGTTAAAGCAAAAACAAAAATGAAACAAAAAAAACCCTTGTATTTTAAATAAATTAAAAGTAAGCCTTAAACCAAAGGTCATCGTATTCTTTCCTCTCTGGGAAGGTCTTGGTGGGGATGTTTGTCATCCTTTGCCTGAATGTATCTTTATATTATCTGCTCTGTTCCCACTGCATACATTATTTGTTCTCTACAGCTATTATTTGTCATTCTTGTCTCCTATATCAGTTTTCTTTTAAATAAGAAAGAAAATGAGTAATTGCAAGTCAGGATATTAAAATGATGAGCTCCACTGCATTCAGAGTGTGACTGCCCTGCGCGGATGTCTGAAGACACAAATGGGGTTGTAGCCGCCCTGTGTTGACGTCACTTCCTGGCAGTAAGTTAGGCCTACCTCACTCTCAACAGCCCCCTAGTGAACTGCCAGTGCTAATGCATCTTCCTGCGTCTTGCGCATGTTACTAGGGAAAGACGGTTGCATCACAGAGATCCTCACTGTGGAATAATGTAAAGCATTGCACGTACATCTAAATACAAAGACACAGCGGCCTAGATATTCTCAGTTGGTAATCCGAACTCAGTATATCCATTTTTTAAGGAACATTGAAATTAAGCAGAGCATCTCTTTTTCCCTTACATGCCTTACCTACTTAAAGGCCAAGGCATCTAGACGTTTTCTTAACTGCCTTTGCCACCCTCAAATTATCCTATCTCTTTATCTTTTATTACTATTAGTCATCAGTCCAGGAAGGAGGTTCTCACCCAGAACATTTCAATAGCTGGCTCACCAAAGCTGGAGAGGTAGTATGGTATGTGTTTTTTATTTATGTTTTTGTGAGTTTTTTTTTTTTTTTTTTAAATTAAAGAAGTCTGAGTTTTCATCCTGGTTCGGCTACTGAATGCAATTGGGTTACAATAGGAATAAATGGTAAGCTGCTGTAATAAGATTTTAAAAAGTTCAGTGTCTCAAAGGAGACAATGGTTTATCTGTATCTCACATAGGAGATGATGCCCCACAAAGTTGTCCAGAACCCCAGGCATGCAGAACAGCTTTGCCATCATCCTCAACACTCAGTTTCCCTTGCTGTTTCAGACACCACCCTTCCCACTCAGCAAGAAAAAGGCGGGAAGTGAGGACTGAACCTCTACATGAAGAAATAAATATTTAAATTAGATGCTTATTTTATTACATCTTACTATTTTATTATCAATACGTCAGTTAAATTATCATTACTAATCATTGTTATCATCACCCCAATTATTGGGTGATTATCAAACATATCCTATGTTCAGAGTTCATGTCAGCAGAGAGTTAGGCCCTGGTGATAGAAAAGGTTTTGTTTCCTTAGTAAAACAGAATTCCCTTAAGCCTGTATTCTGAATGATAATGCAAAGCTGTCGATGATGCTACTGGTGATAATGATTTAACTCAACAGCCTCTACAATGGGTGTTCCAAAGTCCTCTGGTTTCCTAGGATCACCTGTAGTATGACCCTGACCTTACATCAGGTTCCCAGGGCAGGGGAGGGGAGGATCACTGGGAAGTGCCCCCAGGACCAACCCCCTACTGGGGAGCAGAGGGAGTGAGATTAGATAGAAAGTTGAACAGTGATGCTGTCTCAACAGAGACTTCAGGAGATTCCACAGGAAACATGGGATCTCAGATGGGTCTTAAAAATGAATTCATCAGATACATTCCCAGAAATGGAATCACTGGATCATAAGGCAATTCCATTTTTAATTTCTTAAGGAAACCACATACTGTTTTCCACAGTGGCTGTACCAATCGTCATTCCCACCAACAGTACACAAGGATTCCCTTTTCTCCCAGTAAGTTCAATTTTTTTTAAAAAAGTTAACTCAAAATAAGGCAAAAGGAATGGACTTCCATATCACATCCACAGGGACCAGCTATTCGATGTAGGACACTCCACAGGAGAAAGCAAGCCTGGGTGAGCTGGCTCCTTCCCTCAGGGGCAAATTTGAGAAACAGAATCACTTGTAGTAAGGTGGCTCCATTCACTAATGCCCATCATCCTCTGTAAGGAAAGTTACTGTAAGCAAGTTACTGTCATCTCTGAAAGCCTCCTCTCTGCCCTGGGCTAAGCTTGGACATACATACAACTGTCTGTGCGATTTATGAGGTGGAAGCGGTGCTACAGCCATTCCTACACCCCAGCGTTCTGTGTGGGGCTACGTCCCCATACTTTGTCACAGGTCCTCTGGCAAACCTAGTCGACACAGGCAGTATCTGGGGTGCACAGCCAGTCCAGCTCCTGCCAATCTTTTTCAGCTTCTCTGAATCCTCAGCCAGGTATGTGCCGCAATAGGCTGACAGGCACCAATTTACCCAGCAAGTCAACCACATCATCAAGGCCAAGGTGGCGTGAGATCGATGTGGGTGTCAATCGACTGTGTGAATTCCAGTTTCTTCTCATGGGCACCGGTTTGTCCTTACTCTCCCCCATCACCTGTCGACGTTCCTCCCTGGGGCTGCCTGGGATCATATGTAGGCAACACTCTTCTCAGTATCATGGACAGAACTTTAAAATATTAAAATTTTAAAAGACTTCCTATGTTTAAATGTACCATATTGTTTTACTTTAATGAACATGAACATATTTATAAGAGTTTTCATAATACCATTTATCTTGATTTGTTTTCCTCAATGATGGATGCTAGACTCTCTAATCATAGGGTTTTTTAGAATTATAACTATTCCATTTGTTTGGAAACAAAATACAGTATGTCATTTCTCAAGGCATATTTTAGAGAAGTACAGAGAAAGTACAATGACCTTTTTAAAACCACATGATTTCTAAAGCACAGATACTTTTGCTTATATTATTTCATAAATATTTTTGTATAGGTTGTTTCTCCTGTTTGGAACACTTCCTGTCCAGATGACTACATGGCTGTGTAATTTTTCCTGGCTCCATCAACAAAGTCAAGGAAAGTTCCATGTTTACCACTATAATTATATAACTTTTACAATTAAAAATTATTGTGTATTTAATTCACAATATATTGCTAATTTTCAAACTGTCTACAGGATGGTCTTATGGTAAACTGTTATCAAACCCACTAAGAAGTGCTCGGCAACACGTTGTGATGAAACATGGGAACTGACTCCACTGCAGAATAGGTATTTGTTTAAAAGACATGATAAACAACATTATATAAATGTAGGCGTTTTACTCGAATTTTCCTTCAATCTGTCACCAACTGAGAAGCAAATGCCTACCTGGCCCGACACTGAGAGACAGTTAGACTCACACCTCTATTTGGCTGTTACACAGGGGTGAAGTTTGGTGGCGGGGACCAGATGTTGGGTTGGGAGGAGATTATCCCATCTGTTGGCAGTGGGAGTCTGAAATAAGAGGGCAGCAAGAAAGTAACGAACAGAAATGAACGGAGAAGAAGCTGAAATGAGCAATGCTGCAAAAGTAAATTGATTTTTGGGCCCCAGTATTTACAAACAGACGTTTTATTGGCAAAACCAATTACTTATGGTAACTTAATTCTTTTGAGTTTTTAAAACTCTTCATGAGAGAGCAGACACTATACCATCTGTGGGTGAGTGTATGCTGCTGCGTATGAGCAAGGGGGAGACAAGACATAAAATGAGAAAACGAGGCTTGCTAAATGATCACAGCTAATACTTTCACTCCACAATGTCAGACCATTTTCCATTTTCCTCTCCTTGGGTTCATGGACACTCTTAGTCTAAAGGTGACAAAATCTCAGAATGATTAGTCAATGTTCCTAGTGATTCTGTGGATGCTCTTCCTAAAACTAAGAAGAAAAAGGTGTTATGGACAAGTATGGATGTCAAAAATAAGAGCTTGGGAATCCTATTCTAACACCTAGAACAGACTGCTAAGTAGCTTGCAAAAATTAGGACTTTGTGGCAGTGTCAAAATGCAAGTGAATGGTCTGTGGAGCACAAAGAAAATCAAGATCAAGAAAGGAATTTAAACATTTTAGTACATGCAATTAATAACAATTACTGCGATAACTTTATTAATAATACATGTTGTGTGGTAGGTAACTTCTGACATAGTCTGTCCGCAAAGATCCTGTTTTCTGGTATTCATGTCCTACAAAATCCCCTCCCTTGCCTGTGGGGTGGGTCTATTGACTCTCCTCTAATGAATGGAATACAGCAAAAGTAGGGGATAACACTTCTGAATTTGATTAGATTATTAAAGCGTGATGACTTCTCTCTCTGCCTCTCCCTCCTCTCCCTCTCCCTCCCCCAATCTCTCCACCTCTTTTCCCATTCACGCTGATGAAACCAGCTACAGAATTCCATCTGGCAAGGATCTGCAGTTGGCCTCTGGAAGGAGTAAGAACCTCAGCCTAATGACTTCTGAAGAAGTGAAATCTACCAACTACCATGTGAAGGGTGGAGGCGGGGTTCCAGGAACCACCATAGCTCCTGCGACCCAAATCCCAGTCTCTACCACCAGTGGTGCCTGCAAACCAGCCTCCCCATCTGTGGGGGCTGCACCAAAAACCCCAGCGCTCTATGCACTAGTGGCAGTGATGATAATCCACGCAGTTCCAGGAACCACGGTGGCTCCAGAGACTGCCAACTCCAGGACAATGTGGAGGTTCGTGATGCAGGTGCCACTGCCCCACCCCTGCAGCAACCTCGGTAGAGGCACTGAAACCCGGCTTGCCTGGCAGCGGCAGCAGCACCTGTGAATGGAGCACCCCGGCAGTGGTGGCACCTGCACCCCAGAGAACCTGGTGGCAACAGAGAAGGCAGAGCACACTACTAGAGCTCCGAGCTACAGCCTCATTCAAGGCCACGGGCAATGAGGCCAACAGCTATGGTTTTTCCGCCCCAGTTCCCACCCTGCCCTTCCTCTTCCTCTGCAGCATTTGTGGGGCTCCCCTGACCCAGGTGAGCGCAGCAGCCATGGAGGTGCCCCACATCCCAGTGACACTAGTGGTAAGGCCCGTCACTGCAGAAAGACCATCAGCAACCAGGCCTTGGTGACCTGGGGACACTAAAGCGACAAGGAGGGCACCCGTGATAGCTCTGGCAGAAGCAGTGTAGGAGGGAATGGGCTGGCTCTCCAATATCACCAGAGGCCCTGCGGATTAGAAGAAAAACCAAAAAACTTGTGCTTTTGCATTGACTGCAGGAAAACAAAAGAAAGGCCTCTAATAACAATATTTTGAATTGTTAGAATCATAGTTTTTAAAAAGATTTTATTTGATTATTTTTAGACAGAGGAGAAGGGAGGGAAAAAGAGGAAACATCAATGCGTGATTGTCTCTTGAGCGCCCCCTACTGGGGACCTGGCCCTACAACCCAGACATGTGCCCTGACTGGGAGTCAAACCGGTGACCCTTTGGTTCACAGGCCAGTGCTCAATCCACTGAGCCACACCAGCCAGGTTTCAAATCAAAGGTTAAAAAAGAAAAAGCCTTCCCTAAATAAAAAAGTCTGCTACATCAAATGCAAATACAACAGCACAGGCACGATTCACCACACATGATGAAAAAAATCACTGTAACACAATATCACAAAAATAAAATGACAATTCTCAGAAACCAAACTTAAAAGTCATAGAAGATTGCTTGCTTAACTAATAGAGAATTTAAAATAGCTGCCATAAAAAAAAATTAACAAACTAAGAAAATTCAGTTTCATAAACTCAGGAAAAATTAATGAACAAAAAGAGTACTTTACCAAAGAGACAGAAACTCTAAAAAAGAACCAAACACAAATTCTGAAGCAGAAGAAATTAACAAATAAGATAAAAAGATTTATTAGGAAGCACTGGAAACAGGGCAGACCATATGAAAGAGAGAATTACTGAGTTGGATGATAGAAATCTAGAAATGATTCAGGTGGATGAGGAATGGAACCAAGGTTTTTTTTTTGTTTGTTTGGTTTTTATGAACAAACTCCATGAGAACTATCCAACTCCATTAGAAAAGGCAACGTAACAGTAATGGGAATCCCAGGATGAGAAGAGAAGAAGAAAGCAGACAATTTATTTTAAAAGATAATAGCTGAGCACTTTCCAGTCCTGGGGAAGGAACTGGATATTCACCTCCATAAGGCCCATAGAACACACAATTATCTCAACACACAAAAAAAGCCCTTCTCCAAGACACATTTTATTAAAATTGTCCAAAGTCAAAAACAAATAAATAATTTTAAACTCAGCCAGGAAAAATAAAGACAGTAACTGACAGAGGTGCCCGCATTAGGTTAGCAGCAGATTTCTCAGCAGAAGTTCTACTGCACAGGAGTGACTGAAACAACCTATTCAAAATATTGGCCAAGTTCACACAAATAATACCGCAGGGAAAGATATAAGTCAAAGGGGTAGCAGGACGGAAGTAAATTGTAAGCAGCACTTACAGGCTGTTCCTCTCACCCTCCCCTAATACATGACAACCTGTTTTCAATCAGGTCTCTGCTTTGTTTAATGCTTCTTTCTATCAAAGTATCAAAGACTGCTAAGTTACATAGAACAAAATTTAAGTATTTCCCCTAAAGGAAAATTCCTTTTGTGTATGGCATTAAAAAGAATACAATGATCTGAGACTTATTAATATACTTGAACACAATAAATGTGTTTAATTGATTTATTATTTGTATGCCAAGGAAGGGTTCTACATATAACACCTATCTTATGGGGTGACTATCAAAGATGCATGCATAATTTTTCAACTCTTTCATAGAATGGTATTAAATAATTACATCAACTAAGAGGACAATGTTTATGACATACTGCTTCATTTTTTAAAAAAATATCTTATTTAGTTTCATTTATTATTTCAAAAACACAATATTTCTTAAGCTGTAAAAGTACAAGGAATGCTTATTATACTGATATGACAGTTGAATAGAAATATGCAAAATATTTCAAATGAAATACACCTATCTTAAAGAGAGCTTGATAATCTCTGATTTGTGTTTAAAAATGCTCTGATAGGATAATAAGCTCTTTGGCTGAAATCTTTTAAAGCGATGTTACTGTCCTGGACAACGGTTACCTATCCAGGCATAGTTTATTCCTAAATCCTTTACTTAATGTCAATTGTTTTAATATTTGCTTAAGGAAAATGTTAAAATATTAATAAACTAGAAACCTGTTTCTTGCCAGTGAGTCACTTGTTTGAGCTTTCAGCTCAATCACTCACGAAAACCTCTAAGATTTAATATAAACACAGAAACGGAAGCAGATATGTTATGAAAGACGGAATATCTAGACAGACACGTTTCTGGTCAGCAGTGGCAACTCCAATGGTAGCAAAATGAAAGGCAGTGCTTGTGAAAATGAAATAGAAATAGTTGACAAAGATGAGAAAATCTCCCATTTAAAATGTTCAGTGAGTTTCAAACTGTAGTGTTCTGCAATAATCATGCATTTAAAATTAGTTCCTTTTAATCAAAAAGAATATAAAGTGCATTTGAGAACATTTCACTACAGAAGTAATATATATTATTATCTGAGAGAAACATATGTAAAACACTCCGCTCTTTCCCTGTATAACCACTATAGACGTAAGTATTACCAAAGAGAACATTAACAGTCTGTTAAAAGTACACAAGTGCAGAACGTAAGTCCCACTGCCTTGGCCCTTGCAATTACATAATTGATGATATGTTTTACATAATTTATTCAACACAGTAAGTGAAGTAATTTAAACAACCAGTTGATTAAAATTTAACTATTGGACCTACATTTGCAATTTATAAAACTTCTGGGCAATTTAGATAAATTCCTCACTGTGTTTCAATAGTAGTCTTTATGTTTGAGCACATCCCGCAATGCGATTTTCCTGAATAAAAGGCTGCAATTATTTGAAAATAAACATGAACTGTTTCTGACAGAGATGCAAATGAAAGATTGATAGAATCATAGTGAACGCTCAGCCCCACACATCTCCAGCCAGAAAAAAACAGATGAACCACAATAACCTAGCTCCTTGAAGAACAGCCGTTTTGCTCTGATTCATCTTTAATATTGCTTTATTTCCAGACTTCACTTGGCATTTGTACATGCTGCATGTGTTTTAACACTCTTTACAAAAACTAACTCACACTGAGTTCTAAGACTAATTATGAAAGCTAAAAATACAAAGGCATACACTTAACATTACTTTCTGTTCAAAAACTGCATCCCATTCCATTTGGTCTTAGTAGGCCTGCCATTCGGTCATTCCTGACACCCAGGTACCATGTTGGGAGTGAGCAGGTGACCTGGACTAACCTCCCGCAATACCCGGCCTTCTTGCCAAAGAGATCTCTTCACCTAGGAGAAAGTGGCTCAAACCTTGTCACATGCTGTCTCCCTCTCCCCCTCAACTTCATGACACTGCAGAGCTCTAATGATGCTCCTGTCTCCATGTATTATCTACTCACCTACCTACCTACCTACTTTCTCACATGTCTTCAGTTGAAAGCAGAGGCAAGAAATGAGGAAAGCTCTGAAAATACTCTTGGATCCCCGCATTCAACTCTGCCAAAAATCCACTCTATGCTTGGCCTTCCCAATAAATACAATTTTTTGTAAAACTATTCTGAGCTATGTTTCTCTCCCAGGCATTTCTAAGGATACTGACCGATACAAATAAGAAGAGAACATCAGTCGAAAGGAACAATGCGATCAGAAGTAAAGCAGGATAAAAGAGAACAGAATGCGCCATAAATAGGTGAGTGTGTATGTGAGGGTGCGCAGGGCAGAGCAAGTGGCTTCAAAGTCAGCCTTGATGTGGAGATGACAGCAAATCTGTGAGGGGTTAATTGTACAATGCCTGTATCGTTAATGCCATCACCGGAAGAAGGACACGGCCAGACTTGCATTGTGGGAGGTCCAATAAAGGAGGACTGTAGAAGAGATGCGAATATAGGAGAACTTGGAAATAGGGGACAAGAAAACCGTTAGGAAAATGCTGCTGTGATTAATCAGAGATGAGCTACTTTAAATGGTAATGACAGAGGAGGTGTGAATGAGAATAGTGATTACTTTTTAAAAATCTGAGATTAGAGACACTGAACTATGTAGAATGAGGAGTGACATCATCGCCATTTTTACATTTCTAATTCCAATGACTTAGTGGATGGTGGAACCATTAACCAAACAAAACCACAGGAAACAAAAGTGTGTCAGGAAAACACACCAAGGCATAAAATTTATTCTATTTCTCTTTTCCTTTGCTTTTCTTTTTTTCCCCAGTCTCCAAAATAATTACTATTGTTGTTTATGATGAATAAGTCATCATGTTTAGAATTCAAAGCCTAATTGTCTTTTCCTATGGAGATGTATGTCACATACATAAAGTTTGCCTTTTAAGATACATGTGTCAGTGGTTTTAGCATGCTTACAAAATTGTGGAACCAATCATCACTACTTCCAGAACATTTTCATCACTCTATCAAAAGCCCCAGTCTTGCTGGAAGTCACTTCTCATTTTTCCCTTCAGCCCCTGGTTCAGCCCCTGGAAACCACTAATCTACTCTCTCTCTGTATGGATGTGCCTATTCTGGAAATGTCATATAAACTAATTATATAACATGTGGTCACTTGTACCTGGCTTCTTTTACTTAACCATTCTTTCAAGGCTCACCCATCAGGCAGCATTGCACTTTTTTATGGCTGAATGTTTTCCATTGTAGAGATATGCCATATTTTGTCAACCTACTCATCCATTGATGGGCATAATAAAAAAGAACAGAATAACAGTTGTAGGCAAGGATGTAAAGAAATTGGACCTCCATTCATTTCTGGTGGCAATGTAAAATGGTACAGCTGTGTTCAAAAACAGTTTAGCAGTTCCTTAAAAAGCCAAACAGAATTAACACATAACCCAACAAACACACTTCTAGGTGTATACTCAAAATAATTGAAAACCCACATCCAAATAGAAACTTGTACATAAATGTGCATAGAAGTATTTTTCTTAATAGGCAAAGAGTGGAAATGACCCAAATGCCCATTGCTTAATTGGCTTTGAGACTTGATAATGATAAGCTTAAAAAGGCATATAGTTTTTGTGAGATAACTTTCAAAACATTTTTATTAATACCAATGACATAGATCTAGAGCAAATATTCCAAAAATGTATATGGAACCAAAAAGACCCCAAACAGCCTCAGATCCTGAGAAAGAACAAAGTTGGAGGAATCACAATATCTGATATTAAACTATACTATAGGTCCACTGTAGTGAAGACAGTCTAGTACCAGCATGAGAACAATCATATAGATCAGAACAGAGAGACCATAAACAAACACATCTCTACAGTGAGTTAATATTTAACAAAGGGGGCATGAGCATACAATGGAGTAAAAACAGTCTCTTCAATAAATGGTGTTGGGAGAACTGGACTGGTACATGTAAAAAATGAACAACTTACACCACAGATAAGAATAAACTCAAAATGGATAAAGGACTTAAATATAAGTCATGATATCATAAAAGTCCTACCAAACACATAGGCAGTTAAATTTCAGGCATCCTGCATAGCAATATTTTTGCCAATATATCTCCTAGGGCAAGGGAAACAAAGTAAAAAATAACAAACGGGACTACAGCAAATTAAAGTTTCTGCATGGTTAAAAAATCCATCATCAAAATGAAAAGGGAACTGACTGTAAAAGAGAACATATTTGCCAATGATACCTCAGACAAGAATGTCTGATTAGACCTACATTTGTAATTTATAAAACTTCTTTATATAAACCCAAGACAAGGGTTTAATCTCCAAAATATATAAAGAACTCATACAACTCAACACCAGGAAGATGAACAACCCAATTAAAATAAGGGCAAAGGACCTGAATAGACACTTCTCCAGAGGCATACATACATACATACAGATGGCTCAGATACATATGAAAAAGATGCTCAACATCTCTAGTCATCAAAGAGCTGCAAATTAAAACCACAATGAGGTACCACCTCACATCAGTCAATGGCTACCATTAACAAATCAGCAAACAACAAGTGCTGGTGAGGATGTGGTCAAAAGGGAACTCTAGTGCACTGTTGGTGGGAATGCAGACTGGTGCAGCCACTGTGTGACAGTATGGAATTTCCTCAAAAAATTAAAAATGAAACTGTCTCATGACCCAGTGATTCCACTGCTGCGAATTTACTCTAAGAATCCTGAGTCACTAATTCAAAAGAACTTATGTACCCTAAGTCCACAGCAGCGTTATTTACAATAGGTGAGTGTTGGATACAGTCTAAGAGCCCGTCAGTAAATGAGTAGATCAAAAAACCGTGGTACTATGCAACTGAAAAAAAGAAGAAACTCCTACCTTTTGTGACAGCATGGATGGAAATGGAGACTATTATGCTAAGTGAAATAAGCCACCTCATGAAAAGACAAATACCCTATGACCTCACTTATAACTGGAATCTAACAAATAAAATAAACTAACAAGAAAAATGGAACCAGAGACATGGAAATGTGGGACAGACTGATAGCTGTAGGAGGGGAGGATGGTTGTGGGGAATGGTGGAAGGAAGAGGAAGGGACTAGTCAAAGAAAATGAATGATGCAAGGACAGGTGCAACAGAGAGGGAACTGACTGTGGGCTAGAGGTGTGTGCTGGGTGGAGGGGCAAAAGGGAGAAAATGGGACAACTTTAATAGAATAAACAAACAAACAAAAAAGGAATGAATACTTCAAACCTATAAGATCCTCTTAACCAATGTCACCCTAATAAATTTAATTTAAAAATTAAAAAGAGTAGTTATTTTATTTTTAGAGAGAGAGGAAAGGGAGAGAAACATTGATGCGAGAAAGAAACATAGATCAGTTGCTTCTCATACATACCCTACTGGGACCGAACCTGCAACCCAGTCATATGCCCTTGACTGGGAATTGAACTGGTGACCTTTCACTTTGAGGGTTGGTGCCCAACCGACTGAGACATATTTTATTTTTTTAGCACTAATATTGAATTGGAACCTATAAGAATTCTAGGAAAAGGTATGTACATTAATGCTATTTACAAACTTGCATTTTAGAGCTTCATGCAGAGACAAAAGAAAAAGAACATGTGTAAAATGACATTAATGAGTCCCTTGCGTGTTTCAAAAGTAGTTTGATTTAGTTCCAGAATGTGTCTTCTCTGTTGCCTGAGCTGAAAGGAATCACCTCTCCTTTAGGACCACATGTGTGAAAATAAATTATTACAAAGGAAATATTACTACAATAGCCGGGTGTAAAGAGAAAGAAAAGAAGATAGAAATAGAAGAATTTAGCATGGAGAAACCTAATTAATTTCAGAAATTGGTATATATATTTTTATTACATTTTTAGATCAAGCACCCTTCTAATATGGTAGGTATCAAACACTTAGCAATCATGTATTGCTTAAATTTTACTGTTCCTCTTCCAAAGATCAACCTCATTCTGGTCTACAACATCAAGCAGTCAACATTTATGCTCTACCTTCCAGAACAAATCTGGATGAACCAACAATTCTTGATGTGTTTCCTAGATTTGAAGTCCTAGCTCTTTTCATGAAAATGAACAATGGATAGTTTGACCCTAAATTTCAAGTCAAAATTCTATAATATTTTAATACTTTTAAAATAAAAATTCAAATATTGTTAATTGTTAGTAGTTTTATATCAATTAGAAATCAAGGCCTATCATACATAAGAGGAAATGTATAATAGATGGGCATCTCATGAAGTTCAGTATAGGTGCAGAGAATGAATGAATTGAACAAGATTCTACATTCCACTTCCACCGTCCTCTCTGGGCCAATTCTTTTCTCATTGAGGGTAGTAGCTGCCCAGCAGAACCCCTACATCAATTTGTGCCTCTCCACTCCAATCCATTTACCACACTATATTTAGAGCATTCTCGTATCACCACAAATCTTATCCTGTCAACTCTTAATGGTTTTCCCTTTTCTTTAGAATATAGCTCCAACCTCAGTGTCGTCTAACCAGGCCCAACAGACTCTGGCCCCTGCTTTTTTGCAAAGCCTCCTTCTAACTGACCCTTTTATCTTCGCTTTCTGAGCTCTAGCCATACAAAATTTCCTTTCAGTTTCTGAAAGCATAGTAGTATTTTTCCGGTTTCATAGCCTTTGTGCATTATATTCCCGGTGCCTGGATTCTTCATCTGTCTTACTCTCCCATCACTTGGTTACTAAGAGTGAGTTTCCCATTCAGGTTTCAGCTTCAAGTATCACTTACGGGAGTTTCCTCTGAACTATTAGCATCAGATCTGGACCTTTTACTGTGTAACTCTATGACACCCCATATGTCTTCATAGAAGTCTTTTCTCTGTATCTACTGTTTTCCGTACCTGTTTTCACTCTGACTTCCCATCTCTCATTCTTAGTGTTATATGGTATACCTTGGGGTAAACAAAGTTATCTTGGGAACTTTATTAAGGATGCATTTAGTTAAGGTTTAGTAGAATTGATTTATATGGTTTGCTGTCACTTTCATGATAGTAATGTTACTAATTGTCCCTGTGAAAAAAAGGCTTCCGGTAATACCCCTGCAGAGTGTCGTGTCAGAGTGACTTGAGAGGAAAGGGTCAGATGTTCTGCACTGAAATGAACATGTCCTACTGAACCTGACACCTGAGACTCTGATGCCTGAAAGAGCCAACGAACAATGTTTGGAATATAAAAAGCCAGAAATCAGCCTGAGGAAAACTCTTCCAAATCTTGCATCTTATATATGAAAGGTTTTCTCACATTTGATAACACTCTAAGTAGTTCTATGGCATTGCCCATAGCAAGTTCTGATGCTAAAATAAGCTTTTTAAAATTCAATAAGAATAACATTATTCACCCCCATTAGAAGAAAAAACAAATTACCTTTTTATTACTCCTATAAAAAATTACAAAATCTTTGTTATGTAAAGAGGCATTCATATAACATTTAGTTGAAAGAGAAAATGGTAATTTCTCTTTGATCTGTAATTTGATCCTTGTGATAGTGGTCACAGTTTTAAAGAGTAATTTGAATTTATTTCTAATTCCAAATTAAGGTTTACTTTTTAAAGCCTAATTTTGTATTAGTGCTCTTAAAGAGGGATCATTCAAACTGTACACACTTAAGCCCTCCAGAACCCAGCTTTCTGTCCATATTACCCTGCTTGAGTGCTTCGTTCACAACACGGAACATGGTGATTGTTGATGGCTGACACTCCAGAAATAGGTATTGAATGAACAAATGGTGATATAACATTATAATCTGGTCATCATATAGAGAGATTCTGTGGTCTGATTCCAGTTCAATATATGTATATTTTCAACTAGAGAGAGCTGTTTGCTTTGAGAAAGTAGAAAATTATCAATCTTTCTATAGAACAGTTGTGTTAAATGTTATCTTCACTTAAAATAATAAAATAAACTGGCTTGCCCTTCAACATACATAATGTGGTTTTTCTACATTTTCATCTTAATTATTTTTTATTATCCATTATTTCTTATAGTTACTGTTTATGATCATTTTGAGGAAAAATTAAAAACAAATTCTATTTTAGACTATATGATACATACCATACTGTTCTCATTTCTGGTTATTGGAAAGAGAAATTGATTTGAGCAGTTTTCTGTCTATTGCTACTGACAACAGTGTAACAGGTCACCACATCAACGGCATTGCCAGTCAAAACAGTGTTTTAGCACATTAAATAAGCCTTTTTATTCTGCTTCAAAGACAGCAGTAATACCAGGAGGTTCAGTGACCAAAATGTGAGGCAAAAATAAATGATAAAATTAAGCAAATTTTTAGGTATTTATTGGCTATCTTTCCTTTGACAGATAAGAAAATTCATGCTCAATGATCTGTTAAGAAAGGTATAATGAATAATAATGTGTTACTAATGCCAGATCCTTCTGGAAGAAAATGATCAGAATTCCTAATTATTATTCTTTTTATCGTTAGTATTATTTTCCATCTTCAAATTACTAAATCAGAATTAGCTGTTTTTTCCACCAAACATGCCATTCTAATAATGGATGTATTATTTTCCAGAACTGATTAGTGTGGAGTTATTTAAAAATAGGCTTAGTTTTTATCAGGGATATACCCTCAATATTTTTCAACTGCTCCACAGGCAGAGAACATCCATAGGGGGAAAATGCTACTTAATGTAAGAGGAAGATGGAATATCCAACACTGTTGCATCCATGACAATGATTTTTCCTCTGCTTTATAAATGATCATTCAGTAGCCAAAGAACAGCTTACTATGCTGGAAATCACGGTGCTCACATCTCGCTAACAGCAGTTCATTGGTACACCAGTTATAACGGCTGTGACAAAGGAAGCAATGGCCAGGAGAAAAATGCAACCCACAGAATGGGAGAAAAAAAAATTGCAATCCATATGTTTCATGAGATTAATATCTAAAATAGGAAGGTAACTCCCATAGTTCAAGAGCAAAAAAAATCCCAATAACCTAGTTTTAACATGGGTTTGAATAGACATTTCACCATGGAAGACATACAAATGACAATTTTAAATACAAAAAAGTAACAAAAACATGCTCACCAGTATTAATCATCAGGAAAACTCAATGAAACCACAATGAGATATCACCTCACACCTGTAAGGGCAGTTATTATTTAAAAAATAGGTATAAAAAAGGAGCAAACAAGTAAGTGTAGGTGAGGGTGTGGAGAAATTGGAACACTGTATACTGTCAGTGAAAAACAGAAATTGTACCTCATAGAAAGATACTTTAAAAATTTAAAAATAATACCATCATCTGATTTAGCAATCTAGCTTCTGGGTATTATATATTCAAAAGAATTGAAGTCAGGATATCAAAGGAGTATCTGCACTCCACTGGTCACGAAAGCCAAGACATGGAAACAACCTACGTGCCCATCAGTGGATGAATAAAGACAATGTATGTACACACAATGAATAGTATTCAGCCCTCACAAGGGAGGAAATTCTGCCATATGAGAAGACATGAACCTGGAGGATATTATGCTAAATGAAACAAGCCAGTCATAGACAGACAAATAGCATGTGATTCCACAAACAGCCAAACTCATAGAATCAGAGAGTCGAATAGTGATTACCAAGGAGCAGGGAGGAAGGAGAATGGGAAGTTGTTGTCCAATGGGTGTGAAGTTTCAGTTATGCAACCCAAACATGCTCTAGAGATCTGCTCTACAGCCTTGTGCCTTGAAGATATTGATACTCTTTTGTGTACTTCAGAATTCATTGAGGTTACATTTCATGTTAAGTGTTTTTACCACAATGAATGAATAAACGAATGGAAGGAAGGAAGGGAGGGAGGGAGGGAGGGAGGAAGAATATTGCCATGGTCTCCTAATTCCTGGAAATCCTTATTGTAGAGCGACTATGTGGACTCTTGTGTTGGTTTTTTTAAACTAATCTATTTAATGATTAGAGGATTGGTGGGAAATTCTTATTAAAGGAGCTACTCTATGCCCTGAATCCAAATAGAATTTTTAAAAATCTAATGCAGCTCTTGAACTCAGAGAATTTGACTCAATGCTAATGTGCACACAAATAAAATTAGTTGAATGTGCCAAGTACTGATTTTTTTTTACTGTGAGCATTTCCATCCTTATATTCAGCAAATTGTTGAGTAAACTGTATTACATCTTCAGCTTTCTATAATTAGAGTATTTATTCTTATGCACTTCTGAATTCCATAGCAACTTATTTCTAGAAATGCTTTGTAAATTAATGTGTTGCTAACTAGGGATGTGAGTTCAGAAAAGGTTTCTCTCTTAAATTTCCAAAATGAAGATTCAAGTCCTCTGAAATTAAAGCCTATCTTTTCAAGCAAAGTGAGTAGAAATCAACCTGGATAAATCTGAGGGCTAACAGATGGCTCCTTTTCTACATGAAATGTTATCATTACAGAAATGTGCTTTTTTTAAAATTGGATCCTCTTTGTCAAAATGAGTTGGAGTAGCAAATGGAGAGAGAAGACCATCAAGGTTTATGTCTAGAAATCCATTTAATATGTGACCCATGCCCTGGAAAAATATAGGCAGTGAGATGTATTTCATTAATAGTTCCATACATTTCTTATTCTCAGATTAGCTAGTGATAATAATGGAAAAGAGAGTACAAAGAAGGAAATAAAGGACAGGTGATTTCTTTGTTTGGTTCCACCCATGTCCCCAAAACTAAGGAGGCAGGAGAAAGAAAAGCAAGGTCCAGTCATACTGTTTGGGAAGAAAAGTATGATCATAAATGAACTGTACCTGCATTAAAATGATACTTCAATCTCTGCCTAGCTCAAGATGATGAAGGTGCAGCAGATATATTTTAAAAAGCACCAAGTATTCATTCCTATAGCAAACTCCAAGTGCAAACCAAACAGTATATTTTTGACTTAGAGAAATAGTCATGCATATTCATATCCCTTTAAGTCTTCCAATGAGTAAATAAATAACAGGCAGTTTTATAGTAATTACTGGATTCAATATTTATAGAAAACTGACCACCATGAATACATAATTATTCTATTATGTCCACTCTAATAAATAGAAAGCCTGCTTATTCATTTAGCATGATATAACAATCTTGTTTTCTTCCTTGCCACGCAGAAGTGAACTGAAACATTTGGTAAGGAAATATGTGGGTAGAATTTCTATTTTAGAGAAATTATATCTGTAGGAGGTTAATATACTTAATTTGGATGGAACTGTGCAGAAATGTATAATTTTCTTCATTAACAAAAAAACAGATTTTGCTTAAAATGAAAGGATTTCATAAATTTCCTTGATGGAAATGGACACATTTATTATTCTCACAACTTCACTTTGAAAATCTGAGTTATTTGTGACAATGTTTATTATGCCTTTATAAGAGTAATTATTTATATCACTTATTCTTGAAGAAGTAGTCTTGGAAAAAACTGTAAAACTTAAAAATTATTTTTCTTAGAGTATATAAAATTAATTAAAGAAAAATAATGGAAATTATCATCTGTATATGTTACTTCAAATTTGAAATTGATGGGTATTGGTTAAAACAAAAAAAGGAGAAGATTCATAAACATCTTTTTTGGAAAGAATGTTCTAGTTATTTATGTCACATAGTAGACTTGGCAAATGTAGGTTTTAGAAAAACTGAATGAAACCATTCATATACTCTTTTTAGAATGTCAACAGCAAACAACTAATACTGATATAGCACTTGTTGCATGCCATCCTTAGTGCTTTATGTACATTAATTCACTTAATTATATGGTACAGGCCTTATGATGACTTGCATTATACAGATGAGGACACTGAGTCACAGAGAAATTCAAAGACTCCTCAAAACCTTCCTGCTGAACAGAAATTCAGACCTCAGCCGTCTGGCCCAGAGTTTGACTCTTTAATTGCACTGCTTTAGCACTCACTTGTTCTGACAGAATAGTTTCATCTGAGCACAGATTAAGCAGAAAATAGAAATGGAACGATGAATAGCCCTTAAGACAGAGGCTACTCTACAGCAGTTCAAACGGAAAGGCAGAGATTTATGACAACCTTCAAATACCTAATTCCTTGACGTAATCTCTCTCTTCCATTCCACTGTAATCTGTGGTTTAAAATAAGCAACTAAATACTATACTACTATTAGCTCCATGTTATATATAAGGTAAACAGGCTTAAAAAGGTTAGTCAACTGGCCCAAGATTACACTGTCCTAGAGTTCCGGCATAAAACGGAATCACAACTCTCTAGAGGGTACTTTGTAGCACTACATATACAGCCTTTGACAAATCATTTCATCTTTCTGATTCTTGGTTTCTCCTCAGGAGAGCAAAAATACTAATTTAGATCATCTCACTATGCCAGGCTGACAATTCCATGGTTACAAATGTCATGCATTTAGTGGCCACACAGAACAGCTGGTTTTGTGGCAAGTTTGCAAAGGCATGCCCTTGGTTACAAGGGACAAGTGTGTAGATGGACTTAGTAATAAAATTCATTTCTACCAGAATACCTACTTAAAGTACCCACACTGATGAAGATGGTACATAAGAATTATGGAAACAAATAACTAAGTCATAAAATATTTTAATGTCATATCTATTTCTCCAAATAGAAATTTGATCTTTTGAAATTTTATTTCCTTAACTAAAATATTTAAAATCGAATTGATGTTTTATTTTGCTGGAGATAGCTGTGATCTAGAAGACTAAGATTCTACCAAGATTTTGATGTTTACTTGGTGATTTTGAAACTTATAAATTTTGACCAAATGAATTAACCTTTGTGTTACATATTTTCCTTATTTTTCTCTGTGTGTCTCTTCCACCTTACATCTCTTATAGTCTACTACTATAGGCTTTTGAGAAAACAAAATATTGAAAATAAGGAAATATTCCTGGAGTAGTATGGTGAGTCAAGAATGAATACTAGTTTTGCATTCTTCCAAAGTAAGTATGAAATGGACTGAATACCTTAGAGAAAACAACAATGGTGTAAAAGCCAGAACTATTATATTGTTAAGCATATAATTTACTTTATAAATGTAAGCTCATGCATATTCACCATCCTATGGGAATAAACCACAACATGAACACTAAGGAATTTTGGTGTTTTTTTTTTTCAGTAGATAGTGTAATATTACTATTATTCAAACTATTCATTACAAAAAAGTCTCCAGCTAAGACTAGAAACACATATAGTTCTTATAGTCAACATCTGAAAAAGGATTTCAATGCATATCCTTTGATAAATGGCGCCAAAAGTTACCGTTATTTGTCTCACATATAGGAAAATTGGCAAATGGAGATTTTAGAAAAGCTGACTAAAACAATTCACACACTGTCTAAAATATTTCTGTAGTTGGGTATTTTATCTATCCTGTCTATGTATTTCTCTCCCTAAGCTATGCATAAGTCAGCCTCAACACTGTTCTTTTTAATATTTCACTTTGTTTTTCTTTTTCATCTATATGTTATAAACCTATACAGTTACCCATCCTATTCCTAGGGTATCAGTCAAAATATTGTTAAGTTTCATAGAATAAGGAGAGCCATACTTCTTGCTCTCTTGTTTATTCATACTGAAAATGTAAAATCTTGTTGAGGAATGTAAGTGTAATGTAAAAGATGCTCAATATCACTAATCACCAGGGAAATGCTAATTAAAACCACAATGAGCTATCATCTCACACCTGTCAAAATGACTGTCATCAATAAATCAACAAATGACAAGTGTTGCCAAGGATGCTGAGAAAAGGGAACCCTTGTGAACTGTTAGTGAAACTGTAAACGGGTACAGCCACTTTGGAAAACAATATGGAGGGTGTTCAAAACAATTAAAAATAGAACTAACATAAGACCCAGAAATTCCGCTTCTGGGTCTTTGTCCAAAGAAATCCAAAGCATGAATTCAAACAGGTAAACACACCACTATGTTCACTGCAGCAATATTTACAATAACCAGGATGTGGAAGCAACCCAGGCCACCACTGACAGACAAGTAGATAAAAGTTTTACAGAAAGTATAAATTGCCACTTACGAAAATAGTCACAGGAGTATAAAGTACAGCACAGGGAATACAGCCAGTGATATTGTAATAACTATGTATGATGTCTGTTGGGTACTAGACTTATTGGGTTGATCACTTTGCAAGTTATATAAATGTCTAATCACTATGTTCTATATACCTGAATTTAATATAATATTGAATGTTAACTGCAATTAAAAATAAATTTAAAAAGTAAATACAATGTAATGTTCAGTAATATTTAATGATTCATAATTAATGTATTGGTAATACGTGTGGCTCACTAAATTTTTAAACATAGAAAAAGATTTATCCTTGAGGAAAAAAATGAGAGACAGATGTGAGAAGCTTCAAAGTGTTTAGCCCTGTCATTAATTCATTACTAAATATAGGAATTGAAAAGAAACACAGTTAATATTAGCACTAGTGATGGCGGCTGGCATCTGAACTTAGATCTCCTTGTCCTTCAACTTGCATAATGTTATGACAACTCTGGGTAGCTGGTGTCAGAATTAGATGGAATTTTTTAACACCCAGTCAATGGCAGAAATCCAGTTTCAGAACAGAACATCTATTAAATATCTACAGCAAATATCTTCCAAATTGTGAAATTTTGAAAATATTTCCTTTTGAGCCAGGGATAAAACACAACTCACTAATTCTATTAAACAGGTGCTGAACTGAATAGTCAGCATGAAAGAGAGAAAAAATCCATGTGCGTGGGACATAAATAAGACAATAGACTCATCACATAGACAACTATAGGAACAGAAAATCCAACATAAAATATAAATTATCATTACAACTTAACAAAATAATGTACATAAAAACAATATACAAGAATCAACTGCACTATTTTTGACAAGAGAAACATCAAGATTTAATATGTATATGAAACATTAAATATCTACAAAATAAAATGAAAAGTCATACCCATGCTCATGAATTAGAAGATACAATGTTATAGAGATATCAATTTTCCCTAATCATTTTATAAATTCTGTTCAATTTGATTTAAAATATCACAAGGACATGTTATCAATTTTAAAGAAATTGAGAATCTGTTTCTAAAATGTACATGTGAGGGACAGTAGGTACAAGTTTAAGATGTGTCCCCAACTTTTCCTGCTCTAATTCCTAGGACTAGGAATATGATGAGATACCATCCTGAGTGAGTTACACAGCAAAAAAATACTTTGTTAGATGTATTATGGTTACTAATCAGTTGACTCTGAGTCAATTAAAAAATGTTGATTTAATCTATCAAACAGCCATTGTAAAGTTTTGGAGTTTTTTAAATTAATTTTACAGATGGGGGAAGGGAGAAAGGGAAAGAGAGAAACATTGATTTGTCGTTCCACTTATGTATGTACTCATTGGTTCATTCTTGTACATGCCCTGACTAGGATTTGAATCCATAACCTTGGCATATCAGGACTATGCTCTAACTAACTGAACTACCTGGCCAGGGCCCACATGGCCATTTTAGAAGAAGAAAATATTGCTCTACCTGGTAGCATAAGAAGAAGGCAGAGGTTCAAATCAGGGGGTGGCTGGTTTGCAAGGGCAAGGTTCACATAGGAAGCACCTGAGGGAAGCTACCATGAGCTAAAAGTAACCACCAGACCACAACCAGCAAGAAACAAGCATCTCAGTCATATAAACTCATGGAAATGAATTCTAGCAACAAGTATGAGCTTGGAAGCAGATTTTCCCCCAGAGGCTAAAGATGAAAACTCAATCTGGCCTACTCCTTGATTTTCACCTTAAACAGAGAGTCTGGCCAAACCATTCTGGACTTCTGAGCTATAGAACTGTGAGCTAATAAATGGATGCTGTTTTAAGCCAATGAGGTAAATCTGCCATAATTCACAAGTAAAACCGATCAAAACTCTGTAAGACACTTCTGAATCAAAGGAATAAAATGGGACTAAATTAGCCCTACCTGAGATAAGGTAATTATAAAACTATGATAAATAAGAGTGTGATCATTCTGTTATAATCCAAGTACAGAGAGTCCTTAGAAACTTTTTGACATTTTGAATTTGCTTTATATTGCAGGAGGTATTGTATAACAGTGGGGAAAGGAGAATCTATTCGATATGTAGTAAGGGAACTCTTGTTTACTCATATCGAAAAAAATTACATTTAAACTTCTTACTATACAGAGAAATCAACCCTAGTTAAATAAAAATTCTAAATGTTAAAAGTCAAAACTGTAAAACTTTGTGAAGAAAATGTATAGGAACATCTTTATGACCTCAGAGAAGGAAAGAAGTTCTCAAACCAAACCCACAAAACACCATAAAAAATATATAAAGCAACCATCTTAAAACAGCAACAGCACAACAAAAGGAGCTACAGGAACAAAACCATATATTCCTCAAAAGTTTCCTTAAAGGAAAAGAAATAAAGCTACAGATATTGGCATACATTTGCAAAATGTAACTGAAAAAACTATTGTTATTCAAAGAAAGACATTTCAAAAACACTCAGCAAGTCAATATTTTTTAAAAGGTAAATGATGAACAGCTATTTTCAAAAAGAGAAATAAAATAGTGAAAATATAGTCCTCAACTCTAATAAAGGATAAGCGAATTAAGATGAAAACAATGTCATTGATGCTTTCATGCTTAAAAAAATTGGCTTATGCTTGAAAGTCCAGAGATCACAAAACATAATTACCTAAATTGTTATTTTATATTATGAGATTTTAGCTTTAATTTGCCTATTTTGCCTATTATGTTGAGAAAAAATTAAGAAATACAACAATAATAAGTATTGGTTAGGTTATTGGTCAACATGAACTCATACACATGGAGCAGCTGAAAATGAAAATTGATACCATTACTTTAAAAAATAATTGGACATTACTCTGAAATTTTAAAGGTACTCACGATGCATGGTGCAGAAATCCCATCCTGAAAATGTGTCAGTGCACTTTGGTGCTGACTTCCCTGTACAACTGATGTGGCTCCATCACCTTCCTTTCACCCTTTCTCTATGCCCAGATTTTAGTATACACTGCAAACAACTAAGTCCCTAAAGGAAGTGTGCAGTCACTCACCAAAAAAATATTTATTGAGTAGCCACTATGTGCTAAGTATTTAAAACAGCAATGGACTAACTACGCATGTCTCCCACCCTGTGCTTTTTGCTTTCCCAAAAGTGACTAGGTGGTTAGCATGCAGACACAATAAGCAAGTAAATCAAACAAGTTCAGTTGTTCTGAGGGAGAAAAGGAAACAGGGTGACCTGATTTGATAAAAAAAAAAAAACAAACAAATTGTAGAAGAAGAAATCTATATTAGATGTAGTGTGTCCTAAGAAGGTCATTGTTCAGTATATCCTTAACATACTGAATTTCATACACTTGTGTGTATACATGTGCATGCATTTATGTGCACACATACAGACAGTTGACCCTGAACAACATGGGTTTGAACTGCATGGATCCACTTATACACTTATTTTTTTCAACAAATACTGTAAATATATTTTCTTTTACAATTTTCTTAATAATACTTTCTTTTCTCTAGCTTATGTTATTAAAGGAATACAGCATATAGTACATAACATGCAAAATATATGTTAAATGACTGTTTATGTTACTGGTAAGGCTTCCCATACTAGGCTATTAGTAGTTAATCTTCTGGGGAGTCAAGAGTTATGTGCAATGTCTGACTACAAGGGGTGGCAGCACCCCTAACCGTGTGTTCAAGGGTCAACTGTATACACACACACATTTATCTCCTATTGAAGACTCCAAGAGTCCATACCCCATAGCACATGCTTGTTTCATCACTTTATCATCTTCAATTTGTATCCCAGTACCTCACCATGACACTAAAGAGCATGAATACATGCCACCTGCTGAACAACCATGGACAGATTATGTTACCGGATACCTTTCTCTTGTATTGCTAAGGTTGTAGTGCTTCCAGGTGAGCTTGCGCAGGAGCTCGTCCACCTTCTCCACCACGCTCTCCTCTGCACAAACGTCTGGTGGCTTCTGGTCTCCCTCTGTACTAACTGATGTGGATGGAGGCTGTGGACACTTTTCTTAAGAAATCTTTGTGACACTTACATAGACCTTGAGAATCTGAAGGCCAGTTATAAATCTAGATCAGCGACCAGCAACTTCCAGTCAGTGTATGTAGGTAGAGAAAACACTGTATATTGTTTGTGTGCCTTTATTGGAATAATAGAAACATTTAAAATGCTTTCAGGAAAAGCAATCAAAGTTTTTCTTTATAATGATAACCTTTGCTTCTCTGAATTTCTAATCCAAGACAAGAGTATTCTTACATTTTTAAACTAGTATTATGTTTTCTATATGATTGTCAATCTCTTGTTTCATGATAGTAAAACTGCTTGTGAGAAAGCTGATACTAATTTACATACACACCAGTTGTCTATGAGCCTGCCTATGTTTGTTCCAAAACACATAGGGAAGATTTTCAAATTTTTAAAAATTTTTGTTGCAGCCCAGCTGGTGTGGCTCCGTTGGTTGGGCATCAGCCCGCAAACCAAAAGGTCATCAGTGATTGGTTCAGTTCCTGGTCAGGGCGCTGGGTGGTGGGTTTGGGGCCCCATCAGGGTGCATATGAAAGGCAATCAATCAATGTTTCTCTCTCACATTGTTGTTTCTTTCTCTAGATGTTTCCTCTCTTTCTCCCTCCCTTCCCCTCTCTCTGAAAAATAAAAATAAAAATAAATGTTTTATTGTGTTGGAAAGCAAAAAATACAAAAAAGAAAAAGAGCTCCATGGTTTTTTGTTTTTCATCTTTTAATCTCAGTCCCTTGTATTATGGCTGATGTTGAACTATTTCCCCATGCTCATTATTCCTTTGTGGTTCCATATACTATGAAATTCTAAACACTGTTGGCCATTCAAAAAGATTTTCATGTTTTTAAAATTCTTTAACTTCTATATTTTGGGAAAGATTCCCTTGTTTGTTATTTAGCAGTTAATTGTGCTAATGACTTTTTGATGTATTAATGTTTGTGCATTTTAATTCAAGTACACTGATCTTTCCCTTGGTGATTGTCTCTGTTGCTTTCATATTTAAAAAGTTTATTTATGCTTAGAAGTCTACAGATCACAAAAAGTAATTATCTAAATTGTCATTTCATTATTATAAGATTCTAGCTCTACATTTACCCTAATTTGACTTCCTATCAGTCTCTGAGTATAGCTTCTATGTCTCCCTCTTGAATCTATTCTGGTATATGATGTGGAATGAGGAACGAAATTATTGTCTCTTCCTAAATATAGCCAATATTTTCCAGTAACTTTATCAAGTAGTCTTCTTTTGCAAATGGTTTGTGATATTTTCTTATATCTATACATAGTGAATTTATATACACCTACCCACATGTTTATGTTTGTATTCTCTATTTATTCTCATGTATTTGTCTGGGTATTCTTCTGGGTAATGCTGTTTAATATAGACTGTATTTATTACATGTTCCAATATTTATATTACATTTCAATATTTAAAAAATACATTTAAAACATATTTAGAGCCACCTAAATTATATTTTTCTTTCATGCCATGGTAGTTACTTTCCATGGCTGATTTTGAAGAGAACTGGCCTTTTAAATAATTTTGTCTCTTTTACAATAAAATTCTCTCCTCTGCTAAGTCACCCACTTATTTAATTATCACTGGGGATTGTAAGTAATTAAAAAATACCTTCAACAAATTTTAAACAATGATTGCAAAATCCTTATAAGATAATATATAGCCCTAAGAACAAATATTCTGCAAAGAATCACTAAATTAAACTTCACTGTTCTCTAGTTTATAAAACAATTTAACATTTGACTCATGGATCTGGAGTATACACATGAACGGGTCAGTTGAAGCCCATGGCAAATCTAATAGTTCTCTGGCATTCACCCCAAGAATGTTTTGAAAACCACTAATATGCCACTCTCTAATATTTTCCAATGTAACGATGGTCTATGTGGTCTTGAGAGAGGACTGAGCAGAACTGAATATCCGTTAAATAATGCAGGACCACAAATATGGGAAAATGGGCATTTCATATTTAAACCATTCCTAGGAGCAAGAAAGAATCAAGGGGTGGGGCAAGGGTGGGATGCAAATGAGACTAAGAAAAGGAAGCTGGAAAGATAAGAAAATAACAGGAGAGCAGAAGTGAATTACAGAGGTGAGCATTTGAGAGGAACTGATAAGATGTCATCCCCAATACTATGAGACTTTCAAAACTCCAGACAGAGGCCCATCCTACAAGAAGAGACTTAGAAAATGAAGCATAATACCTTGTTATGTAGGAGTGTTATTCCAACAAGGAGTGCTTCATTTAAATACAATGCTGTTTGCTTTGTGCAAAACTGAAACAGAAACATTGGTAAAGGTTTCTTTGTACCGTTTTCAATCTATAATTTAACAGCTTTACTCCACCAGGACAAACATTTGCTGAATCTCATGGAAATGGTTTTGAAAAGTGTGCTGTCTGCAAGATCACCTCTGAACACCACAGTGGAACAAGGCAGCACCTGTGAGCTGAAATACACCGACTGACCCACAAAGGGGGCAGTTTCAGAGAGTGAGGCAGCCAGGGTCCTATTCTTTGAAACACTTTAGTTTTTTCTATTCTACCCTTCAGAATCTTCCTCATACTCTGTGCAAGCAAGGGGCATTAATCAGACCAGCCTCCATGCCCATTTGTCCAGAACTCTGGCCTATGACCAATCCCTTGAATAATTCACACTCCTGACTTATCTGATCAACAAGATGATTGATAAAGGCAAAGGCTTGTGGTGTCCCACTTGGTAGAAGTTGCCATCTCCTCTGAGTAGTTAAATGATTTACTGTCTCCTGCAAGTGATATTTGTGTGTGTGTGTGTGTGTGGGAGCAAGATCTTATCTTTGATGTCTGGTCTTGTATTTGGGCTGCTCTTTTGACTAGCTTTCAAAAGCCCCCTACTATGAACGTCAAGTTAAGTACCCTTATGAATATGCATGAATATAAACCTCCTTTCCTCATTTTGGTGGCTACTCACTGTGCTGGGTTGCCCTAGAAGCCATTCCAAATAGTTCTGATTTTGCGTTTGAGATTCTTAATGGTGGTAATTATCCGTTGCAACCATGCAGTGCCAAATATGATGCGTGATAGAGATACTTTAAAAAATAATAATAAAAATGCCTAAAGATGCCAATTCCCACATTTTAGTTCCTACAGGGCAATTAGCCCCTAGTAATGATGTTTGTATTTATATGCAAATGTTTCAGGAAAAATGAACCTTAACAGAGACTTCATATCAATACTATTGGGAGATGAGAGTATTCCATCTGTCTGTAGAAAAGGCCTGTCATTAGCTCTACGTGGAGCCTATTTCTGTAATAGGAACTATTTAATCTTAAGTAATTCATTCCTCATTTCGTGTTATTTTCCCTTCCTTCTGTTCCTTCATTATGACTCTTAACTAATGTACAGTGTGTGTGGCTCTTCAGGGCCTGTACACAGGTGACCTGCCACATTTTCTTCTGAGTATCATCTGTTCTTTGAATTTTACCTGATATCCTCACCATTCCTCATTTTGCGGTAATAACTGAGTAACCAAAGCCAGCTTCTCAGGAGGCACCTACTTGTTAATAGCCTCTGCTTTAGGGGTTGTTACAACAGGCAGAGGCTGGGATATAATGAAGCAGCAACATTCTGCAGCACAGCTCTAACTTTTGACTGGCCTCTGGAAACTAAAGCTCACAGACATTTCAGGACCCCCTGTTCCATCAGGGCTAGGATGCAGGCTCAGTCTAGAGGCAACCTCCCGTGCTCTGATGCTCTTTCTACTCCAAGACAATCTCTTAACAGAAGGTCCCTTAATGACAAATCATTTTTTCTGTACTCCCTTTGTTTCCATGAGACATTTGAAACCAACAATCATCAATTTAATTACTTCTCTAGCGTCATTAGACATACTGCTTGCTTATCATAGATATGTTCTTGGGCAGAGGAATAAAGTTGATATTCATTACAGTAGGTCCTCCTCAATGTTTGGGGGTAACTTCTAAGACCCCCAGTAGATGCTTGAAACCATGGATTGTACCAAACCCTATACGCTGTGATTTTTTCTTATACATGCATGCCTATGATAATGTTTAATTTATAAATCAGGCATAGTAAGAGATCAATAAAAATAACCGGTAATGAAATAGAACAAGTGTAATAATCTACTGTAATAAAATTTATATGAATGGCTTTGGGGCTGTCATTATGTAAAATGAGGCGACTTAAACACAAGCACTGAGTTACTGTGACAGTAGATCTGAGAGTCCAGGTGGCTACAAAGTGACGAACGGGTTGCTAGCGCATAGGGCAAAAACACACCTGGGGCAATGGGATGACTCATTTCCAGGTGGGACAGGGAAGGAGGACGTGAGATTATATCCGGCTACTTGTAACAGCACACAATTTAAAGTTTACGAATTGTTTATTTCTGGAATTCTCCATTTAATATTTTTGGACCATGAGCAACTGAAACCACAGAAAGTGAAACCATGGATAAGCTCAGGGGTGGCTACTGTATTTCACCTATGAAGTGTTATTTGTTACATGCTTTAAAAATCAGCAAAGAACAGTTTCATTCTAGCTTTCAGAAATGGAGAATCTTTACATCCATGATTACATAAAACAAAATTTTGGCTAAATATAAAACTCTAGAGGTGTACTCAATACTGTGAAAATACTCAAGGTTTCCCATTTTGTTTAGAATAATGTGAAAATATGAAAAAAATTTCAAAGAGCAGTATGGTAAGAAAACTGTGCCTCGTCTATACCATCTCTATAGTAGAAATTCCTTTAAGAATAGTAACATGGAAAAGCAAGGGGAGAATTTGGTGGATCGACTACACTTAACCAAATTCAGGTATATAGTAATTACCTACAACTTTCCATATTAATAGACACACCCACTTAATGTCTGTGTATACATTTTTCCCCTTTCACATAGAAAAAACAAGTAAGGAAGCCACCCCAGCATTTCTAAATGAAAACCAAAATGACAAAAATAACAACATATTTCAAAACACAGATGCTCATTGTCACTCACAGTGAAAATCTGGAATGAAGGAGTCTGGGAAAGCGAGAAATCCAGCACCCTGCCAGTGGAAAACCTCATTAGAATCCCGGGAGATTTATCTGTCACTCTGACAGGATAATTTGATTTTAAATTCCATCACTGCTAGCCCTGATTTTTTAAATTAAATTGAAAAAAAAAAGTGACTTCTTTTCTCTCATCTAATGAATAATAGGATAATATAAATCAAAATCAAGAGTGTCATTAATCAGAAATTACAGGAAAAAGATCTGAGAAATTTAGGGTTTTCAGGACAGTTCCCCTCTCCCACTCCCACCCGCCCATTATGGAACCAGAGTGAAGATTGGTTAAAAGAAATTCCTTATAAAGTTCAATTTAGAGTGTCAAAAGTTCTCTTATCAGTGTAGAATTTTAATAGTTTTCTCAAAAGTCTGTCTGTTCTCTCTCAAAGGAACAGCACATGCCGCAACCCCACGCCGAGCCCATTTAGTGCATTAATATCATAATTCATTCACGGAGAGTTTTTCAGACAGTAGACAAAACACAGTAAAATATCATCAACATGCCCTTATTTTACTAAAATCACATAAATCTTACAAAGACCCAGTCCCTTTTCTCCCATTTTCTCCATAAAAGGACAAGTAAACAATTAAACGCTTTTAAGGAATGGAGGTAATGCCACTTTCAGAGGCCGGTCTGCTGGCAGCCCCTTGCTGGCTGCCCCGGTCGAGTTTCCGTGCAGCACCTAAGGATGCAGGTACTCTCCCACCCACAGTGATAATCAAACAGCTCATTAGAGAGGACACAATTATATCCTGACCAAAATGGAATAGAGTAACATATCTTGAGAACTGCTTTTTAAACTTCCAGGTGGCACACTTCATACGCTTTCCAAATATTAAAATTTCTGAAGAAAGAGGACTGAATGTCAACCTGCTTGTTAGAGAATCGGGTTCATGAAAGGTGAGCAGCAGAATTTTTTAATATGAAGCTGAGAACTCAGAGGCGCCTGTCTTTTGGCCTCTTCATTTAGCAGAACCAACTCTGATTGGCTCACCTTCCAACAGAGTTCTCTCTTGTAACATTTACTTTCTCTTTAGGGAACTGTGTTTCTCTTGCTGGGTACCTGTCACTCTCTAAGTCTTCTTTCTGACTTTCTCCCTGCCGCATTTCCTCTTCTAGGCAAACGAATGAAGAGACAAACTATATTCCGTTGCTTATTAAAACATCAGGTGGCTTCCTAGAAGATAGGCCAACTATAAAACAGCCTCTCCAGTAATTTAAAGTGAGGACCGAAGTGCTTCAGATCATTTAATGCTTCTAAACTTCGGAACAACCTGGTTCTACTGCTCAACACACCAAGATACTGAAAATTTTAGTGTATTTGTATTTTTCAAAAAGCAGTCATAATTGCTATCTGGGGAGTTAGGCAGACACTAAAGCCTTTTGATAAAGCTTTTGAATATTTAACACGTACATGTATTCATACTATATATAGACACACTTTACATTTAATTACATGTAAATATATGTATGTGCATGTATGCCTATTATATAAAATCTCAAAAAGTGGTAACAGACCACAACTAAAAAATAAATATATATATTAAGAAAATTTGAGTGAGAAGCAAGAATTAACCTTACTTCTGCTTATCAAGAAAAATTCAACAAGAATTATATTAAATGACAGCTTTGCATATTGTCCAAACTGCAGAAGCTTAAAGAAGGCACTTACCTTACAAAATTAAGATTCCTCTCATTCCTGATTCCTCATAGACACTGTAGCTTTAGTAGCAACTTCCCACCTGTTGCAAATTTAAAATTGGGATTCTTTTTAATAAAGATGGAAAATTGTTTTTCAAGTTTTACATTTATCAAATCAGTAAACTTTAAAAAAATATAAGTACATGCTCACAGGATCGGGGGTGTTGAATCATCATCTACAACCTTTATTCTTCTGCTTTTGGGACAACTGTCATATATAATAACACACAACGGATAGAAAAGATATTTTAATACTACAAAAAGTAGATGCAGACTATTTAAATGCCTTTGTCAGAAATGCTCAGCTCTTGTTTTCAGGAACACACTCCTCGAAGGCTTCACCTTCACCCTGAACAGAGAGCTGTGACAAGCCTGTCAAGGTCCACCGAATTCAATTAGAGCGGTTTTCTGGGAAAGGAATTGTGATTCCTGACAATATTAGGGCAAAATATTGAGAGCTGCTTTAACTGTAAGGAGGGCAGTGGGAGCTACAGTCATCTTTAGTCTGTGGCTGAAAGCTGCCATCAAGGCATGACAGCCACAACATATCTGTCAAGCTCTGCTGGCACCGGCCATTGGTTGCTCTGTCCTACAAGGTTATGGATTGTCTATGTTCCATTGCATAAAATCAGGAGAATGTTTGGAGGTTAGGAAAATTCAGAGCCAGGACAGAGAAGTCACCGTTGTCTGTCTTCACTTAAGAAGGGGTGATGTTTTGTGAATCTTATGAAAAGGGACTTATAAGATTTACCAATTCACAGACCTGAGAGCAAACGTATTTCTCTCACCCCATCAACTCTTTAATAAACCCTGACAAAACCAGCTCCTAAATGTCTCCTTGTTTGTCCTTCCTCTTACACACTTTCTGCCATTTCCCCCATATTCCGCCATCGCACCTTAGTAGAATCCTACTTAGCAGCCCCTCCTCTTTAGGCCTCTCTCCAATGCATGCCGCACTTTGTCAGAAGCACCCTCCTAAAATACGGACATAAACGCATCAACCTTTGACTTGTTTTACGTCAATAGCCCTTCTTGCTGAGATTAAGAAAAAAAAAAAATACCCTGCATGACCTGGCTTTTGCTTGTTTTGCAGACTCACCTTTCAAGTGTCTCCAACCCTCCCCTACTTTATGTAGAGCTTTAAGAATAGTAAATTCTGTGTAGTGTATGATCACACTCTGCACACATGGTTCATTCTGCCTCTTAACCTGCCTACAAAAGTTCCATTTGTTCTTCTAAGTCCTGCTTGGAGATGTCACCTTGTCAGAAGCCTTCCCTGCTATACCTCCTGAAGGAGTTAACCATTCTCTCTCTCTCTAAGATGCCTCTGTAGCTGTCTGTCAGTGACCTATCTATTTACATGTCTACCATTTCTCCTTCAGTACAAATCTTTGGGTCTAAGTCATTCATCTCTGATTCAGAAATGCTTAGCACAATGCCTGGACTATAGAGGAAATGAATGTTAGACTGAGTGTACAAACTTGTACTTTGTTTTTTTCATGTACTACTGGAGATAAAACTTTCTCAAGTCCATACTGGCATCCCAATGCTTAAAGATACTCTAAACTTAAATCCAAATTCGGGGCAGTAGGTGGCTGATGAAGCCCTAGTATTTTCATTCTTTCATTCTGCAATTGAACACCGTATGTCTTCGAGTAACTGCCCTAATCTCCCACCCTCATCATACTGTAGTCCTCCAAAGTGCACAGAATTATCCCTAAAGGGAGTTCCAGGTTATAGAAAGTACCTTAAAATAGGAGTTATTAGAGTATATAGTTATCAGTCTTACCTGATTCCTGACATTCAACAAAGAATTTATTTGTGAAGTATGCCCATGACTAATTAATTGCCATTAAAAAGAAAGAAAGAGACAAAGAAGAGAAAGAGTGCTTTAGTCCAGAAAGTCCAATGGCCAGCCCCCAGGCAAGTTCAATGTATAAATGCCTTCCTCCCTGGATTAATCTCCATAGGTACTACTAGATAGATATTTGTTCCCATCTAGTTAACATTTTCACAGCTAATATTTGGTAGATAAAATCAATGAAACATCTGTTCTGGGTGTTGTTTGTCAATATTCAAGGAGGCCAAATGGCACCATTTATACCATTACCTTCAACTTGCTTTCACATGCTGGACATGAAGCTCTAATATCAACATAAACTGCCTTTGACCACCACGCAGGGGGAATGCGAAGAAGACCCTCTCAGGTTTCCTCATGCTCTTTTCTACCTTTGGAAATGGAGTAACTTAACACAACATTCCTAAAACTTCACAACTCACACCCCTCCAATGCCCGACGCTCACACACACCATACACAGCATTACAGACAGGCTTGTTAAAGACCCAGTTGGAACTGGGGCCTCTTCATTTTCTGTGTAAACCCTGGGATTTCTGTGCAGTCAGTAAGGTGCCAGCGTGAACCCAAACAGCTGTTGCACTGGATTGGCTCCGAGTGCAGGTGGGGAAGCAGCTTGTGATATTAACAAGACTAGATCCTTCTTGTGGCTTTCTATAGCCTTTATTTAAAATACAGAAGAAATGCTTTCAAAGACGTATTTATAACTGTATCAAGCACAGATTGCACCAACATTATGCGGCAATGAGCACATGTGTTATTCATACTGATATTAAGTAATTTTTTCGTTTTTGAATAGCCAAAAAGAAAAAAAAAGAATGCTTCCTGAGGATGATTTCAGATAGGAGTTACTAAAATCACATCAGCACAGTTAACTGGTAAAAATAGCGGTTTTAGGAATTTAAAAAAAATCATAAAAGCAAACAAATGAAAAGATTTAGTATAAACAGAGAAATTGAGACACAGGAAACAAATTATTTTAAACAAAGGTTTTATAGATATCACAGCTGTCACACATATTTTTTCTCCTTCATATAACGATCATAATTAAATTAGTTCAAATGAGCTACATCATAATAGGCTTATATTTTAATTTTTTTATCTCCTCAATAAGTTTTGGCAGCATTTTTAATAGTGAAAATGTATTCACTGTTCTCCATGAAGTTCTACTAAACTCCTACTGTGTGTCACAGCCTCTGTTAAGGGTTATAACCAACAGAAAAACACTCAGGCTATGTGGTTGGTTTTAAGCAATATATACTTTTGGGGAATACACAAATATTCATTCAGCATCAATGACAATGAAAAGTGGCAATAAAAAAAAAGTGGTTAAGGGCCAACCCATGCAGGCTCAGCCACTTAGCAGGTGTGCAATCTTCAAATATTTAAAGTCTTTGCCCTCAGTTTAATCATCTCCAAAATGAAGATCAAAATATTACCTATTTTATAGAGTTTCCCTGGGAAACAAAGGAGGTGTAACAAACAAAGCACTAGAAAGTGATTAGCCACACAATAAGCACTCAGGAAACAGTAGTTATATTAGTCTGTGGTAATTCATAACAAAAGGTGTCGTTATACGGGATGGCATTGACTGAAGAGCTATAAGAAAATGATCATTTGCATTGCATTACATTGGAAATATTTGATTTAATAACAGAAGAGGAGAACAAACATCTCAGGTCTGGGGAAAATATGGAACAAAGTATAAAACTATAAATGAGAAGAAGATGGACTTTAAAAGAAAAAAGTGGCAGAATCACAGGAGATACATTTGAAAGAATGGAATGAATTTGTAGAAAGTCTTCATGCTAGACTGGTAAGTAGACATCAAACGAGGACATAAATGAATAGACTGAAGGGCAAAATTCAAATGATTTCCTATCCAAAACTTTTACTCAATTATTCTCACCCTACAATAAAACTTAGTGTTTACTGAAGTGATCATTTCATTTGACATCCCAACTATATTCACCCCCAGCTAAAAACTATTTGTCTCTGATCCATTGTATCTACAGATTCACATTACTTTAATTCTGTTGAATTTCCATAATGTCCTCCTTTTTCTACAACTTGACCTTTACTGCTTTCTTTTTTAAAAATGCATTTTTAAATTGGGTCATTGCAAGCATCTCAAATGTCTATGTTAGCCTGAAACACACACACACACACATTCTCTCCTTCCCTCCCCTCCCCCGCCTCAGATTTAACTTCCAAGGGGAGTCTGAGTTACTGCTGGATACTCATGGGTTTGAGTCTTAGGTTGTCATTTATTCTCTTTAGGGTTCATTTCTCTTGATTTTAGAAAAATTAAAAATAGTCTCTGATTTATCTGCAAGCAGCAGTAAAATTAACAGGTAACAAATCAAAACCATGAAATTAGTATTCTAAGCATGAAATACATATTGCTATTATTTTATTATTTTTATGTTACCATTTTTAAAAAAATCTTCAGGAAAATCTTTAATAAATCTGTATTCATCAAAATAATTGTTTAAATATTTTTTAAATGGACTGTTAAGTCAACCACAATCATATTCTTAGAGAAAATTCATCTTATCATTGGGAAATATTAACTCACTATTTTCTTACACATAAAGGAGAAACAACTGTTTCAATATTTTATTGTTTGTTTTAATAATTGAACCAAATACTCTCAAGGTTAAAAATTTAACTTAAAAATTACAATAGCATTATATTAAATTTATATATTTGATTAAAGCAATTGCCAGAGAAATTTAAATATTACTGATTAGATATTTAAAAATAATAAAAAAATATCTAGACAGAACTACTAATATTTTACATTTGACTTTATTACATTTGTATTACCAAATTATTTCACTATCAAAATTGATTGCAAGTATCAGATCCTAAAATGAAATCACTTAAGTTTAAATTTTTGACACCATATGGTGTCACATCACTTATGCAAAATCATGTACATTATATATTATAGTAAGAGACTTGATGACTGTTATGTAGATTAGATTAAACAGAGATAATCCCATTTTTCTAGGTGTGCAATATTAGGAAGTACAAAGCTTGCTTTGTAAATACAATAACCTATGGGTAACAAAACAAATAAAAACCCTTAAAACATAGGTGATTGTGTAACAGGGTGCAGCCAAGAGTGTCAGGGTCGGGGAGCAAATAGGGATTTGGAATGGGGCCCAGAACTCAAGGTGTCTAGGAAATATTAGAAAAACATATAAGATGTCCTCACCCCTTCCCCACAACAGGTATGAGTTGGGGGAAGGGACACATAGAGCAGGGACATGCAGAGCTGTTTTGAACAGCAACAGCTTTGCAGCTAACTCTGGCATGATCATTTAACATATCTATAACCTTTAACCGGTTGCATAGATATGTTGAATAGCTGTGGCCATGCTTTGAGACAGGGGAAGTGAAGTGACTTCCACCAAGACCTAACTGGGAGGCAACTCCCCTTGTTACAGCACCTGCAGGAGAGCTTGGAGATGATTGGCTCCACGCCATGGGACCACAGCTGCCCGGATCTACTATGGCACCCCAGTAAAGCTGGAAGGGTATGGGAGTGCTGGCAAGCGTAGCTGATTGTGGGAGGAGTCGGAAACAGGGCTACAGAGGAGGACTGGTGCCGGGATTTAAACCCAGACAACATAGCCATTGAAGAGAGAACCACGGGGCTTTGGCCAGAGTGGGGCCCACCCTCTCTGCAGCCTTGGCAAAGAGAGGATCACACAGCTGTTGGGAGCCTGAATCATGGACTTCTACTTCTTTTCCTGAGATAAGGTACCCCACATAAGGGCAGAGGGAGAAGGAAGGACTATGTGCATCCATGGGTATCCTAAAGGACTTTGATATTTTAATGAAGATATTAGGTCACTACTTTAAGTCTCTATAGCATTAAATAAACATTTCCTTTCCTTTGCACAAATGTCTGGCATTGAGAGACATCTTTCCTCTGGTGGCTGACATGCAAACCCAGTGGGGGGTCCTTTCAGTAATAGTATATCCTCCACCCCGCCCCCCCATCCCTGTTCTGTAACAATTGGTCTTCAAATTTCATTATAAACAATGTAGCCAAATATATAAATAAAATCTTTAAAAAAGAAAAAAGTAGGCTGAAATACTATCAAATTAAGAAAAAATTATTTTCTAAACATTTGGATATTCATGAATTAACACAAATTTCTGGGAAGATACACAAGGAAAGGTTTTAATAGATGGATTAGAGTTTACTAGGAACTAAATTTATTTATTTTATATTGTTTATCATACAAACTTGTAGCATGTGCTTTATTAATAATATTATTTCACCATGTGCCACCACATGAAGAAACAGGAATAAAAAGGCACTGTACAATTGTTGATAGTTTCAAATATTGCTAATATTGCTTCCATTTGCACAGAGTAGAGGAAATGGGCACTTTTATATGGTATTGATGGAGCCCTAATTGATATAGCCTTTAAGACACACATGCATTTTGAAACAATATTCTAAGTCTATAAATTTCATCAAGGGAAATACTGAAATATAAAGACATAAACAAGAATATGCAAGAATGTTTACAGCAGTATTGTTTAAATAATCAGTAATTTAGAATGTGTTCAAATGACAACCAATGGATCTGTGTAAAAATTTCTTATGCAATGGAAAGTTACAAAGCCAGGTAAATAACTGGATGTCCAAGTTTATTGTTAAGAAAAAAAGAAAGTTACAGAGAACCATAATTAAGTATTAACCAATAATTATTTAAATATACACATATAAATATCAGAAAATTCTACAACCAACCAAATTGAGAACACTATATTTCTCAAGGATGAGTTTATATAGAACTTCATTTCTTAGATTATATATTTTTATCACCAACTCTTTTCTAATGATGAAAAGAATAAAAAAAGAACAATTTCATCAAAATAACTTTAGTACAATTTAATTACTCTAACATCCTAGATTTTGCTTCATTCATTCCAGACTGTCCATAGAATACCTGGGAAACATGATTAATTTCTGTTTACAGAAATCAACTTGCTTTTTTCCCAAAAAACTAGGAGTAAAGCACATGAAAAATGTTTTAATTTTGCTTGTAAGTTTAGACCTAAAAATAATAGAGAGGGAGGAAGAGAGAAAGTAATGAAAAATTATTGTCTAGGAAGGTGTTATATTCAATCTCTTAGAAAAGGGAGAAGAGAATTAATGATAAAGCAATAATAAACCGAGCCTCCCCCATCATCTGTAGTTTGCCTGTCCCTTCTCAGCATACTTGTAACCTAATATAAAATGTAAGAATTGCATTACATATCAAATTAATTCAGAACATGACGGGAAGGGCAGATAAGTGGCTGTTGTAGAAATGAATAGAGTTCATGAAGTATTTAATAAGTATTGATCCTGATTTCACCGGGGGTAAGCTGCTTTCTGCTACTTAGTTAAGTACTTTGGAAAGCTGTATCAACCACGAGGTCAGTAGTTCAATACCCAGTCATGAGCTATTGACTCAGCAGACTTCATGAAATCAAGGAAGGGCATCTCCTGAATCTTCCCCCTTGGCTGTGGACCCCATTTGGAAATTTAAATGATCAGACATTTAACTATAGGGAATACGGTGGGGGTCATCACTGCCAGTCATTGATTAATGGTATAGAAATAAGCCTATAATTTGCTGTTGCCATAAATAGGCCAAAGAAAATTTTCTGCAAATGCTTTTAAAATCTTCAAAAAGCCACTTAAGTCACTTCTTGAAACTTCATTCCTACTGTTTCTTTTTCATTCATTCCTCCTTCTCTCTTTTGTTATCTTTAGTTTTATGATGGATGATATCAAAGAAACTACATAGTCTCGGAATAACGACAACAAGGATCTTAGGAGCAATGCTACCTCTTTTGCTGAATTTTTAAGCTATGTGCTTATATGTCAGTCTCTTCGGACTTCACTTTTCCATCTGGGTTTTGATGCTTATTAGACTCAAAGCTAACCAAACAGAAAAGGTGATTTAATACCCCATGTCTCAAAATGTCCAGCAAAAGAATTAGCTAATCTATTAACAATGTTCTAGTTGAACTCTTCGTTCCTCTCCTCCTTCATCCTGGGATTCCAGACTGGCCCATCTAATCAGAAATCTGAAAGCCATTTTTAAAGAGTGGCGATGTCCTGTGCATTTTTTTTTTTTTTTACCTGTGCCTTATGCCATGGACAATAAAACTCTTGCCTGGAAGCTGTCCTTAGTCTTTCAAAGGTCTTGTCTTACTTTCATTCATGCGCTTCCCAGATGGTCAGAATAATTGTTCTTACCCAGATGGTTTCATGCAGTGTACAGCTCTGTAGGATAGTGTCTTAAAAACTGGTACTTTATTAAGCTGGCTGGATCTCACAGTAGATTTTTTTTTTTAAGTAAAACCTGTACTAATGTGAGACAGTATAAATACAATGATAGGATAAGCAATTTTACCACCATTACTTCCACTGATAGAGTTCAAATTCGGGTTAATTTCCCTAATGCCTCAAATGCAGGCAGGGCACGGTTATAATCAGCGTCTCCATTTCTTACATGGTCAAGAGTGGGAAGAGAATAACCAGGGATTTTTAAGGAGCAGGCCTAGAAAAGGAATTCCTTTCTCTCAATTTTTATACAATGCTGTTTGCATCCAAAATAAATATTGAATACCAAATTACTTCATCTAATTCCAAGTTTAGTATAGACTATTAAAATATATATTTAAAAAGTACCTTAAGTCCTGAAATGTCCTTCAACAATAGTATCCCCCACATTATGCCATTTTGTTCTTTCATTTTGGTTGTGATGTCCTTGGAAAACAATCCCCTAGGTATGGCTTATCACTTAGAACATAAAAAAACCATACACTCCATGTGCAAATGCCACTTATGCGTATGCTAACAATTTCCTTCATGACTCAGACACACAAAATTTTGAACCCTAAACAACACATGTGCACATATATAGAGAGATTTTCCTTGTAGTTCTGGTTAGCAGAGGTGTCCTGTCCTCACCCAAGCATCAGTTGTTCCTTTAATTAAAGTCAGACAATAAAATCTTGTCAATTTTCAAAATTATGTGGTGATAAAAAGCATTTTGAAAAAAGTCAAACTGTAATCCAGCTGCCACAAGGCAGGCATTGTAGAGCAAGCAAAAAAAAATGTTCTTCTAAAAAACAGTTAATGTCTTCCCATGAAAACCCCCAAAAGATGTTGTTAAGCAATCCAACAAATATGTAACAAATACATTTTAAAAAGCACCCCCCGGATTGTAACAAGGCAAGATTATCATATACTATTTTGATGGAGAAAAACACTAAGAAGGCATTAATTTTGTCATCTAATAATTAAAGCTATGAAGAATGAGCTTAAATATCTACATTCATATCTTCAAAATAGAATAAAAATTCAGAATTACACCTCTAAGTGAACATTTAAAATGTAGAAATAAACACAAAGGGAAAGTGAAAAGGGTGATGAACAACTGCTCTGGGAGAACTTATTTGCTGTCAGAGGAATTATGATATAACTCATGCAAAACAATACAATTAATTTGAGATGGATTTACAACTTTTCATGGCAATCATTAGGTAATGAAAAATGAATAGGGACTAAGAAGAGAAAATGAGAAGATGGTGTAGAAATCCAAGCAGCAGAGTTGTTTTGCTCTAACTTCAGACAAGAGCCAAGAAACAAAGGCAGCATTTTGGATTTCTCTCTTTGAATCTCTTGGGGAGAGAGAGAGACGAGGGAGGCATGCATGTAACGTGGATTTGAGCTGAGATAAGGAAAAAAAATATATATATATATATATTTATTTATTTATTTTCACAGTTCTGACAGGCATTTATCATAACTAAATTCGAAGTTACTTATTAGAGAGCAGTTACATAGTCTTATGCAATGGGAGGACATTAAACAACCCTGAATGGAGGGGAGTTTAAATATAATTACACTGAGTATTTTTCCTCCGGGTAACACACACAAGGGAACTTCCAAATATTCCAGCATATAAAGGAAAGCATTCCCCTAAAGCTGTCCCTTAAAGTGATGCCATCATCATCCAAGTCTTCCCAAACTGCCACATATAATATGACATAATTTCAGGTATTTTATTTTGAAAAACAAAACACAGTGCCCAGATAATATAATGGCCTCAAACAATGTCAATTAAAGAAGAAATCTGATACACGTAGAGGTCATCTCAGAGAGTTGCTTTAAAGATAAAGAGCCAAATATATTTAATGTAGAGTTAGTAATTTTGCAGAGAAATCATCACAATTACAGGTCTAGGTACTGTTATCAATCATTTTAATGGCAAGATATATCACTGTGGACATTAACTGGCTATACCTAACTACTCAGGGATCATAAAGATAAACCTAGGGGACAAATCAAGCCAGATAACAAACAAGTGAGCAATGAACATCAGTTGAAAAAACTGTTCTTTCCACATTGCATAACCTTTTGGGAGATCATTTGACCATGTGTGTGAGAATTTATTAGTAGGGTCTTTTATTCCATAGATCTCTGTCTCATGTTATGCTAAAACCACACTGCTTTGATTACTATAGCTTTATAGTAAGTTTTGAAATAAGGAAGTGTCATCCCTCCAATTTTATTCTTCTTAGCAATTACTTTATACCTCATATCCAATTTACGTAAATTATTAAATTGTACATTTCTGAAGTCTTCAAATCTCTGTTTTGTAACATAGTGATATGAAAAGAGAAGTTTCTTTTTAAATGGTTGTCAAGTGACTGGATAATTTATTAGCTTTTCACCCAAATCTAAATTTAAAGTAAATTCTTGTTATATTTTTCCTTGGTTTCAAATCTCTATTTTCCTTATTACATTCTTCAAAAGTGTTGATTTTTCTCTTTTACATTTTACAAAAATTTTAGCAATCTAAAAGCATTGATAGACCTGTGTTATTTTGTGATGTAAAGTTTGTTTTAAAAAGTCCCTGATGTCATAAGTGAAGGCTAATTTACTATATTTGTATTTAAAGTATCATCTTCTGAGGGGTGACTTTAAATAGAATATTTATAGTGATATTAGAGAAAATGAAAGTTAATATAAATCAAAACATTAAGTTACAAAGTTATCATCCCTGGCTGAGAAAAGTGAAAATAAATGAGCAAGAAAGAAGAGACTATTTTTAGCTGAGTTTTAAAGAGAGTTAATGAAATGGAGAGTTCTGGAAGGCAGTTCTAGATGGCAGATGGCCGATCAGGGGAACTGCTGAGTGTCCTAACACAGTCCTGGCTGTGACGTTGAGGGAGTTGGGACCAAGGCAAAAGCTCTGAAATAGTAATGATTCCACAGTCTTAAGTGGTTTTAAAAGTTTATCTATAAAAGTTACATAAAATTTTATAATGTTACCTGCAAAAAGTAAAATCCTTGTGATATATCCTCACAGAGAATAGTTATAAAAAAACAAACTTGTGAACATTTTATTTATTGTGTCAGACATAGTAAAATATTAATAGCTGACCTTAATGTATGCTTAATATATCTGGGGGCAGGCCTGATGACTTTGCAAGCCAGCTAGGAAATGGTGGAGGGGTACCCCAGGACATCCCCACCCCCGAGACTGAGATGGTGGTCTGGCCTCTCTCCTCTCTTGCTTTCTCTGGCTGTTTGTTGACAGAGCAACAAAGAAATAGCAAGGTCTCTTTTCCTGCACTGTTACTTTTCAAATTTCCTTTCTTACTGTTTTTAAAGTTGGCAGAAACAGATTGCTCAGGTTCATCTCAAGATTCTACAGAAAGAACATTTCAGAAATAAGAATAAATGGCAAAATGAGCAGTTGACTACACATACAAGTTTTAGACAATGCAGCTGAAAATAATTTCTAGCACATGTTTTTTTTTTTTTGGGGGGGGGGGCTCCAAGAACTCCTGTGTTGAGAAGCGAATTTTGAGCAAAATTCTGTTTCTGGATGGAACCGAAGTGCTAGGCTGTCTTTTCTATTCACAGCTTACTTTCAAATGTTACTTTTCTCTAAATACAAACATACATGTGCTTCATTATCAGAAAATGAATTCAAGAGTAATGGCCGTTCTGGGGTTTTCTAGCGTTACTCAGCGTTTCTGAGTCCCTGCTTTCCCCATTAGACAATGGTTTGTCTTGTTAAGTGTGTTTAGCAATCATTCAAAAGCTGTCAGTGTACAGGCTACTTGATTCCTCCTCGTGGGAGGACAAACTCTAAGAATAATTCCTGACCCTCTGATTTAGTTGAGAAAATGAGATATAAATAAAAGAAAGTTAAATTGCTTATTGTATGTTGTGACATATGCTTTGAGTCTTGAACCAAGAAAAAATCACGGTGGGTTTCTTCTCTCTGATGAGTGAAAGTTTTAGAGACTTTCTTGTGTTTGTCTGTGTGGGGGCATTTTGGTGATGAATTATATATTTTACTAAGGAGTTCCGCAGCTCTGGTCATTGAATACTTACACGTAACTGACAGCAAGTACTGGGAATTCTAAAGAAACACGTATCTCAGAATGTGGACATTTTTAATTGTTAAATTGTTACTTTTAATTTTTTCTTCCATAAATTAGAATTTAGAAAATATTTTAACTGTACTTTCTTATTACAGCCAGATTTTTGTCTCCTTGCATATGACATGACGATAAGAAATAAGATGTAATAAGATACATTTTAAAATAAGGCAGCTCTGATGAGAAAATGAGAAGTTGTTTCTATTTAATACTCACATTGATGTATATTAAGCTTATTTTCAAGTAAATTGACCCGCCTATGTGTTATATAATTATTAGTCATTCTTTACTGAATTCAGTTCTATTACAGAATTTCTCTGGGATCTGTTCAGACAGTAATTTTTTTTCCTGCTCCAGACAGCTATGACTGACAGAGAGGAGACTACTGCTTGATTAAAATAAATGGTAGTCAGCATATACAACATCCGAATGTCAGCGTAAGTTCTTTGTGGATGTTTTAAAAACATAATCCTCACCCAAAGTTAAAAAGATAAAATTTTATTTACTTAAGGCATTCAGGTTTAGCAGGTAGGGTTTTTAAAATAAAAGTTTATAGCTCATAACCTTTTTCGGAATGGGAACAAGTTATAGTTTGTATCAGAATTTTACTTTTTGTCCTAATGGTAGAGCAGATTAAGCAAGTCAAACCAAGTCCTAGAGACTGGGTAATTTACGTGGCTATATTTTTAGAGCAACCTCATCATACCTAACTCCCACACCGCTAAGTAGGGTCATTTTAGACCAGAAATCCAAGCATCAATTTTGGTATCAAGACCCAGTTTTTAATTGACACTAACTAGACAAGTGTCCTTGAGCATGTAACACTTTTTATGGGTCTAATTATTTTTACTTGTAAAGGGTACTAGATTATATAATATATAATACTCCTAAGAACTCACAGATTCAGTGTCTCCCTTGGGCAATTATTATGAGAAAAGCAAAGCACTGCTGAAGTATGAGATATAAAAAAACAGAGCAGAAATTCTTTAAAAATTAATACTGTACCATACTGTATTATCCAAGTTTTGTTAAAGTAAGCAAACTATTTTCTAATAATAACATAATAAATGCAGTATTTACAACATAAAACAAATTCAGATTTAAACCACTTGGGACTACATTTTAATGTTAAGTAATTTACATATTTTAAAAGTTTTCATTGACTACTAGTGATAAATGTGATGCTCTATATGTGAAACCAAAGCTATGTAGAGCAAATTAAAAGGAAACATTTTGATGTCATTTATAGGCTGAGGCAAAATCTTCACTCATTCCTCGGAGATGTTGGTACTTGGTTCATTGTTACTCTCTCCTATCTTAGTTCTTGACTGATTATAATAGTCACAAAGATCATCCTTCCAAAGTCCTGGCTCTCAGTTACCTTACATCCCCTCTTTAAATGAGGGTTCTCTACCCCATGACACAGTGTGGTATTTATTACCCAAAAATGTTTTTAATTAATCAGCACATTTTTCCATTACCTTGATTTTAGGGATTCAATTCTTGAAACATCACCTTCTAAGATTTTCCATGAATTGCCCAGCATCGACAATGTTATTCTTTCCTGGAACCTGTAAGCCATTACCCTAGCACATGTCCACTAGTTTTCTACCTTTTTTGTCTTAAATTCCATCTTTAGCCAATTTAAATTCCATGGTCCATCATCTCTTGCATTAGCCTCACCTCTAATACTCCCACCCATGTCATTGCCTGGAAATTCCCAAAATCCTAGTTTAATTTAATTCTCTTTTTAGTCTACTATCACTGGACAAATGAATGATGTGGAGACAAACACAACCAAGTTAACTGTTTGAACACCAAACAATATATAATTGGGGGTAGATCAATGTTATTTCTACAACTCAAGGACACGGCATCACATTTCTCTGGTCTTCTGTGCCATTTAATTTGCCCCCTTCATCACATTCTGATTAACATCCAGCACGATCTAATATCTGCGATGTTAAAATTTCACTCAACTAAAACAAATCTGGTGAAAGAGCTGTCCTGTCTGGTTGCTGGTTCATGAGAAACTCCACATTTTCACCTCCCCCACTCCCCTCACATCTTGTCTGCAGTCACTACCCCCGTGCAGTAATCTGCTCAAAACACACTGACTTCCCCACTGCTTCCAAAAGCATCAAACGCGTTCCCACATCCAGACCTTTGCTCTTACGGTTCCTTCTCTTCGAAGACTCTTACTCCGCATATCCCTAGGGTTCCGCCTTCCCCTTCCTTCTGATATCAGTTCAAATGTCATCTTCTCACTGACACTTATCTTCACTATTCTATATAAAGCAGTCCCTATGAAGCCCCATCCCACCTTGGCACCTCCATTTGTTTGCTGTTGCATTATTATATTGTATATCATTGGTATTACATTGCATAGCAGATATCACAATTCACTTTACAATAATTTTTCTTTTTTTTCCATCTTCTTTCATCTGAAGCCCCAAGCTATAAGCTCTACAGGTATGTGCAACCTTTTGGCATCTCTGGGCCACACTGAAAGTGAAGAGTTGTCTTGGGCTACACATGTGATATGTAACAACAAAAGAATCTCCTAATGTTTTCGGTCAATTTACAGTTTTCTGTTGGGCCACATGCACAGCCATCCCGGGCTGCATGCAGCTTGCAGGCCACAAGTTGGACACCCCTGCAAGGGGTTTCGTTTTATTCCTTGATGATTTCTCAGCTCCTAATAATAGTATCTAGACATGAAATATGTATTTTTTAATATTTCAAAAATATTTATTTTTAAAATATTTTATTTTTTAAACATTTTCTTTATTTTTATTTTTAGAGAGAGGGGAAGGGGAGGGAAGAAAGAGAGAGAGAGAGAGAAGGAAACACTGATGTGAGGGAGAACTGATTGCTTCTCATACAGGCTCTGACCAGTACCAAACCCCCAGCCCAGGAATGTGCCCTGATGCCTAAGTGTAACGATCCAGTTTGCTCTGTGGAACAGTTCATTTTTATCCCCCCAGAACTATGAACTACATGTGTTATAACCATGTATGAGACAGTCATGGACCTTGAGCTCTTTGAATGGATGAGATGGAGAGTAAAAATAGTGTGAGCAAAGGATCCCCTTTCTTCCTCAAGGTAAGAACCTACGGAGCACCAAGTCAGGGAAGAAGTGAGTAAATAATGTACCAGGAGAGTATCTAGATTAGATCCCATACCCACTTTTTACCTATTAGAATACTGTCTAACTACCTTCCATGTATTACACAACTATTCCTGAAAATATAGCCTAAATCTTCTTAACCATGGTTGATTAAAAAAATTACAACTCACAGTATTTGACACCACAGTCAAATAATTCTGAGATTATCCACTGTAATCATGGATGACTAATGTTGATAAATAAATCTTAAAACTGTGATTAAAAAAAATCTGTGGTCCATTTACACAATGGAATACTATTCAGCCATAAAAAATGAAGGAAAATTTACCCTTTGCCACAGTATGGATGAACCTGGAGAACACTGTCCTAAGTGAAATAAGCCAGTCAGGGAATGACAAATACCTATGATCTCACTTATATGTGGAATCTAGTGAACAAAATGAACTAACAAGCAAAATAGAAACAGACTCACAGATATAGAGAATAGACTGACAGCTCTCAGAGGGAAGGGGACTGGGAGGCTGGATGAAGGGATTAAAGAAAAAATTCCTCATAGTCACAGACAAGAGTACGGTGATTAGCGGAGGGAAGGGGTGTACGGGGGAGTAGAAGAGGGTAAAGGGGGGATAAATGGTGGTGGAAGGAGACTTGACTTAGGCTAGAGAAGACACTATACAATATACAAATGATGTATTATAGAGTTATACACCTGAAACCTAAATAATTTTATTAACCAATATCACCCAAATGAGTTTAAAAACAATGTAAAAACTGTGTAATATAACAGCTAATGAATAATGTATTTAGAAAACATGTGCATTTTGCACATATTTTTTAAAAACCTAGATGTTGTTCTACTCTTGAGTGAGTTATGCTACATACTGAATAAAAGAAGCAGTTTTTTTCCCCTTTTCCTTGAGGCTCCCGCTGTTAGACGGTATCTTGTTTTTCTGATTTTTGCCTTAGTTTCAGTGGGAGGCAGACAATTATTTTCTTTCACTTGCATTTTCAAATGAAAGAGTGTGAATGTTCCTTAAACCACGTCTCATCTTCAGACTTATCTGCATGACACTGACCACGACCTGCTTCTGCTCTCTCTTCTTTCAGGTTCCTATCTGCTTTAAGCTCGGATTCCAACTGTCTTTAGAACACACATGTTCTGCACAAATCCCAGGAGCTCTTTCACATGGGGTTACCTGTAGTTTCCGGACAGACTGGCTACCCTGCCTTATCCCCGAGCCTAGAGTCCCTCATTCTTTTCTCACCCCTTTTAATTTTCTTCTTCTCCCTTGGAGCCTTTGCTTTTCATTCAAGCTGGCCCAACTTCATAAGAATTCAGCTTCTGCTTTTCTATTACCCTCGCCCCACCCTCTCAATCAGTCCTCAGGTCCTCCTGGGTTGACAACGCCCACACTTTTAAGTATAGCTCAAAGTGGCAGAGGGCTGAGAAGTACAAATAGATTTGGGAGAGATAACCTATGAGGAAGACCAATGTTCACTGTCTTTGATTCTTAGAACAGGATTTTTCTTTTTCTTTAATTTTGTCCCTTTCACCTAAAATACTCTTCTTCTCTTGCTCACTCTTATCCTTCGGGTCTCAGCGCAGTTATTGTCTCCTCAGAGAAGCTCTACTGGCCGCTCTAGTTCAGGTTATTCTATTTTTTTTTTAATCTGATGTATTGATTTCCTATATAATACTTACTGAAATATTTCAGCATGTTGCTTATCTATTTAACTTCTTTATTATTCTCGACCTTCCCCACTAGACTGCCATTTCCTAGAGAAATGAAATCTTACTTTGTTTCTTCTCTCTCCCTGTTACACTCAAGTATAATTCAAATGAACAGTGTGCACTCAATAAACATTACTGAATCAGTTCGTTGATGTCTTCCTTCTCTGCTCACTTACCTCACTACACCAGTCTAGTTATTCAAAGATTTTGTTTTCTTTAGCATTGAGGGATATATTTTCATTTTATTATTTTAAATTATTATTTATCATGGTGAAACACAGACAAGTCTATTAGAAGAGCTAGAATGTTTTCAAATACTTGCACAGGAAGTGGGACTATGAAATATTACCACAGACCAACAAGGAAACTCAGGCATATAGAGAAAAACACGCAACTGCTTAGTGCTCAAGGCACATAAGGTTGACAAACAAACGTCAGGGTAGCCCTTCTGCTTATAAATGATTGGCTCTTAGTATGAGTTGAATTGCATCCCACTAACAAAGAAATATTGAAATCCTAACCCTTCACAGCTCAGAATATGACCTTACCTAGAAATAAGGCATTTACAGTGTTAATAAGTTAAAATGAGGTCATTGGAACAGGCCCTCATCCAATATGATTAGCATCCTCCAAAAAGGAGAAATTTGGATAGAGACAAAATGCACAAGAGAAGGACAACATGAAGACAGAAGGAAAATACACCCCGGTGAACGCAGACATGCATCTATAAACCACGGATTGCCAAGGATTGCCAGCCAGCACCAGAAGCTAGAATTGGCAAGGAAAGCATTCTTCCCTGGAGCCTTCAGAGGGAGTACGACCCTGTGGACACCTTGCTCTCAGACTTCTATCCTCCAGAACTGTGAGACTGCACATGTCTGTGGTTTAAAGCCACTCGGTGTTTCATTTTATTACGGCAGCCCTAGGACACAGACATGAGTCCTCACCTGTGCCTGATCATGGAGAAACAGAAGAACACCAAGCAATAGGCAGAAACTTGAAACCTCATTACGACATTCTAGTTAATTTTAAATCTAATGTTAAAGCCTTTTAAAGAATTTGACTTAGAGAAATAAAAGAACTGTACAAACACCCTTAATATAAGACCATTTTTATGTATGTCAGTTAAAAAGAATCTACCAACTACACTAAATAGTTCTACTAGAAATCAAAATATCTACCACTTATCTATTTGTCTGCTTTCACTAGAAAACTTCTCATATTTGCAGTGTTCTACAGATGCAGGCTTTGAAAACTATGTTTTTGTCAATTAGCCCATAGAAGTAGCATAATTTTTTTTCTTCTGCATGGGCAAATACTTGACCTAACTTAAATGTGTTGTTAAAACTAAATTAGATAATGAGCATTAAAGTCTTTAGAAATATCTAGTAAAGCACGAGGAAAATATAGAGAGTATTGTGATTACTGAACTATTTAATATGTGGAATTAAAAATATTCTTCAAAAGTAATTTGTCTATGGAATACATATTAACTTTAAAAGTTGGCCCTATCTTTAAAATGGCATTTTACTTGAAAAGGAAATCATTATTGAATAAGATTTACTTGTATGCTTTATCTTTCTGCCTATCTTTTTTTTCACTAAAGAAACCTATTATTATTTGGTGGAGGGATTTTTCTAATGTGAAAAAATAAAAGAGTATAAAAATGTTAAAGACTAAGACTCAGATAAAAACAGTAATCAAATATAGCTTCAAAATCACTGTCATTTACACAGAAATCTTTTATTTGACTTACTTGTATTTGCCTTAATCATGCCTCAAAAAACTCAGTTAAATCAAAACAAAAAGATCTAGAAAAGTAAAATTAGGAAATATTGATTTTTCCTTGTTTCTCTTCTTAGAAGAAGAGTTGGATGCCAACACTATTTTCTAAATTATTTATTACAATCTGATTCATTGAGTGTAATACACAACCTCCATCTAAACATTTGAGGAGATTACTAGTAAAACAGAACTCTCTCCATCAATAACTGGGGTGGTTGGAAAGACCTGGAAATTTTTTAAAAAATAAAAACCCAGTCATTTTGAATCCCTAGTAGAGACACCGTATCATGATTCTGCATAGTTCATGTTCCAGCCAACCATCTCTCAACTCCCCGTCTTCCTCTTTTCCTAGTCTAGTGCTTCCAAAAATGCAAGCACCTCCTGAACTTCTCCTGCAAACATTTCTAAAAACTGCCAGCTTAGCCATCACCCACTGCTGACTCTCCATCTCCCCATATTGTACAAGCTTCCTTTCTCTGTGTTCAAGTTCTATTCCCAAGAAAATCTAAGGTGAAATCCAGCTTTCCTCTGACTGCAGAGCACCCTTTAGATCAGGTGGCCTCTTCTCTTCAGTTCTAATTCCTGGCCAAGGAGGTATCCACCTTGAATGCCCATTGTCAGTTTCAGGTAATCATGAAAAATTAAATTTCTATTCCTAGAGATAAGGTGACTACTGGTAGAATATGGTTGGTTTGCCCAAAACTATTGTCTTCCAAAACCCACTTCTTCCTTATTTCTATCCCTTAAAGGGAAGATACATTGTTTAATGGCTAAAATTGGAAGACATAATTTTTCTAGTAATTTTTGATGATACACAATGTAAGTAAATTGTTATAGGAAAGGAAAAGTAGTATGTTAAAAGAAAATGTAAGAAAGATATTGAGGATAAGTTTAGTTAATATATTCCTGACAAAGAAAAGAGTGGACAGTAATTATGATCTGAATCCCTGGTAAAGGGCTTAAATTTATTGTTTCACATTTATTATGGGCTGAGTCCAAGCCAATCTAAGATCTTGCAACATCTCATCTGGTTTAAGATACATGATCACTTAATGTAGGAAGAAAAAATAGATTTGTGTACATATTTTACATGATTTTAAATTATTGCATAATTTTTATGAAGATAAATTGATAAAGATATTTATTTATATCAATATGGTCTTCTGAAAGACATTACCCACAAATCTTAAGAAGCAATAATTACATATTTGATTATTTAAGCAGTACCATGCATTAGGTAGGTCTCAAAACATGCATTGGCTATATTTTTAAAAAATAAAATATGCAACTGATAGCCAACACAACAATCCAAGAATTAAAAGTATTTAAAACTACCAAGCTTATTGTAGGTGCTAATGGAAGACAGTAATTGCCAAGTTGACCTCTAACACAGTTACTAAACATAGCAATCTCAGTGTTTTGTATACATCTCCTAAATGCATTTGAGATTATTAAGATGTGTAGCTAAGCAGATAATATTTCTCATATTCTCAATGCATTAAGCTTACTCTCTCCAAGATTAAAGTTTACTAGTGACAATTATCAAATAAAAACAAATAAACAATTTGCTAGCCATCAGTCTTGTACTTAAGGTTTATCTGTTGGCCCTTGTAATACTCTTAGGAGGTATCATGATTATTATTATCTCCATTCAGTTTGTTTTCATGTACACAAATATTAGAACTTTAGTTATCAACATGTGCCTCATTTCGAAAAGGAAAAAGTGGTGGCAGATCTGACCCAAGGTCACACAGTGTGTTATTAAGTTTAGTGTCCATGTAAAATGGCCCACTTGGGTACTGTTTATTCAGATATTTCAGCATTGTAGAAACTTAAGGAAAAAAAGTCCAAATATGATTGAATATAACTAGGGACAAGGCAAGGCATTAGGCTGAAGCAAGAAAGAATTGGGGAGAGGGGAGCAGAAAAGGCCATAAAATGAAAGCTTGCCTTGTGAATCATATAAATGAATAACAAATAGAGCAAATGGGCTTTCCGCTTTTGTAAAATTTAGAGATATAGCTATCTTTTAGGAGAGTGTGCATGAAGTACTTCCACTTTGTGACCTCTCAAAGTCCCTTTTATCTCATAGAGTCTCTGATTCTATAATGACTACCGCTGCAAATAATATTAGCTGACGGATAAGCAATGGACAGGGGAAAAGAAGGGAAATCACCTCAAACAGTGATAACGGAAAGTGGAATTAAGTCACTGTTATCCAGGGCAGTTCCGCCTTTCAAGACATCACTTTTGTAAAGCTCCTAAGGGAAAAGGGAATTTTTATAAAAATGTTTCATATTAATTAAATTCCATATTGTATCAATCCATCATCCAGTGTATTATAATCATATTACGGGAAACAATTTTTCATTCAGGAACTCGCCGACAATCCCAATAGCAATGGTCTCTTAGAAACAGATCTCAGGAAGGTAGATAACAACAGGCATGCGTTGCCTGGGAACAGAAGATTTTTCATTTTCCCCACTAGTCTGAATAGCCAGTTGATTTATTTGGGAACAAAAGCACAACATTCAGTATCTTATGAAAGACACCTACATAAAACCCTTTAAAAACTAATGGTTTCTAGGCATAATTTGAAAGACGTGTTGAAGTATGAAGCCAGAGTATGAAATCAGCCACTTTATCAATTCATACTATTGCTTAGCTGTAAAAATTTAATGGGATACTAGGAGGCAGAAAGAAGGCAAAAATGTCCTTAGGAAAGAAAACTTTTTTAGGGGAAAAAAGCTGTGTAAATTCACAAGGGCAGAAATGGGGCAGTAGACTATAAAGGGGTATGGAAATGTATACAGATGCATATAAACAAGTAATTAGTAAGCCACATATGCTTGGATAAATAATAGTTATTGTATTACTCATAAGTGATATTCTAATAGAGAGAACTTACTTTGATCATTTTGGACCTCACAAAGGTGGTAATACTGAATAACTTGTGTCTAAGTAAAACACAAATACCACAGATATCTGGGGACCGCTGAATGCTTATGACTGTGTATGAACAGTCTTTGTCCCGACTCAGCACTGTATCACAGTGGTTAAGAACCTGGTCTCCGGAGTTATGATAGCCTTGATTAAAAATCCTTACTCCGCACTCAAAACAATGGAAACCATTTATTCACAAAGACGTATGCAACCCTCTGTGCATTGCAGCATTATTCATGGTGGCCAAGACCTGCAAACAACTGAAGAATCCTTCAATAAGTGATTGCATAAAGGAAATGTGGTGCGTATATACAATGGAATACTACTCAGCCATAAAAAGATGAATTATTGCCATTTGCTACAATATGGATGGACCTTGAGAATATCATGCTAAGCAAAATAAGTCAACAGAGAAAGTTAAGAACCACATGACTTCATTCATATGTGAGATATAAAACTGAAAGCAACAAATGAACAAAGAAGAAAAACAAAACTCACAGACACAGACAATAGTATGATGGTCACCAGAGGACAGGGGGTGGGAGTAGCAAGTGGTAAAGGGGGTCAAATATGCGCTGATGGCGGGTGATTTGACTTTGGATGGATGTACTCAATGCAATATGGAGATCATGTATCATAGAGATGTACGCCCGAAACCTATGTAATCTTATTGATTAATGTCAACCCAATAAATTAAATGAAAAGAAAAAAAATTAAGGAAAAAAAACAAACAAGCAAACAAGCAAAATCCTTCCTTTGGCACTGTGGAAATTCATTTGTTATACCCATAATGGACTTGTGACTGTTTATGCAGTGTGGGAAACAAACAAAAATACAGCCTTCAAAAAGGGTCTAGTGGACCTTAGGTCCTTTTGCCTGTGGGCTCCTTTCTCAATATTTACACATATTTATATTTTTATATTTTTTCAATAAAATTGCATTTTATGATCATGTTAATAAAATAAGACTATGGTAGCATGTGAAGATATTTTCTTCAGCCTGAAAGTTCAGTTTTTCTTCTGATTTAAAAAGAAATTAGAACATCTTTGTGGGCCTTAGGCCCTATGCCCATTGCACCTAATGGCAGAGCCATGCCTGCCTGTGCCCACCTAATACACTTATGACCTTTGACACCTTACCCTACTCTCCATGCCTACACTTTGTCATCTGTAAAAAGGGGAGATACACAAAGGACTGATTTCACTCGGATGTTGTGCTAATAGAAGCACATAAAGCCATTCTGGAAGATGGGGCAGGGCTGAGGGTTGATGGGGTAGAAAAGCATGAGAAAGACACTCTCTAGACAAGGTTGGGAAATGGGAGCAGAGCTGAAATTTCTTAACACGGTGTGTCTCGTCCTTTGACTCACTGACTATGTCTCTGCCCATTTATATGGGGCTATTTTTCAAATACAGCTTCTTTGAGTTAAATATATATATATATTTTTTTAAACAAATAACTGATTCCATACATCTGTCATAGTACATTTTATCAAAAAATGCTGGAAAAAGCACAGTTATTCTTAATGTTGGATTTCAAGAAAATAATTACAATTAAAGAAAGTAATCACTATTGTAAAGGAGATTAGTTAGAGGATTAAGAAGCCAAAGTTTATAACTAAAATTTTAGAATTAAAAGAGACCACACTTCCTCAGTGAAAGTCGCAAATTTTGCAGCTGATGTAACCGAATCTCTCAGAAGTTTGCCTAATGTCACGAATTTGGGTTGTAACTCAAATCCCCTGATTCTTCCCTGTAGGGTCCCACCTCATTCCACACCAAAAGCAGATTAGTTCTGAGAGAAAGATTTTTGAAATGATAGACTGGGGGCTTTTGATAGAAGGAAATATTTTCATTAGTTTAAAAATATTTAGCCCTAGCTGGTGTGGCTCAGTAGATTTACTGCCAGCCTGTAAAACAAAGGGTTGCCAGTTCGATTCCCAGTCAGGGCACATGCCTGGGTTGCAGGGCAGGTTCTCAGTAGGAGGCATGCAAGAGGCAAACACACATTGATATTTATCTCCTCTTTCTCCCTCCCTTCCCATCTCTCTAAAAATAAATAAAATCTAAAAAAATAAAATAATAATGTTTATTTTACAGTTAATGTACACATTAATGCTTGTGCAGTGTGGGGGAAAAAGACATATAACTACCTTTAAGGAGCTTCTGGGTTAGTCATTTTACAAGTGATTAAAGCAATATTCATATCGTTGTAACTGTGCTAAGTTCTGTGGAAGGGAAGCACAGTGTCCCACGAAGGGGGAAGAGCACACGGCTGCTCTTCCATGGTTGAAGAATTCAGAGATGCTTCCTCAAGAAGGAGACGAGTAGCAGAAGACAGACCTGAACGTTGAAATCAGGGAAAAAAAGGTAGTAGAGGATGTTCCAGCCAGAGATTGCGAAGGTGCATAAAAGGGGGAAGGCACAGTCATTCTACGGGCTGAAGAAAAATCAGTCTCAGTTGTCTGGGGCCTTGTGGTGAGGAATAAATACAGTGGGCAAGATGAGCCCGGAGGGCCAGTGGCAGCCAGATCATTCAGGCACTTTTAGAATCTAAGACTAGTGTGATTGATTCCAAGTGCAATGGGCTACCAGTAAGTATTGTTGTGATGTGAGAATAGAACAGATGGAAATTGGCAGTGGTTTGTGGTAGGTTGGTAACAATAGCAGAGCTGGAGAGAGAGAGGGAATTAAAAGTATCTCTAAAAGTAAAATATAAAGGATTTGGTTTCTGATTGGAAAGGGTTAGAGGTGTGAACGAGGTTTCAAGTGTGACTCTGCTCGTCTGACCCAACTGACTGGTTCATCAGGCCACCTTTTTAAAGAGACGTACACCTTAGTAGCAATGAGGATCAAATGTCTTTTTTTCCCATGTGTTTTTCCCCTTTTACCTTCTCTTATAAAGTTAGTTTAATAGGATTAAGCAAATCCAAGAAGGAGCCTGGAACACAGGGATACAATTAGATAGTTTAATAATGATTTATTACAACACTAGCTTGTGTTTACTGGTGTGTGCTATTTGCATGACCCTTATCTAGAATATTTACTTGAACATGACATTTATGTTTACTCATTTAAATCCTTAATTAATGTGAAGTTGACACTACTTTTATTCTTATTTTACAGAGGAGGAAACTAAAACACAGAGAGGTCAAACAACTTTAACAGCATGGAAATGATCAAGACAAATTTCAAGTTCGAGCTCAAAACTGTCAGTGGTCCTGCCTCTCTCAATGAACCCCTCTAGTTTGATCTTACATAAAACATACAAAAGTGGCCTTAATAATCCCCCTAAGGCTCAAATCCAATGTGTTAAAAGGCTAGATAAGAATTTGGGGCTGACACTCCACATAACATTAAATAGTGGGACAGCTTCACTGTATTCTTGGGACCAAGAAGCACTGTAGTAGGCCCCTGGGTGGGGTAAGAAATGGAAAGATCTGCACTACTGACTTAAGTTCTTACAATAAGTATCACCAAGGTAAGTATGTGCAATTCTTTTTCAGTTCTGTTGCAACTGCAATGCCAATCAACAGCCTTCAGTTTTTATGAAAAAAAAAAAAGAAAAACTAAACATCAGCAAATTAATGAATTTCCCTTTTTATGAAGAAAGAAGATATATTATTGTTTGGAAAATCTTGTAAAATCATTAATCCTGTTAAAGCATGAAAAGCAGAGACCTGTCCTCTCTGTCCTCTGTTGAAGATACATGAGAAATTACCTTGCTTAGAAGAGTAGTGATGTCTTAAGGTACTGAATTGTTCCCTTTCATTACCGCACAAATTCCAGGTAATCTGTTCTTAACATAGCACTTTGCCATAACGCATTTCATGGTTCATCCACAAAAATGATCCTTCAAGCCAGGTAAATAACAGTATATGTCATGTGTGTGTTATCTGATTCTGAGCCAAGCCTTGAGCAACTGAGGTAGTTAAAATTTTAGTAGAAAATGTAATTCATAAGTCAGATAAAGAAACAGGCTAAGTAATATGTCTGCCCACAGTATCCTACTCTGTTCTTACATTCAGTGAAAAAGTAAAAATGAACAGAACGAAGGAATAAGAATGCGCCATGTACAATGTGCAGTCCTTTCTTGCTAACTGCTTTTAATGAAAATGGTTCATCAATAATTATCAGGTACCAACACAATGTAAATGAAACCTACTTTCAATTTACACTGTTAACTTGGAGATTAGGGATACATTTACCTGACATGGAACAGCATAAAAATCTGAGTGAGACCTCACTGTTCACAGAAATCTGTCTCTGAAAGACATAACCTTTTCTGTCATGATTGCAAATCTCATTGCAGAAGGAGAAAACGAAATCACTTGGGAATGCTAGAAAAGACAGAAAACTTTAAACCAAATGCCACTCATAACACCAGAAAGCGGAGAAAATGATGTGTTGGCTTTGATACAAGAAAACATCTATGACATTATCTATCATTAAGTCGAAAAATCTGTCAGGTATGTTTTCCTTACCATGATGGTTTTTTAACGAAGTTTGGGATTGAGCTGTTTAAGTAATAATTGGCACCTATATCAATTTAAACAAACTTTTCAGCCCAGCTGTAAAACTTAGACAAATGAGAGCATCAGAGTTCTGGATCCTGAGGTTGTCACTGGAATAACTAAATGAACCGCAGGAAAACTTTTGCACCTGACTAACCTTTCCTACCTCAGTTTACCCTGGCCAAACTGTCTCTAGACTACACAGTCAGCTCAGGCATGATCATCGCAAGTTAGCCACACCTCTCCAAAGATAAAAGGTAGCATAAAAATAGAAAAAGTCACCCTGGCTGGTGTGTCTCAGCGGACTGAGTGCCAGCCTACTAAGCAAGGGGTTGCTGGTTTGATTCCTAGTCAGGGCACATGCCTGGGTTGCAAGCCAGGTTTCCTGGTGCGGGGCACGCAAGAGGCAGCCACACATTGATGTTTCTCTCCCTAGCTTTCTCTTTCCCTTCCCCTCTAAAAATAAATAAAATCTTTAAAAATATAGAAGAAGTAAGGAGATACTACAGGGAGAAAAATAATTGGGAGAAAAATTTGTGTTTGTTGCCAAGAACCTATATCATTTTGTGTACACATACACAGAACACAAATGAAATCCCAATTTAACTGCGCTAAAATTACATATTGGAAATTTGGCAATAAGTTTTCTGTAAATATTTTCTTCTCAGAAAGTGAGACCTGATTTTTTTCTCATTTATAAAATACAAAACATTATTTTTATGTTATTCATATTTTCTTTGTTTGTGGTTCTTACTTTTAAAATAGCATGTGAAATAGCTGTGACTTAGATCAATCAGAGAAGCTGATGATTCAGCCAAATTAACCCGCACTCAGAGCAAGAGAGAACGTGAAAAGCTCTGGACTTCTACTTCCAAAAGTTTCTGAGAGCACTGTGTGATAGCAGACTAACGGTTGTAGGAGTTGAAACATTCATACAAAACTGTGTGAGTGTATATATGTGTTTTCCCCAAATTCCTGATTGCAGTTCACGTTTGAGTTTATAGGCAATCAATGTTTATTTTGTTGTTGTTGTTTTGTTTAACTTTAGACTAATTGGTACTTCATGCCATGCCTACTTAAATCTTCCAGTGAATAGTATTATATAGTAAAATAATATTTTGTTTTAATTTAGCAGTACTGAGGTTATAGTTATAATCACCCATTAATTCACTGATCAATTGTTCTCAGGGCATAATTTTTCTGGTAGAAATTTGTGACACTAAGAAAATAACATTTTTCACTTTAAAATTAACTTTGGTACAATCATTAAAAGTCTCTTTATCCAAAAAACATATTTCAGGGCTTTATGTTTCCCAAGGGCTTCTCAACTCCGATATTTAAATAATAAATCATATGCTTGTGAAGCATCATTTTACTGTTTTTGTCAATTTTGTCCTTAAGAGATAACTTTTTAGATTGTTAAATATTCTGCCAGCTGCTCCCATGTTAATCGATGGCTTTGCACATTATTAGAACAGTTCTCCAATATTATTGTCATCTACTTGATAAATTCCTGTGGCTTTATGCAAGATTTACAGTGCAGCTTTGCAGCCTTACTACTCTGTATTTGTATAATGTTGCCAAATTTCAAAATTAAAAATCGGCAGGAGATATAGAACTGTTCAGGCAATAACTGGTCTTCTTAGATATATTTAAATGAAGCCCAAATGTGTAAGTGGTCATTTATCTAGTCAAGTTGGTTCATATTATGATGGATTTTAAGCCTCCAATTCAGGGGTCAGCAAACTTCTTTTTCAAATGTCCAGTAGTAAATATTTTAGGTGTGTATCACAAATACTATCGTACTTCACTCAGTCATTGTAGCATGAATGTAGTTATACACATGCATAAAAGAATGAGAATGACTGTGCTCAAATAAAACCTTATTTACCAAAACAAATGCCAGGCTGGATCTTGCCCACCAACCCTAATTTGATGACCCCTTCTCTCGTTTAATAAATACTCAGATAATAAATCTATTTAAAAAATTACTGGGGATAACTAGGTTTCTCTACATATATAGATATATAGATATATAGATAGATATAGATATATAGATATATCTATATCTATCTATAGATAGATGGGTAGATAGACATCTTCTTGCTATTGAAAGAAAGAGTTCTGTTAGTCCAGAGGAACCATAGCTCTGCAGCATTGTGGTATCGCCAACTGTCACAATAAACCTGAGGTCGATCTTTGTGAAATAAAATAGAAGGTTCTCTGTTCTACTATGACAGCATTTAAGATTTTCATTGAAGCCCAATTAAGTCAGAGAAGGTCAAGTTACAGAACAGTAGCAGACTAAACCATTCCACAATCAAATGCTGTGTGTGTGTGTGTGCTCAAGGCACATGGACTCTTGGAGAATAGAATTCTCACTTTTATTTATTTTTATTATATTTTATTGATTATGCTATTATAGTTATCCCAAGTCTCCCCTTTGTCCCCCTCCACCCAGCACCCGCGACTCGCTCAGGCAATCCCACACCACTGTTCATGTCCATGGGTCAGGCATGTAAGTTCTTTGGCTACTCCATTTCCTACACTGTACTTTGATTCCCATGGCTCTTCTGTAACTACCTATTTGTACTCTATTTTTTAAGCTTTTTTAAGATTATTTATTTTTAGGGAAAGGGAGAAAGAGAAACATTACTGTTTGGTTGCCTCTCACACACCCCCACCTAGGGACTTGGCCCACAACCCAGGCATGTGCCCCGACTGGGAATTGAATTGGCGACCCCTGTTTTGCAGGCTGGCATTCAATGCACTCAGCCACACCAACCAGGGCCTATTTGTACTTCTTAATCCCCTCACACTTCACCCACTCCCCCACAGCCCCCTCCCATCTGGCAACCATCAAAACTCTCTCTGTATCCACAATTCCGTGTCTGTTCCTCTTGTTTGCTTAACTTGTTTTTTAGATTTGATTGTTGACTGGTATGTATTTATTGCCATTTTGTTGTTCATACTTTTGATCTTTGCTTAAATAAGATCCTTTAACATTACATGTAACAATGGTTTGGTGATGATGAGCTCCTTTAGTATTTTTCCTGTCTGTGAAGCTCTTTATCTGTCCTTTGATTCTACATGTTACCTTTGCTGGATAGAACAAACTTGGCTGTAGGGTCACTGCTTTTCATACTTTGAATAGTTCTTACAAGTCCCTTCCAGCCTGCAAAGTTTCTTTTAAGAAATCAGCTGATAGTCTTATGGGGACTCCACCATAGGTAACTATTTTTCTCTTGCTGCTTTTGTGATTCTCTATCTTTAATATTTAGCATTTTAATTATGATGTGTCTCAGAGTAGGCCTCTTTGCATCCATCTTGTTTGGGACTCTCTGTGCTTCCTGGACTTGTATATTGATTTCCTTCACCAAATTAGGGAAGTTTTCTTTCTTTTTCTCTTCTCCTTCAGGCACCCCTATGATGCAAATGTTGGGTTGCTTGAAGTTGTCCCAGAGGCTGCTTATACTGTTCTTATTTCTTTTTTAATTCTTTTTTCTTCTTGTTGTTCTGACTAGTTGTTTTCTGCTTCCTTATGTTCCAAATCATTGATGTGATTCTTCACTTCACTCACTCTACAGTTGTTTCCTTATAAATTTTTCTTTATTTCAATTAGTGTATCTTTCTTTTCTGGCTGGATCTTTCTTATGCTGTTGAGGTCTTCACTAAGTTCCTTGGGCATCCTTATAATCAGTGTTTGGAACTCTGCATTTGATGGATTGCTTATCTCAATTCTGTTTAGTTCTTTTTCTGGAGTTTTGATCTGTTCTTACACTTGGGCCATGTTTCTTTGTCTATTCATTTTTGGCAGCCCCCTGTGTTTGTTTCTATGTATTAGGTAGAGCCACTATGACTCCTTGTTTTGGTCTCATGGCTTAATGTAGTATGTGTCCTATAGGGTCCAGTGGCACAGCCTCCCCTATCACCCAAGCTGGGTACTCAAGGTGTGCCCTTCACATGGGATAATACAACCTCCTCTTGTAGTTGAGCCTTACTTGCTGTTGGCAGGTCAATGGGAGGGATTTTCCCAGGCCTGTCTCTTTCAAGGATTGGCTGTGACCACTGACCATCAACTGCTGCACCCCATGGAGGTTTAGCTGTGCAGTGGCAAGGTGGTGGTGCTCTGACTTGGTCTGTAGCTGTCTGCTAAGTATACAGGCCCTGGGGTCTCCTAGGGGTACAGGCCAAGGTCAGCAGCCACCTGAGTTTACCCCCCCCCCCGGCCACCTGTGTTTTCCCTGGGGCCACCCTGCCAGCATTATAGAGCAATCTGAGATGGCTGCTACTTGTGCTGGGCTTAGAGATTCCCAGGCAAACCAACTTGTGATTCTAGGCTGGCTGCTGCTAGTGCTGTACCTAGAGTCACTTAGCAAGAGGTATGGGAATGGGGGGCTCACTGAAGCCAGCTGTTGCTTGTTTGAAAGAATTTAGGAAGTTGTGAAGCTTGAGCCAAGACCAGCCATTCACCTGGAAAAGCCACCATTAGCAGTTGTAAGTTGGGTGGGATGGAGCCTCGGGATCTCCAGGGTGGAGCAGGTGTCCTTCCACATGGGTCACCCATCAAATAAGCCACTGACTGGTGCTGATTAAAGCACAATTAAGGAGTTACTCTAATTATCAGTTTAGAATGAGATTCTTCTCATTCAACAAATCATTTTTTCCCTTCATCTCTAACTTGAGAAGCCAGGGATGTATAACACTAAAAAGTAAAAATTATTATCAATTGGCATCAAATCATATAATTTGTCAAAAGTAGAACCATTGATCTCACATTTTATACTTACCTGGCAGGGAAGATACCATGATTAAAAACACTGATCTTACATTTTATGCAATATACCACTTACAACATGCCAGACTGTGATTTAAGATACAGAAATTAGAAAGATATATGTAGGTATGGCTATAGATAGTGATCTGTATATACATCTAGTAATCAATGCACATGTATATGTATACAGACATGTAGGCACACATATACACATGCATTTGAACAAACTATTTTAATACACAAGACAACTCTCTAATGCCCATACTGTTATCATATGCATTTTCCAGATGTAAAAACTGAGTCCCTAAGCACTGGCACAACTATCAATCGGAAGACCCAATGTCTAGCTCAGGAACCCATGCTGCTACTACATGCTTTTCACTACATTCATGATTAAGCATTTCATTCTCTTTCCAAACCCCAGCTCCATTAAAAACATCATTTTCAAAGGCAATGTACAAAATCTGCCTAAACCTGATCATACAGGTTTAAAGAGTTCCTGCAAAAGCACCTCCACTTATAATAGAATTTATGACAAGGCAAAGTCTTTTCTGCAAGGTGGCCAGCGTTGACACACCTATCTTCCCCACATGATGGCATGATTATTTTCAAGTCATCCCCTCTCCCAGTTACACTCAAAACACTTTTTAAGAATTAAAATGACTTGAATAAATCAGAAAATTAGTCATCAGAATGAAATGCTAATCTATTGTTCCCTTACATTTGGCATTATAAACAAACAAACAAAAAAAAACCCCACCAAATCATGCGAACAGGAGTATATATCGAATCTTTTCCAAACAACTAAATGCCAATATATGTCCTAGAGTCAATATACATTTCAGATCCAACAGCTCTGACTCCTTTCAGTTAATCCAGTAAATTTGCATAACCAAAACAACCCTTCCCTCTAGGTTTTCCAATTAATAGGGATTTAGTATGTTTAGAAAATATCTGGTTGAATTTAGTGAAACAGCCAATTATAAACCAGGTGTTTCAATTGTATAAATAGCCTAAGCTGTGGACTGCATTAATCATGGCAAGTCTTTATCTCGGCTCCAAACTATCCAACTAAAAATACAATAGAGTATTGCCTATTTCCTCAACTTTGTCTAGACTGTGTTTGTATATCCAATTACATTTTTAGAGGATAGAATGGAGATCTCTAAGGCATGTATAGCTCCTTGGTAAACATAAATACAAGATGGCATTAATAATGTTATTTCCATTAATTTTTCTCATTAACTCATTCTTTTAAATTTTGTATATTGCAATGTTTTTTTTTTTTTCCCGCCCTGTTACAGATGTTTGGATTCTGTAATCCCCCGAGGTATCGGTAGCCTGCGTATCCCATCTGCAGTGATAAACATAGCTGGTGATTAGAATTTCATACAAAGCAAAATACTAATACATCATTAAGCCTACAAAATATTTAGTCCTCCATATGTTGTTTGTATTTCAGATTTCTCAAACACTTTGCTATAAAATACAATTCAGAATAAATAATAGATAAAAGTAAAGTCAAGGAAAAGTAATGAGCACGTGGATTGCTTTAACTTCTTTGTTTTATATTGTATTTGAATAAAGTATACTATTCACCTCTCAGTATTCCCTATGCCCTTGACATGAAATCTGAATATTGGGAGTATATGAGGTTTGCAGAAGATACTGATTTTAATAATACATTTGGCACTAAGTTGACCTTAACTTGAGATGGGTGGGGAAAATTCATCAGAAGTTCCTGAATGGGTATTGCCAGTCATCCTGTACAAAGCAAACTCTGTATTTTCTGCTGTCTGCACAATGGATGTAGGATTCTGTTTTGCTACAGAGCTTAAATGCAACTTCACGTCTTTTTGCAACCTTTAAGAAGTAAACCAATTATTAGGGAAAACCTATGTACATTTTATTGCACATTAACAAGCCGGCAAAGCCAAAAGGGGAAATGAACCCAATATAAGAAATTTCAACAGCAAGAGTAGAAAGCTAGAAAGAAAAAAAATTTGTAGTAGCCCAGTATTTGATTTCTACCTTGGAGACAGTGTTACACAAGCCACAGGGGCAAAACTATACCAACTATGTGAGACAGGAGTACAGGAAAATCTCCAATTTGGACGGTCTGATCATTATCAGCCAGTAATATGTAAGTTTTTTGGCTCCAACATTAGAGCCATTTACTTTTCCACCAGCTTTCTTGGCTACTGCCTTACATCAATTGTACTTACCCCTTTTTTCTTTCCTGAGTTCGTTTTATCTACAATTACTCCAATCTGGGACTGGAAGAGTAAATACTGGAGAGAATAAACAAGCTGGTCTCCTCTAGGGTAAAGGCATGAATGATCCAGTATTTTACCCAGCCAACAAACACAAAATCAAAAGACTTAATCTAGTAGACCTTGAAACTTGTACAATTTACTTAGAAATATAAACATAAATATGACCCTGGAGATTAAACCATGTAATATTTTTCTCATTTAATGAAGACTGTGGACCTCCTGAGTGCTTCCAGAGCACAGACATCTTAGAAGCATATTTTTCATAAAACCAAATTAACAAAAAATGGGAAAGACCTTTCAGGTCAGTCAGACCATCCCGTGGAGCCCACGGAGGGCAGTTGCCTGGAATAAACACGCCAGCATTTGGTCCCCTCGAGTGTTAGAGTTCCCTAGTGTTAGGCCAGCTTCTGACCTTTTATTTACAGTGTTATTCATTATTCATATTTTATTAAATATTTAAAATGCCACCTATTGTATTTGATGACTATTATGAGAAGAAAAGGTCTCTCTGTTCTTCAGATCTGGCTACTTAATATCCCGGACTTGGCATTAATTATCTGACACTTCCTTTCAAAAATTCCTGAGGCTCCACGCTTGCATTTCACAGCAGGCAGGTGCAAAGCCCTTCAGCAGAAACCACACAAGGCCAGGAAGATAGTTACACTCAGGAATTAGTTCTTTCTTGACAAAGACTTTATTCATTTACAATTGAACCCATCATTTCTCTCACTTCCTCAGGAGCACCACTGATAACTGATATTAACAAGTATATACAACAGGTGAAAAGGAAGAAAAAAACCACCCCAAATATGATGTTGTTTCTTTTGTAGAAGTGGTTTTCAGCTTCTTCCAACAGCTATCATGTCCATGGAACCCAAGAGAGACTCCTGCTTGCTTGTGTTTGTTGCTGGTCTGACTCTCTCTGTTGTAGCTCTCCTTCCCATTGGATAGAAATGTGAACGCGGAGGGAAGGGTTATGTTACACTGGTTATTAACTGCTTATCCCCCAAGCCGACTGCTTAATTCCTCCTGTGGAGCTCTGTATTTTCACATTAAGTGAAAGGAGAAAATCCCCAAACTGTATCCTTGAGTAAGTTAATCCTAGGACTGCGCATAAGAATTCTATAAGGAAAAACATATATTATTTGAGTGGATGATAAATCAAAAACCAAAAGCAAAAACAAAGAACACACACAAACAAACACACACACGCGCGCGCGCACACACACACACACACAAAACCCGTCTCTGTGATGCCAGGACTGGACTTCAACCAGCTGCGGACAGACAGGGGTTCTAGAAGATTTTAGTGGGCAGAAGGAGCCACCCTGGCCCTGAGAAGCCATTCAGAGCCAAGCTGCTAGGAAGTATGGTGCAGGTCTAAACCTGTACAGCAATCGGAACATATCTCCTGAAATGCAGCCTTGCCTTAACTGTTCCTGTGAAATTGTACTAACCATGATGGGCAAGGACCGAGTGAGAGAGCAGCAATGTCATCACAGCAGATACTGTGACCCATGGAAGGAACAAACACAAGAGGTCATCCAGAGCAGGGTGGCAGTTTATGACCCAGAGATTCCACTTCTGGGAATATATCTAAAGAAACCTGAAACTCTAATGGGATAAAATACATGCACCTCTATGTTCACTGCAGCATTATTTACAATAGCCAAAATATGGGAGTGACCCATGACCATCAACAGATAAGTGGATAAAAAAAGAGGTGATACATATATGCAATGGAATAGTACTCAGCCATAAAAAGAATGAACTTTTACCACTACTGACAACATGGATGGACCTAGAGGGTATTATGCTAAGTGAAATGTGTCCCACAGAGAAAGACAAGTACCATATGATTTCATTTACATGCAGAACCTAAAGAACAAAATAAACGAACAAAATAGAAACAGATTCATAGACACGGAGAACAGACTGATGGTTGCCCAAGGGGCTTTGGGGGACTGGATGAAAGTGGTGAAGGGATTAAGAAGCACAAATTGGTAGCTGAGGAATGGTCACAGAGATGTGGATTACAATGCAGGGAGTATAGTCAGTAATATGAAAACTACATATGGAGCCAGGTGGGTAGTTGAAACATTCGGGGGAGCGCTCAGTAAAGTACATGATGATCTGACCACTATGCTGTACACTTCAAACTATTGCTAATACAAAATTATATTGAATGTCAAATATCATTAAATTAAAAATAAGAGAGAGAGCAAGGAAGCCACGAAGATGTATGAGGGGGAGGCCAGAGTGAAGCAGCAGATTAAACAGTTGGCTAGCTCATGTAACCTGGACAAAAGTTGGGCAGGATATAAGCTCTCCCTCCCCCATAAAAAGTTCACACAAACTCATGCTGTGATGACCTGGATTATGTGAACTCTCTTCCTGAATGCAGGGTGCAGCCAGGAGGGGGGCCCCCAAAATAGGGATTTGGAATGGGGCCCAGAACTCAGGGTGTCCAGGAAATATTAGAGGGACATATAAGATGTCCTCACCCCTTCCCCCACAGGTATGAGTTGGAGGAAGGGACACATGGAGCAGGGACATGCAGAGCTGCTAATCCATGGCATGGTCATTTAACATATCTATATAGCCTTTGGCTGTTGGCTTAGATGTGTTAAATAGCTGTGGCCATGCTCTGAGCCAGGGGGATGGAAAGGACTCCCCCCAAGATGTGACTGGGGGAGGAACTCCAAGTTACAGTGCCTGCGTGGGAGCTTGAAGAAGATTGGCTCCAGAAAATGGGGGCACACCTGCCCAGACTCATGATGGCATCCCCCAAAAGCTTGGAATATACGGGAATGTTGGCAGGTGTAACTGATTGTAGGAGGAGTCGGAAATGGGGGTACGGAAGAGATTTCATGCTGGGATTTAAACAGAGAGGCAGCAGCCATTGAGGGAATCCACGCACTTTCACGAGAGTTAGGACCCTCACAATCCTGTAAGGGAAAATCACCATGTGGCTTTAGCAGAGAATTGCCACTTGGCTTTGCCAGAGTGGGGACCCCTTCCCCACAGCTTTGGTAGAAGAAGGGCCATGAGGCTTTGGGGTGCTCCCTTTGGCTGCGTGGCCTGGGAACAAGAGAGATTTTGCCTGGAAGAAAGGGAAAAGGACTCTTGCCAACAGGCCATGAGAGGGTGCCACATGGCTGTGGATTAATTAGAGATCCTGCCTGGATGACAACACAGCTGACGGTGTCAGTGTAACAGGGTGCAGCCAAGAGGGGGGCCCCAAAAGGGAGTTGGAATGGGGCCCAGAACTCACGGTGTCCAGGAAATGTTAGAGGGACATATAAGATGTCCTCACCACTTCTCCCACAGGTATGAGTTGGGGGAAGGGACAAATGGAGCAGGGCCATTGAGTTGTTTTGCATAGCAATAGGGCTGCAAGATAACCTCCAGAATGGTCATTTAACATATCCATAACCTTTAACTGGTCTCATAGATATGTTAAACAGCTGTGGCCATGCCCTGAGCCAGGGGGGATGGAAAACTGTTACAGAGCAAAACAGAAAAGGTTCTCGAGACTGGCAAAACACTTCCAAGGTCTCACTTTCTCGAACCTGAGGGGTCAGTCTTCCACGGGCAATTAAGATCCCGGACGAACCCCCCAAAACTGTTACCGAGCAAACAGAAGGTCCATTATTGTCCGCCGCCTTATGGAAAGATGTCTCTCAAAGCCAGAGATTTGTGAAAAGGAAAGGAAATGTTTATTTAATGCTATACAGAGTTAAACTAGGAACTTAACTTCATTAAAGTATCAAAGTCTTTCAGGATACCCACAGACGCCCACAGTGCTTCCTATCTCCCTCTGCCCTAAGTCAGGGTACCGTCATTGCAAGGAAGAGAAGCAAACGTCCAGGATCCAGGCTCTTCACACCGTCAGCTGTGTCGTCTTCCAGGCAGGATCTCTGGTTAAGCTGAAGCCATGTGGCACCTTTTCATGGCCTACTGGCAAGAGTTCTTTCACCCTTCTTTCAGGCAGTCTCTCTTGCTCCCAGGCCACACAGCCAAAGGGAGCACCCCAAAGCCGCGTGGTTCTTCTCCTACCAAAGCTGTGGGGAAAGGGTCCCCACTCTGGAAAAGCCACGTGGCTCTCCCTCTTCACCAAAGCTGCAGGGCTCTGCACTCTGGTGAAACCACGTGGAATCTCTCCCTCTGGCAAAGCTGCGAGAGGGTCTCCACTCGGGCAAAGCCCAGTGGCAATTCTCTGCTAAAGCCACATGGTGGTTTTCCCTCATGGAGCTGCGGGTCCTGCTCTCTGGTGAAACCGCATGGATCCCTCCTCCTGGATCTCCCTCTTCATGGATCTCTCTAATGGCTGCCGCGTCTCCGTTTTAAATCCTGGTGCCAAACCTCCTCTGCAGCCCTATTTCCGACTCCTCCTACTATCGGTTACACCTGCCAGCATTCCCGTATATTTCCAAGGTTATTGGGATGCCATCATGAGTCTGGGCAGGTGTGTCCTCATTTTCTGGAGCCAATCTTCTCCAAGCTCCCACGCAGGCGCTTTAACTTAGCGTCCCTCCCCCAGTCACGTCCTTGGGGAAGTCCTTTCCATCCCCCTCTGGCTCAGAGCATGGCCACAGCTGTTTAACATATCTATGAGACCAGTTAAAGGTTATAGATATGTCAAATGACCATTCTGGAGGTTATCTTGCAGCCCTATTGCTATGCAAAACAACTCAATGGCCCTGCTCCATTTGTCCCTTCCCCCAACTCATACCTGTGGGAGAAGTGGTGAGGACATCTTATATGTCCCTCTAACATTTCCTGGACACCGTGAGTTCTGGGCCCCATTCCAACTCCCTTTTGGGGCCCCCCTCTTGGCTGCACCCTGTTACATCAGGAGCCTGGATCCCGGACACGTGCTTCTCTTCCTGAATTACGGATTACGGTACCCTGAATTAGGGCAGAGGGAGATAGGAAGCACTGTGGGTGTCTGTGGGTATCCCAAAGGACTTTGATATTTTAATGAAGATGTTAGGTCGCTACTTTAACTCTGTATAACATTAAATAAACATTTCCTTTCCTTTTCACAAATCTCTGGCTTTGAGAGGCATCTTTCCATAAGGCAGCAGACATAATGGACCTTCTGTTGCTCTGTAACATTCCTGCTGCTTATTGTTAATTTTCATTTCTCAACTTCTTTCTCCATGCCTCCCCAAATTGGTCTTATTTATGCCTCTTTTATCTTCTACCTCACTTCACACATCACTCAACAATTGCAAAGGTTCCTGACACCAAGTTTGATTTCTGACCTGATAGAGAACGGATATGAAGAAAGTCAGACTTCTTGGGATTTAATCTTACATCTGTCCATGATTATTTGTGTGACCTTGGAAAACCGAACTTATCCAAAACTCAACTTCCTCATTTATAGAATGAAAATAAAAACTAGTGTGTAGGTATTTTGATGAGCAAATGAGGTTATTTGGGAAAAGCACTTGGCAGAGTGCCTGGGATACAGCATAGCAATATTAGCTACAATTATTATTAATTATAATTAGGTGATTCTAAATATGTACCTCTAACCATGGTATTTATAGTTAGCTCCATCCTTTATTTCCATCTCCTTGCTGATTAGATCTTACTATCACTACATATTCAACATTTGTTCAATTCAACCCACCCAGGTTTTTTCTTTTCAAACTATTTTTTCATACTAATATCCCAATTTCTCTGTGTATCAATCTAATCAGCTATGAAATTTTCTAGCTACTACTGATATGTTTGAACACCCTTCTCTCCCTTTTATTCCCAAAGTCACCCCTTCAGTGGAAATGCTAAACTTCTGCCCCAAGTATTGAATTGCATCCTGTGTTTCCTTTTTTAAATAACTCCCTGGTGTAATCACTAGACCTCTGTAGACAAATAAATATTCCTAGATTACAGATATTAATCTGTAAGCCCTCTAAGTTTACAGTGATTCTGTAATTTGAGCACATTATAAGTTTTAGCCCAACCTTCATCTCCAAAGTTTACTTCATGCAAAAATTTTTCTACTGAAATATATTTCATTTCTCCCCCCAGAACATTCCACACATTTCTCATTTCTCTACCTAACAGTCAACATTATTCTCTTTCTAAATGCATTTATTTTTACATTTCTGTGTAAAATAATGTACCCTTCAAGGGCCATAGCTAATAAAACATTTTATATAAAGCTGGTCTTGATTGTAGTTTTTTGACCAAGACCTTCTAGCATTTTATTGTATATTTCTTCTGCTATTTCATCATGACATGAGAGATAATATATATTTATACATCTTATTGCTTTTGTCTCCACCAGGCTTAAGAATCCTGAGGAAGGGTCATCGTTGTAATGGAGCCTACATTATACATGTGCCCTGAAGAAGGTGCCTGGGTGACATTCAGATATAAGATTAAGGTAATAACATTTGGTCATTCAAAAAAGTGACACAAAAATAATGTCTCATGTCATGCAGTTAAAATTATTACTAAATGAGAAGAAATTAGTTATTAATTAATTCCATTATAGAGCTAAGCTCTATGTGGTAATCTAGCCAAACAGTTACTAATCTTTATTTCTTAAATGAAAAGTTATTTAGGTCAAATGAAAATTCAGTTACGTTTTTAGCAAAGCAGAACATCTTAAAAATGTAACACATGCATGCTCTGCGCTTCCTGAGTTTAAATGTTTACACATCTAACCCTGACAGGGCAGGGTCTGACTCTGGAATGGCCAAAGCACATCCTAGCAGATCTCAGCCTTCCACGTAGGACAACTATAAAATTGGGGGGAATATAACAATGACAGTGAACTGAAGACCTTGCAGAATGAAAAGAAAAACAATATCTGGAGAAGACCTGGCACCTTGGAAAAAGAATCATCGTGGAGTGAGGTATCAATTTCCACAGCTTGAAGCCTAAGGTTAGGACACATCCAACCCTATGCAGAGTGGCAGGCACTCCAGAAGAAAACACACAGACTTTCTGGCTTCCACAACCAGAGGAACGAGTTTGTGGCAACCACAGAAATTAAAATGGATTTCTGCGATAGAGCGCCAGCAAGAGAGAATCAAATTTTGTGTGTGAACTACAGAAACATCTAGCTGACATCCGAACAAAGCAAGCACAGAACTGGGTTTGGAGCTGGCTCAAAGCAACCTACCTAGAACAAATTAGCTGAACTGAGATTTGAACTGTTTTCCTAGAGAGCAAGTTTTCAGTTTATGTCCAGCCAAGTTAATTGCCTGCCAAAATAACACCAGCAAACAGAAATCACTACTTTCAGGGAAATATAACTGAATATAGAATTCCCACAAAATACAATCAACATATCTAAGGTACAGTCCTAAATTATATGACATAAGTATCAAAAAAATGATCAACATAGTGAAATCATGACTATCCTAATAAATGTAAATATGTTTATAAAAAGCGCATGTTAGAACACATCAGCAGGAAAAAAGGTAAAAAAAGAGAACCAAGTGAAAATTCTAAAAACAAGGTATTTAAAAATCAAAGAATGTGCTTAACATCCTAGCAGAGGTAATAGAGGAAAAGTCAATGAATGTTTTCATAGATTAATAGAAATTATCCAATTTGAAGAACAAATAGAAATATGTTAGAAAAATACAGCCTCAGAGACCTATAGAAAATATTAAAAAGTCAAAGTTATGTGTGATTGGAACCTCAGGGAAAAAAAGAGTAGAAAAATATATTAATTTGGTGAACGGTGTAAATTTACAGTTTGAGAAATCCACTGAACTTCAAGCAGGAAGGAGGGAGGAACACCAAAATGCATCGCAGTCAAACAGCTGAAAACCAAAGTACACGGAATCTTGAAAGCAGCCAGAGAGAAACAACATCTCAATTACAGAGGAACAATTATTTGAATTTTTGCTAACTTCTCATTTGAAACTGTGTACATCAAAAGACAGTGAAATAATTTTTAAGTACTAAAACAATAAAAAATCTGTCAACCTAGGAGTCTATGTTTAATAAAAAGAATAATGAAAACATTTAAGATTAGAAAAACAATGAGAATTCATCACCAGGAAATGTGAAATATTAAAAGCTAAAAGGAGTCAAAAACAGACACATCTCAATATTCAGGAAGACTATTAAATAGGATCAGAAATGGTAAACACCTAAGTAAATATAAAAGACTTTTTTCCTATTAATTGTTTCAAGAAATATGTAAAATTATGTAAAATATAACATGAAAGGAAGTATAAAAGACAAATAAAAATATGAAGGAACAGACTGAAAACACATAGTAAAAGCCAAAGTCTAACCTTGGCAAAAATTACATAAAATGTTAATGAACTAAGTAGTCTCTGTAAAAGCCAGAGATTGGCAAAATGAATACAAAAGAAATATTCCACAATATGTCTATTTAGTACAAATATAATTTAAATAAACTGACACAGATAGATTAAAAGCAAATGGATAGAAAAAGACACACCATGCAAACAGTAAGCAAGAAGGCTAAATGGCTAAATTAATATCAGAAGAACAGACTCCAAGACAGAGTACTGCCAGCTCAAAGAACATTTCAAAATGATGATAGGTTCAGCTTGTGAAGGTGGTATAACAATTTTAAATATGAATGTATCTAATAATGAAATTCAACCATGAAATGCAAAATCAGAGTGAGGTACAAAAAGATAATATGAACCTCATGGTTGGAGATTTGAACAGCACTCTCAGCACCAGATAAAACAAGTAGAAAAGAAAAAATAGTAAAAACAGAGATGATTCCAAACAGTATGTGAATAACTGCAGAAAATACATTACTTTTTATTGTGTGTAACATGTTTTCCAAATAGGCAATCTGCTGTCTCACACAAGAAGCTTGTTTTAAAAATCGAAACCATACAGATTATGTTGCAAAAAAATTTAAAATGTAAAAAATAACATATTTAAGAGTGCCCTATTTGGAAATTAAATAAAACACTGCTGAGTAACGCAAGGTTAAGGAAAATTCGTAACAGGATCCTAGTCAGCAAAACAAGCAAACAAACAAAATAGAACCAGAGACACTGAAATAAAAAACAAACTGACAGTAACCAGTGGGGAGGGTGAAAACAGGGGAAAGAAGGGAAAGGGTTGTCAAGGAACATGTATAAAGGCCCCAGGGACAAAGCCAGAGTGGGGGTGGGATTGAGGGTGGGGGTGGATGGGGTGGGGGAGAGCAGTGTGGGGAAAATGGAGACAACTATATTTGAACAACAATAAAAAATTTAAAAAAAGAAAAAATAATCATAACAAAAATATTTTGAACTAAATTATAATAAAAGTATATCAGAGTTTTGGGGATGCTGGTAATTCAGTGCTTAGAGAAAATTTTACACTATTTAAGGCTCAGTTTAGAAAATAAGAAAACCTAAAATTTATGGCCTATCATTTTACCTTAACAAGAAGAAAGAGCAATACAGACTAAAAGGAATAAATTAATCAAGACAGAAACTAAACAGAGAAACTTTTTAAAAGTCATATGTAGTTTTTTGAAAAGAATAACAAAATAAACTTCCAGTTGCACTGATAGAGGGAAAAATGAGAAAACACAAATTTTAGTATCAGAAGTGAAGAAAGATTATCATTATTAAATCTGCAGACACTAAAGACATAATTATGAACAAGATCATTGCTATAACTTAAAAAAAATCTACGTAAAATAAAAATTACCTTAAAAAGTTACAAAAGTAACAAATTTAAGTGGAGAATCCATATATCACCTTATCTAAATAAAAAAATGTATCACATAGCTGTATATGTATGTGTACATATATATTTCACAAAGACAGTTCAGCCCAGTTTTGTTTCTGAATTCTGCCAAAATTTTAAGGTAAAAATACAATCCATTCTGTACACAATATATCTAAAAATCGAGGAGGCACACTTCCCAATGTGTCTAAGTCCAGCATAATTCTAACACCAGAATCTGACGATATTACCAAACAAAAATACTACTGATCTACATCTTTCATATATATAGATGAAGAAATTATCTCAAGTTATTAGAAAGCCAAATACAGTAACCTATACAAGGCTAATATAGCAAGACCTAGTAGAGCCCTGGCCAGTGTGGCTCAGTTGTTTGGAGTGTCATCCCATAAACCGAAGGGTCTCAGGTTCAATCCTCAGTCAGGGCACATGACTGGGCTGTGGGTTCAGTTCCCAGGTTGGGGGGCATGGGGAGACAACAGGTCAATGTTTCTCTCACATCGATGTTTCTCTCCCTCTCCATCTCTCTCTCTGTCTCCCTCCCTGTCCCTCTCTCGAAAGTTAAGAAGCATGTCCTTTGGTGAAAACGGCAGGCTGGGAGAAGACAGTTGTAATACATGTAACCAATATATTCTTTTAACTGACATATACTTGTAACCAGAATATATGTAGCTACAGTTTTTCTACAAATCTTGAATAGGAAAAATCAGTTTAAAGAGAAAGGGACAAAAGATGTCAACAAAATATAGTCAACAAACAAATTAAAAAAAAGTCAGCACAGTTAATTATCAGAAAAAGATAAATTAAAGCTGTAATGGGAACAGATTTGTTAGAACAGTTACATGTAAGTTTGGCAATATCAAGTGTCAGTAAAAATGCGGTTCGACCGGAACTTCCATGTTCTGTCTGTGTGAATGTTGATCGGTGCAAACCAACTGCTACGCATCCCATGTGCCCACATGTGCACTCTGAGGTAGCAACCAAACAGGAGCGTATATATTTTAGCACCAGAAAGCACGTATAAAGATATCCCTAACAGTGGAATTCACAGTATTTAAATAATATATAACACGCATGCCAATTCATAATAGAATAGATAACTGTGGCATATTTATCCAGTGGAATTCTATATAAACAAATGGAAATGAATGAAATTGTTTTACACTATAACCTGGGTGAATCTCAGAAACATAATATTAAGTGAAGGAAGCCAGAAAAAGGATAGTTATTATGCCATCATTAATTTTTTAAAAGACTTTATTTTTAGAGAGAGGGGAAGTGTGGGAGAAAGAGAAGAAAAAAAAAAATCAGTGTGTGGTTGCCTCTCATGTGCCCCCTGTTGGGGACCTGGCCCACAACCCAGGCATGTGCCCTCACTGAGAATCGAACCGGTGACCCTTTGGTTTGCAGCTCGTGCTCAATCCATCGAGCTACACCAGCCAGCACTACAATCATTCATTTTTTGTTGAAAAAAATGTGTGAAACCAAATGCTGAAAGATAACAGGATAGTAGTTAACAGGGTGGGGATCATAAGGACTTAGGGGCACATAGGTAGATTGCTGCATTTATCCCATTTCTTCATCGGGCCTGTAGTAACCCATGTGTGTTCACTTTTTTTTTTTTTTATCATGCTTAGAGAAGGAGGAAGGGAGAGAAACATCGAACCTGCAACCCTTCATCAGTTGCAGGACAATGCTCCAACCAACTGAGCCACACCAGCCAGGGTTTTTTGTTGTTTTTGTTGATGCTCATTTTTCTAAATATGGTTTTTGTAGCTTTTCAGTATGTCAGTATGTGTATTACACTTCTATAATATTTTTTTCTTAAAAAAGAGCATAAACTATGTAGGTAAAAATAGAACTTCTGGGATAAGCCTCCCTATTTCCTGTTCACTGAAAGACAGAGAGATCTGACTGTCCAGTCATCTGCCTATGAACTCTGTTTAGTCCATACAGACTGAATATCTCAATGTAAGTTTACAACAGTTTCCTTGACTATACACATTTGTACGACATACAGGGAACTAGACTCTCCTCTTGAGAACTTGACTATTCAACAGTAAATTTCAGTCTAGACACCTATAACTCCAATAAATCAGAAAAATTCTAGAGGTGCCATTTAATGAGTGTTACAAAGGATATGTGACTCTGGAATGGACATCAAACATTTTCCAGCTTACTCTGCATGGGAGAGGAGAAATCCATCTTAATAGGAGCCACAAGAAATACCTGTTTATTGCCTCCTGTTGATATTATTTACTTAATTAGGTCTTACATTTTTTAACACATTTTAAATTGAGATAAAGTGATTTTATGCATATGTATGCATTTTATATGTATTTTATATATGTGTCTTATAGGGTACTTTATGTATATATATGTATATAGATATTTGAATGTGTCTTCTTTATACTATGCTATATATTATGCTATACTTTAATTACAAGTTTAAAAAATGTACTTGAGACAATAGATTTGAGTACTCTAAAATACGGCCTACTAGTAGCTAAACAACGTGGCCTGGCTCAAAATATGTCCTCTTTATTCCATTTTCTGTATTCAAATAATTTATATATGATGATACTGGGACACAAATTATTATTATTATTAATTTATCTATTTTTATTTTTTGTTTATTTCCAAAATCAGGGTAATTAGGCTAATAGCAATGCTACCTATGGTTAGGAGTTACTGGTGATAGCCAGGCTCCTGGAGTATATTATTACTACATTTGTGATACGATTTGTAATGAGAAAAAAATAAATAGCAAAAGCATATGATTATTTCTGTAATTTAACTTACATTTTCTAAAACCAGTAATAACTAGTGTAATTTAAATCCCATAAAAGAAACAGAGATGCTCTACTGAATCTAAAAATCAAAGCCCATGAAAACCTTTCATAAACAATGTAAACAGATACGTATAATATAAGCATCTGCCAATCTAATCTGATAATTTTGCTAAGTTGTATTTTTTGCCCATTTGGCATGTTTTTATGTAGCAATTTATATACAACACTGTATCAGCATATATGGGGGTATACAACCAGCTGCATCCTATTATATAATTTACAGGGGAAAAAAAGTTTGACAAAGAAAATTGCGTTCTAATGAAATATGGGGGAGGGGGAATTCTAATAGGAGAAACCTGTTGACCTACTTTCCAGCTGAGCCCACAAAGACACGTCTTGTAACTAGACCTTTTCCTGCAAGGTCAAGTCCTTTTTCACAGATTGGTATGTCTACTCCAAGGCAGAACTGCATGTTTGCCTCAGGAATGAGCCTACCACTTTTGAAGGCAATCCTTTGAAGAGCTAGGAAGGAGGATACATGCACTTCTCTCCCCAAAAGAAGGTCGTTTCTGGATTTTTTTTTTCCTCCCATCAGAATATTCTAATCAGTAGTAAACAGCGTCAACAGCAGTGGTGAGTAACAATGTACAATCAGGAACATACATGAGATGAGCAGCTGCCAGTAGTTAGCATAGTTTCTGTTCACTGTTTTCCGAAGCACATTTTATATTGTAAGGAGAAAATCAAGGGAATAAAATTGTACAAAATGAACATGGGTCATAATAGTCCTAACAATGCTGCTCCTCCTGTCTTCCACATCCAATTAATTTTTTCATACATGTGCTTGCTGAGCTTTCTCCAGTAAGGGTCATTTGATCAGATACCATCAAGCCAGGTACGTTTGCTGGAAACATGTCCTGCTCACCTCTGAAGCAGTATACTATCTTTGAGTGCTTCAGACATCTTGGCGAGATTTTGTCTGCTGCAGGATGGCCACAAAATGAGTCATTTTTCTTAAGGCATTTATCTCCTGTTTTGTCTAATTCTTTTTATTCTTGTGCGAAGCTCATTCATCAGTTTTCTTATAGCTGGTGGCCCACATCGGCTTATCTAGGACAGGAAGGTGCCTCCCTCCGTTTGTGTTGTCTCTGTCCAGATGGACTGCGGTTAGTAAATGTGTTTTGAAAATGCCCTAAGGCGATTCTGATACACACTGTATCCATTGTGATGATGGATTTAACAGACAAGAATGCACTGGTCTAAAGGACTTCCAGTGTCTGCGGTACAAGGCAGTGATTTGCCTTAAAGGATTAAGGTGGCAGCCTTCTGCGAGTCAACGTTCCACCCAGTTTAATCACAAGGAGACAATGTTGACCATGGAGAAGTATTGCAGTTCATGGTTGTAAATTCCATAATATATTAATATACTGATGTTCCGAGGCTTGTCTATTTTCCATGTGCCTTTTGCTGAACATGGTGTGTCTTTGAGTCTGCCAGATTTTTAAAGGAGAGGGTCAGAACCTAGACTATAATAACCACTTTGGCATATGGCCTCTGAGTCACTGTCTAGCTCTGCTTAACCTTGCCTCATGAGAAATCACCACCATTCCATCTTCTACCATCAACTTCCCAACTTCTCTTCTTTATGTGAAACTGTCATGTGGCAGGGCATGCACTAATCTAACTTACGCAGTAGCCATTTCGAGTGCCCCTTTCCAGTTATCTAGTTTCTTCATAGGATTCCTTGCCTCCTCAGCATCATATCCAGAATATTACTGCTGGAAACAATAATTATTTTTTTAAGATTTTCTTTATTTATTTTTAGAGAGAGGGGAAGGGAGGGAGAAAGAGAGGGAGAGAAACATCAATGTGCGGATGCCTCTCGGGCGCCCCCTACTGGGGACCTGGCTTGCCACCCAGGCATGTGACAACTGGGAATCGAACTACTGACCCTGTGGCTTGCAGGCTGGCACTCAATTCACTGAGCTACATCAGCCAGGGCTGGAAACAATGATTATTAATATTTTACAATAAAAATAAATTAGAAGTTATTTCAAACATCTTACTATGTTCTAAGAACTGTATATGCTAAGCACTCTGTACTGTACTATTTAACTTCCCCCCAAACCTTCTAAGATATTTTCCCCACTTTACAGATGAAGAGATTGAGGTACAGAGAGCTTAATCAGCTTTCATGAAGTAATATAGTTGTGTCTATACTGGGCTTGCTGTACTCAATTGGAGGCTGATATTAGTAATATGGTAACAGAGGAACAGGCTGCCATTCACAAAGAAGCTTTGAGACTATGTTTCAGTTTAGAAGGACCATCTTAAAGGAAGGGAAGTTTAGTAGAATTGTTTAAATGTCAGGGAAGCGATGAATTTTAGATAGATAGAATTACCAGTAACCTTTCATATCAGATTACATTAAGCTGCTGTCTAATTTACCCACAGCATGAGATCAGCCATATGTGGTGATTTCAGTGTAGGGAATTAAAATGCTGCTTCATCATTTCCCACTGGAAAACAACATTTCTTCTGATAACTATTATTGTGTAGCATGTACTATGTATCAGGTACTGTTCTAAGCATTTTAGCTTATTTAAAAAGTTACCATTTGGAGACAATGGTGAAGGCTCACTAAATAATACTGGATGTGATGTAATCTTATGAGAATTAAGCTAGTAAAATCCATGCACAATGGATGTGACAGATATTGCTTACAAATGCAGGAATGAACCATTGAGAAGTATTCACAACTCTGACACAATTGAAACAAGAAAAAATGCCTCAAGGACACATGACAAGTGTATTATCACAATTAAGTAGGCAGAACTCCAATCAGGTAATATTGCCCCCTGAGCTGAGAAAGCTGATGATCAGGGAGAGCAAAGACCAGGTTCGTTTAGCCTCAGAGCTTCAACAAACAAAGCAGCAAGCACCAATCACCATCCAGACATGGGCAGGCCTTGCCCCAGTCCCATGAGAGGGAGATGGTGGCCAGTGACAGGCACTCTTGAATTATTATCCCTGTTACAGAGATCAGTTGAGCAAGCTAAGAAAGTCTAAAGGTAAGGTACTTAAAACATGTAACGAGTATGTCCTTTTCTGATTCTCCCTTTAAAAGGCAAACTTATAAGTATTTTCACATGTGGTTTTCTTTCAAGAAAGAATGTGCTAGTAAGACTGATGTGTCTGGTGTGTGTTGATGGTTGTGTTTCCTATTGTACATGAACGCACTAGCATGTTGACACAGCAAGGTAGTTACGGTTCTAAAGCACATAGATTTAGACTAATATGTGCATCAACCCATGGGTAAGACAGTAAGTCAAAGAACACGCATTTCTGAGGCAGCCAGAAAGACAAATCACTGGCTAGGGCTAATGTCATTTAGTGAAGCCAACTGGCCTACCATCACCAGGGTAAGACCCCTCTGCATATCTGAGTTCCACTGACCATTACATTTCAACTGTAATGTTTTCTAATTATCTCTGTAAAGGACTCATTAGCTTCATATATACAGAGGAGAGCACTGAGGCTCAGGGAGATAAACTAACTTCTTCCATAGTCCTCAACTACAAGCTGTAAGAATAGAGCCAAATACTGAAACTAAGGCTGTTTGCCTATAAATTTCACATGTTTTCACTCCAAGCAGGGTGCATTCTTGAAAGGAATGTGAAATTCCATCCGCATCACTGATCTGGATGGGGGGGGGGGGTAGTATGCCTTAGAAAACCCCAGAAAAAGCCAACCTCAACCAAATCAGAGAAATTAAATCACAGGTAGATTTTCAGAAGCTTTCACTTCTTATTTTTGACAGTTTTCTGAAGAATAAAACAATCTCAAAGCTGAGCTAATGACAGACACCTATGGGAAAGACTCGGTGTCACTGCTCACACGAGAAAGTTTAATATATTGGAAGGCTGTTGCCTAAATAAGGAAATGCAAGGTGATGGCCCCTTCAAATATCCAGTGCTTCTGATTATTCTAGAAGTAGGCAAGAGCAACAATTGGCAGAAGACTCATAAGGAAAAATACATCTGTAAGAGGAGATTATTCATTATGTGAAATCGCGTTTGTCTTTCATGAAGAGAGACAGAGGAAATATTAATATCAGAGCTCAAATGACTCTCCCTTTACATAAAGACTATTTTTCAGATTTTTGAGCCAAATTGCACTGTCAGGGAATCACTACAAATTTCATAACCGTTATTATGACTCAGGAGCTGTTCAACTACTTAAAGTTTGCCTTAGGCACAATTGTGAAGTAAGTGACATTTATCTTCTGAAATTTATCTTCTGGCCCTTCCTGTTCTTTCTCTATATCCCCACCCCACACTCCTCTTGGCACTGCCTGCTAGTGTGCCTATTTTATTTTTTTCTTTTAATGAAAGACTTATCACCCATATACACTTTAGCATAAATGCATTTTAATTACCATAATCAGTGTGCTTTATCATACAGGGTAGGTTCATTTTAAGAACTATCTCTAGCCGAAATGAAAGGCTGTGTTAGAGTATGGATGCATCAGGGACACCGTGGACTAGCATCTGAGGAAGTCATTAAGAAAACTTTGTGTAAACCCTGAAATGATGCTATACAACAAATCAACTACAAAAGCAATGATAATTGGTGGACATTCAAACCACAATGTCTCTTAAAGAAATCCCATATCTAAAAACTAGGAGCTGAAAGGTAAGATAAAGAAACGTGTGATGAATCTTCTTTTTCCTTTTGGCAATAACTGAATCTTAGGTTGGATAAATGTTAAATCTATCATTCTATTTTTTTTTAATGTTTACCCTTCCTCTTTTGCTAAATGCATGGAGTCCTTTAGGCCCACATCACACATGCCGCTCTGCCTCACAAGGCATTGCCAGTATGTGACACTCATACATTCTCAGTGATACCTTCCCCACAAACCACAGTTTCCTTTTCTCAGGGATGTTTTCAACACACGATTGTTAGATAATAACCTGATATATTAATATTCACCAGAACTTGCATGACTCAAAACTGCTGAAAGATTTAGTCATCCCTATTCTTACATGCATTTCCTTTTAAAAATAATTTTGTTAACCAAATGGGATTTGGCCCAACTTAATTATAAAGTTTCAAACAACAGGCATATGGCAGATTTAATTAACAGGTGTATGGGCAGCTGACCTCCCCAACTTCATAACAGCAACAAAAATAGCAAGACCTGTAGCAAGGGCAGCGAGAACAGTCTCGAAGCCACACAAGCCCCACTGATAGGGAGCAGGCATCTTCTACTCTTGGGATGCGTATGGTTGAACCCACCTCGATAAATTGCGTCGATAATGGTATTAAGGACAGTCTGTCACTCAGGTTTTATAGGTGCAATGGTCTTCCAGGAATGCTTTCGAAGAATGTATCCATTAGAAGTGTTACAGGGATGCACAGGTGATTATCAATATCAAATAACACTTATATGATTGCATTCGCCAGGACCTCACCTATTTCTTACAATTGTTGCTTAAGAATTATTCCGATCACATTTTGAATCCCGCTAGTGCTGAAGCCTTCCCGGGAACAATCTGTAGGATTCTACCTCTCTTCTATGAGATACATTGTCTCTCTCATCCATAACCTGGCAATAGCTGGAGGTTTTTGGTTTTTTTATTTTTAATTTCTACAGCTAAAAGGTAGTTTGGATTAAAATTTTTAAGCAGTTACAGAAAATAAAGTGAGTCCTTTTTCTGGATAGGCATAACAAAAAGGAGCTGCGTGCATGCAGATAAAATTCTCTCCCTCAGAGGAGCAGTTCAGACGCCATGGCCACCTCTCTTTGGGGCTTCCTCTTGGTCTTGTTATCACTTTGAAGCAGCACGGCACGCACCCTGGGTATCAGCTTATTAAATACAGGTTATTGTTAAAAGGACATTCCAACGGAGACTGAGCTGATTCATGTATGGTCTCCCTTGTTTACTAAGAATACTCTTGACTGAAAAACATTGAAAGGAAGTTTGCTTTTCATTTTTTTAAAGAAGTTTTAACTCCCTTTTATTTAGAAAAAAATCTTTGAAGTAATATTTCACCGATCACTTCCAAAATTTGTTTAATCCCAAAGCCTTTGTGCTTGAAGACATTTTTGCACACAAGTGTCTCCAACAAATATATCCTACTGTCTCATTAACTAATAGTGTCATTTTTTGGTCGAATATAGAGGTTGCACAACCTAGGTGTTATTAGAGAGAGCAGAGAGATTTGGAAATGCTGATATTACTTAGCACCATCAGCCAAGTTTTGTAGCTTTTATTTTATCTGTAAGATTAAAATATGAAAAAATCTATATATAATTATTGTAAAATGAGCATTTTTCAAACTCCTAATATAAAACAATTATAAAATTATCATAGTTTAAAAACCATATTACATCTATATGTGTATATGCAGAGAGAGAAAGAGAGGTGTGCATGCACCCAGACACATTTGTGGAAATACAGAGTGTAAATTTTGAGTCAAACAGACCTGGTTTTTATGCATGTAACATACTAGCTGGCCTTGACAAGGGTTTTTTTTCTAATTTTTATTGAATTGATTGAGATGACATTAGTTAATAAAATTATATAGATTTCAAGTGTACAATTTTATAATATATCATCTGTACATTGAATTGTATGTTCACCACCCAAAATCAAGTCTCCTTAATAAGGATTTGTACTACTCATAGACCATCATTTCCTCATCTATAATATAGGATTGCTAAAACCTATCTTTAAAACTGTTGTGAGGGTTAGAAATCATGAAGAGTGATTAATGGAGTACCCTGCCATTAAATAGATTTTAATAAACAGGAGCTCTTTCTGTTGCTGCTGTTTTGGTAGGTGGGACCACCCCCCCCATCCCCATAATTTCTGCGAGAAGCAGCACCACAGGAAACCACACCTGTAATTCAGAATATCTGCCCCTGGGACTTTCGATCCAGGGTCCATATTTTACAGCCTGTTTGCTTTCGTTATCTGTGGCATCTTAAAAACCATGACTTGTATCCCTTATGAAAGTCTCATGAGCCTCTAGCTGGACCTAGCTTAGCCACTCTGGAGGAGGTTGTCCTACATTTAGGAATGCCCCCCCCCCAAATTAATTTCCACATTTCTTGAAGTCCAAGTATCTCAAACATGTTTTAGATATTTGTGATACTCCACCTAAATACTTTATTGAGGCAGTTAGCAACCACAAGTAACCAATTTTACTAACGTAACTAATTATAATTCTAAGAAGCCTTCAGAAAAATAATTTAAATTTTCTAAAGTAGAGAAAATATACTTCAGAAAAGACACAGACTACTATAATTAGTATGCTCTCATACAGAACAAATACATATCCAAATCATCCTTATTATTAAATAGAGATTATAAATATCCTGATGTCATGCTCTGACTCTATCCTATTAGTTGATTAAAAAAAAAAAAAGACCATGGGTGATAGCAAATAACCACATTAGAGCAAATTTCTTGTACCATAATATGTTTAAAAATAAATGCTGAAAGTTCTTTCTAATACAAAAAAAGTAAATATAAATAAGTAAAAATTTGAATTAAAACATTAAAATGAAATATTTTTTCTGAAAGTTTGGGCCAAAAATGTGGGTGCACAATATGCATGGGAGCACATTATTCAGGGCAAAATACAGTATATCCCTTAATCAATCATTTCTTGTCCTTTGTTGTGTGCTCCCCATTATGGTAAGTGTTGTCGCTGCACCTGTATGTCTCGTGCTGTTGAGAGAGTTCCAGTAAAAGCCTATATTTTCTCAGGCTACACGAGAGGCCTGGACCTTCCTTTGTCATTAAAAGTGAAGCCTTGAACAATTTCGTGAGCTTCTTTGCTTTCCTTTCCTCATCCATGTATGGAGGAGTCTTCACCAAGTGATGTCTCATGGCACTTGCAGCGCTGAGATTCTATGACCCTCCTCCTCTTTCCTGCGATGCGAGGCGGAATGTCCTGCATGCTTTATGGAACCTACTCCTTGCTCCAGTAGCAAGGAACCACATTCATATTTATCTCACTTTTGGGATGACTTTTGGCATTCCGCAAGTGCTAAAACTCCTTGGAGCAAACACCCTGCCTTTTACCGGATCAACTCCTAGTCATCCTTTATCTTATAGTCAAATGCCATTTGTTCGCCCAGAGGGCTTTAATTGTGCTCTGCCCCTCTGTCTTAAAAAACTCACTGCACAGTGCTATCTTCTCTCTTTGTCTGAATTCTTCACTAGATGGTTGGCTCTGTGCCATTACTTGTGCAATGGACTTTCAAGTATAGCATAAGATCAAAGATTATTTCTTGAATGAATTGGAGGGTTGAATGTTATTTTAAATCCTTCAATGGTTTCCCATAGGGACACTGTGCTGCTGCCCTTAGAACTCCCTTCAGGATGGAGGAGTTCACCTCATGAGCTGAAGGCAAAGGAAGAGCTATCAGCAATAGCCCTCTCTAGGAATTGCCCTTCTTCCCAGCCTTTCTGCAATGGTCGGTTGACATGGGGTTATTAAAGGCCAGCCCCCTTGCCCAAATGCAAGATGAGGTCTAGAGCCATCCCAGCCCCAGAGGTCCCCAGAGGAAAGACTAAGAGAGGCATTGGAGGCAACTGCATTTGAATTCCATTCCTCTCCCTGTGCCCAATATTATAGTCTCGTTCTGATTTAAGTGTTATTTTCTAAAGCACTCAGCAAGAAACTTCCTGCCTGCAAAATTCCATCCCAGAGTCTGTAGTACAAGGAATCCAACTGTCAACACCATAGGTCTTAGAATAAAAATCTAAAATCCTTAAAAGGACTGCACAGCCATGCCTGATCTGGCTCTTGCATCTATTCTCATCAGCATATGTCACTCTTGGTCTTACATCCTTGAAATTTGCTTGTTTTCCTCTTTATCTGGGTATTCTCCTCATCATCTCTGCTTCTCAAATGCCCCTTCTTGGCACTTCCCGTGGATGCTTGCTCATATCCCTGAAGTCTCAGCTCCAGAATGCTTCTCACAACCCCAGTCGTTTCCATGACTGCATTTTCATAACTAGGGATTACCGTGCTTCCCGATCTATTGACTCCTCTAACATCTAAGCATCTGAGGAACATACTGAAAAATGTAACAGTAACAACACACTATTAACCAGGCCCAGTTTGAAAGGTTTGCCATAGTTCAACCCATAACAGCCCTGTAAACAGGTACTAATATTTCCTCAATTTCACAGGTGAGGAAGTTGAGGAAGAGAGATCCCACAGCCAGCAGGAAATGTCACTAAGATTCCAACTCAGACAACCTCACTATCCTGTAGTCTGTGCTGTTAACACCTGCTGTGAACACTGCATGGCACTTTTTGAATAATGGTAATCAAATGAATGGAGTGGAAAGGAGAGAGACTTTTTAAAAGTAGATTTTCTAGAGAAGGTAGTAGAGTCAAACATAAGAGCTTTCAATGTAACTTTAAAGGCACGCTCCTTTGGAAAGAGGCAGACACAGTTAGGAATTATCTTTCATCTTCTACGTTGAATTGGTAGTCTTATTGTTGATACATAAAGGAAGATAGCATACACAGGTGTAAAATCCGATATGGTACGAATAGGTATTCTGGTACTTGGTGCCTAACTTCTCTACAACAAGCAAGCAGTTCAAATAGGAGCAAAGCCATTCAACAGAAACCATACTTGAAATTTACAACTTATTATATTAAGACAAAAATTAAGTTTAGCCTTAACTTTGAAGGTGCATGTTCTTTTTACATATCACTATAGCTGATATTATAGTACATCTAGCTTCAGAAATTGTAGGATTATTGAATCCAGTAATACAATGCATAAGAAATATCAGCTCTAATAAAAATTTTCTACTCTTCAAATGTACTTAGGGGACTCTGTCTACAAGGTGCCAAATTTGAGGAAGTAAGCTGAAAAATGTAATCAGTCATTTGAATGTTTTATCTACATTACATTGAACATTTTGTAATGTAATGAACATTTATAATTTAGAAGGCTGGGAAGTTTTGACTTAGTATCCAGGAGATTTGGCAAAGAAACTAAATCAAAATAATCTGGTTCCTCTTGTTGTAGAATAATAAATGCATACCGCATTCTTTCTCCCTTAGCTTTCGCTTAGATTTGTTTAAAATCACAACACATTTTTATAACATCTAAACTGAATTTACATTAATATTATACTTAATTTAAAAGCACAATTAAAGATGTTATTTAATAGGTTAGTTGCTGATGAATTCCACAAAATGTGATCATCTTCTTTGGCATATCAATGCTGGAAGTCATTTGGCAAGATAAAGCATTGCAAAGGAGATCAGTTTCATCAGATCTGATGAAAGCCTGCTACTGGTGTACTTTTATTACCAAAAGTAGAGTGTCAGGTGCAAGAAGATCTCTTTATAAACATCAGTAAATACTTACATATTTTTATATTTGAAAAGATATTGTATTTCATGGAAATAATATTTTCCTTAAAGTCCATATATGTAGGAGAACAACTATATTCTCGCTGAGAATAAGGAGAGTCAGTTACAGTAATTTTCTTCAACAACTGTAATACAACCAGTCCAGTAATATGTCATAAGTACTATCAGTCTCAATAATTGATTTTTTTTTCCTTTCTGAGCCATTACCATAGAGTATCAGTGGTACTTTAACTTTATTTCAAGAGAATATTGTCTAGAATAAACACTAAATGAGGCACTAAATTCACATTGAAATAAACTGTCTTTAGGAAACTTTCAAATAAAACAAAGCTTTTAAAAAAATATACTTCAAGATTTCAGCTACTGTGTCTTTTATCTGTTCATCAATATCATTGCTCAGTTCTCTATTGTCAGTGAAATTCAGTCTGAGGCAGATCTTTTGCACACTTAAAACTTATATGTTAAATTATTCATTTTTTGCAAATGTAAGTGCTGGCCTGACCATGACATTAAGTTAAGATTTCCTTCTCCTCTAATTAAGATAACCATTAGATAACTATAAACAAGATATTTTAATTAGGAGTTCAGGAAATTTTGACAAATTTGAAACTTTATTATTTAACTCAGCATTAACCAGAATATCTTCAAGTCTTATAACTGTGGAAAACACACTTTCCCAATGTAAGTGATAACATGTAAATGAATAATTTAACTTTTCTCCCTTCTGAACACTGCCTACTACTTCCATGAATGGAAGTTATAGAATTAAGGATGTCAAATAAGTAGATTGGTTTTTTAAAATGTGATAACCAGATACTGGTAATTATTAAATGTCTTTTACTTGAAGGCTTCCAAGTCATTGGCCACAATTGCTAATTCATCACCATGGTTTCCTATTATTCATTTATGCAAAAGGGTACAGTGAAGTATTTATACTAATTTGAGAATTTAAAAGAGTATAATATGTCTGGGACCAAAAGTATGTGCTATTTTAATCACTGATTTTCTTTTTTTTATGAGTTGAATTCTGATTTATTATGAAGAAATTTCTATGGGACTTCTAAGTAGTACATTTAAAATTTTTACTTTAGAAATTAATAATACATGTATATCACAATTCAAATCCTTTGATGTGAGAAAATATGAGCAAGCAACAGCAAATAACATATAGGAGATGGATTTCAACTAGATATCCCTATTAATAATATTAAATAAGTTAATTCAGAAAACCACAGCCAAAGAGCTGTACAGTAATAACTTCAAATTTAAAATTTTGATTTTTTTACCTTCCAAACCATGCTATCTGACAGTGTTTCTTTCCTATTTTTCTTCTATTAGAAAAGAGTTAGTGTAATAGTTACTTTGACAAACGCGTTTTCATCATTTCATATTGTATATTTACCTGAGCTAATAATTTCTTTAAAAAATTGGGTATTTTGGTTTAAAATTTTGAACACTTGTCCAGGTATAGGTGGTGAAGAAAAGATAGCTAATTGATATAGTCAAGGATAGTCAACCCCAATTAGTAATCAGTAACCATAGCACACATCTCCTAGTGATAACACTAATTATATTTCGAAGAAATGCCCATACCCTGGGTTTTTATCATTCATACAACTGAGAGAAAGAACAACCTTATTAAATATTTATAAGTCATCTCAAAGGGAATCCTTTTGTAACGGCAGGGTCTTTAAATCAAATTTTAAGCAGAAACCATTGTAAATAATATTTTAACACGTTAGTATCCAGTAAATGTCCCTTTCTGTCTTGATTAATTTTATGACTCTTTCAAAATTAAAGGTAGGAATGAGCCACCTTTGTAGCAGACTTTTTGGGCATGTCCTCCCAGACAAGGTTCTCTCCCTCCACGGGATCTTCAGTCTCACACGCAGAGTAGGTCCCAGAGGCCATATCTTTACTGCATGACCCTGCCCCCTGGAAACAGCCTGCTGGACTAGGAATGAATATGTAGCCCAGAATGGACCACTCACATGTGCTTTTTCGGAGTTGGAGCTGGGCCCGGAGAATTAGGAGTTGGAGCTGGTTCTCCAGGCCCAGCTCTCCTGCCCCATGAATGAGACGCATGCTTTTTGCACTGTGCGGTGGACGTTTGCCACACAAGTGCAATGTGGAAAACAGAGAGAGGATGATGTGAAGATGCAAGATTACATATCTTAAAAGCGTCCAAGAGCCATGGTGCTAGAGGCTGAATGCTTTCTAGATCTCCATCTCTGCTCCTCCTAAACTAGGAGTGTCTTCCTTCCCCTCCAATTTCATTGGCTAGCTTTGTATCACTGGATAAATTCCCTGGATCTTTACGTGAGCAACTGCCAGTAGGTTTCTGTGACTTGAATCCCAGAGAGCACTGGTTAAGACTTCCATTCTTTTGTATCATACCCACCCCCCTTACCAGCATTTTTAAATGTATGAAAACAGTTAGATGGTTGTTTTGTGATGATGATAACATATGAACTTTTCTTTGATAGGGTAGCAGTAACTTCAAGAATTATTAGTGTTCACTTTGACAGCACATATACCAGAAGTGGAGCAGCACAGAGGATATTATCATGGCCCCCATGCAAGGAAGGCATGCAAATTTGTGAAGCATTCCACATTTAACAAAGAATTATTATCCTTCCTCATGTCTTTTTCTCCTAATGTCTGATTTCAAAAATTAGACATTGTTTTTCTACTTCGCAGTTTCTTGAAACATTTTTTTAAAACTTTCTAGCGAGTCAGCATGCCCTTCCCTGGGCCAGCTAACATACCTCCAAAGTTAATGAGCCTATCAATTGTACAGTGTTGCCTATTTTTATCTGGTGTGATGTCCACATCTCTAAATCTATCTTAAAACCACAAGCCCTATAAAGTAACACAATGTGTCACCACCAAGCAAGCCACTAAGGAGAAGCTAGTGAACAATTTCTGTCCTCCAGCACCTAGTGATAACCAGCAGTGAGCCTGGACTTTACCAATAACTCAAAGGAAAACCAGAAAACCCAAAACAGGATTTGAGTCAGGTCTGTGATTATCTTTCACTTTCAGCTGGGTTAGGAGGAGCTCTGCTACTTTTTTCTTAACAAAGCCATAAATTGCCAAAGATTATCTCTCTCAAATATATTTAAATCTTATGTACTGTAAAAGTGAAAAATTTCTATAGTGGGGAAGGGAGATCAGGAGGGAGGGAGAGAAAGGTGGAGGGGCAGAGAGATTTCGTTAACACGTACTTTCTTCACTTGCTTCAATGTAACAGGTGCAGCCAAGAGGGGGGGCCCAAATAGGGATTTGGAATGGGGTCCAGAACTCAAGGTGTCCAGGAAATATTAGAAAGATATATGGGATGTCCTCACTACCCGCCCCAGGTGTGAGTTGGGGGAAGGGACAAATGGAGCAGGGCCATTGAGAGCTGTTTTACATAGCAACAACTTTGCAGCTAACCTCTGGCATGGTCATTTAACATATCTATAACCTTTAACTGGTTGCATAGATATGTTGAATAGCTATGGCCATGCTTTGAGCCAGGGGGAGGGAAGTGACTTCTACCCAAGACCTAACCGGGAAGCAACTCCCCTTGTTACAGCGCCTGCATGAGAGCTTGGAGAAGATTGGCTCCACACCATGGGGCCACATCTGCCCGGATCTACTATGGCACCCCAGTGAAGCTGGAAGGGTATGGGAGTGCTGGCAAGTGTAGCTGATTGTTGGAGGAGTCGGAAATGGGGCTGCAGAGGAAAATTGGCACCGGGATTTAAACCCAGACATGGCAGCCATTGAGGAAAGAACCTCGAAGCCATGTGAGGGAGAATCACCATGCTGCTTTAGCAAAGAACCACCTCTCAGCTTTGGCAGAGTGGAGATCTCCCTGCAGCTTTGCCGGGGAGAGCCACGCGGCTTTGGCAGAGTGCAGACCCCCTCACAGCCTTGGTGAAGAGAGGACCACATGGCTGCTGGGAGCCTGGATCATGGACTTCTACTTCTTTTCCTGAGATTCGGTACCCCACATAAGGGCAGAGGGAGAAGGAAGGACTGTGTGCATCCAGGGGTATCCTAAAGGACTTTGATATTTTAATGAAGATATTAGGTCACTACTTTAAGTCTCTATAGCATTAAATAAACATTCCCTTTCCTTTTCACAAATCTCTGGCATTGAGAGATATCTTTCCTCTGGCAGCAGACATAACAAACTGGGGGAGGGGGTCCTTTCGGTAACTGTATTATCAGCCCCCCCTTGGTCCCTGTTCTGTAACATCAACATATTTTAATGTGGTTTCATGTTGTTAACTTCCTTACTTATTGTAATTGTAGTGTCCAGACATATTTATCATTAGAAAAAAATATTTTAGAATCCTTTTGGTAAAAGCCTAATTAAGCTAATATTGTTCTCATTTTAATCGTGAGAGGTTGAGCATCCTAAATTATATTCCAATTAGTTATTTGTAGTTAGTTAACAGAGAATGGTTACAAAGTACCTCTCATTTAACCATATAAAGGTGTAGAGTAACTAGTGTATAAGGAACACCAAAGGAGGCACATTGCAGTGATACTAACGAGTAAATAAAGAAACACTTTTCTCAATGAATTTTAGAAGAAATCTCATCAAGTGCAAGTGGGACATGATTTAACATAAGTACCTTTCTAACCTTTGTTTAAAGAAAATAGCAAACCCTGCCACACGCAACAACATGGTTGAACTTTGAGGACGGTACGGTAAGTGAAATGTGCCAGTCACAGAAGAACAGAGACTGCATGATTGCAGTTGTGTGGGCCATTTAAGATGGGAGATCACCTAGAAGAAAAGAGTTGAAGGATGCTAAGGGCTGAAGGAGGAAAACTAGGGAGGTGTCCAATGGGTAGAACATATCAGTTATGCCAGATGATTAAATTATTCAGATCTGCTCCACAACACGGTACCCGTGGAAAACAATATCATATTGTGCTCTTAAAATTTTCTAAGTGGGTAAATCTCATATTGAGTGTTCTTACCACAATAATAAAGAAAGGAAGCATCTTAAACCGGCATTAAAATCAACCAAAAGCCTGTATGGCAAACCTGTCTGCATGGGAAAAGGGGTCTCTGCCCGTGCACTAGTTGAGCACAGCTGCCCATTACTGCTGTTAGTACGAAAGGCAGTGAACTTGTGAGCGTTCCTACCCTCCTTGCTCCAGGTGCCTAGTGTCACCAGCCAGGTCTCCCTGCCAGGGGACTAAGCCCCTCCTGGGGTGCAGGCGCAGTGAGAGGTACCCCCTATTGCACCTATTCAAATACAAGTTAAATATGTTAGGCCTGGCTTTGCAAAATATCTCTGAGCAAGGACTCCCACTGAATAGTAAAATGCTCTTAGAAAACCTCCAGAATTAGGTTTTATTTCTGAAACCTCTTATAACAACAGAAAAAACTGTGTCTTTATGTAGTCAAAGTGCTGCATAGGTATTATTTTCACTTCTTATAGCTGTGAGGAGTTGGGGGTGGGAGAAACAAGGAGAAATGCACGGGAAGGGTCTGAAGCACGGAGATGCCCAGTGATTCTCCAAAGCTGTGTCAGTAACAAGTCCCACTGCAGTCACCACCCCTGCCACCAACACTGCTATCTCCCATGAAACTTAATGTATGCTGAGAACTACACAGCCTTTTAATTTTTGCAGCACCCTGGCAGGAGCTCAGTTACCCCATTTTCTTGATGAGGAAAATAAGGCTTACAGAGGTATGTTCCCAAGGGCACGTAGCTACAAAGATGTGAAACAGGATTTTCCAATGCTGAAGACCACATTCCTAGCTACTACAATGCTATCTTTCAACACCTCTGTTATCATGCTTCTATTTATGTACATGTGCATTACATTCAAAATTGTTTTTCATATTTTAGTCTCAAAGTGGTCAGCCATTATTGCACACTCTGTTTCTGATGCCAAACACATATCCCACTTGACTGTTCATCAAAGCACTTACCATGACATGATACACAGGAATATAAAGAGAGATACATTTATTTGTTTGTTTATCATCTGCTCTGCCACTAGAACGTAAGGTCCATTACGTTCTTTCTGTTTGGGTCATTACTCTGATCCCAGTGTCTAGAACTGTGTAGACATTTAATATGTCTAAGCTGAATGAATGAATGAATGAATAATAAATTATAATCCAGACCCTCAATATATCAAGGATTATCTCTACTACCATAAATTAAAACTATAATTGTTTTAGATGCATTCATCAACTCATTAACAGCATTTATACTTGCACTAATTAGCCAGGTTTTGTAAGTACCACAATACGACACAGGAAGCACGCAGTAGTAGAGAACTGCTGTGTTGCCATTAAGTGAAGGAGAAATGACTAGGAAAACAAATATTCAAGAAGGAAGCCACGTGGTAGAGAAAAAGCGGGCTTTGAAATTTCTGAAAAATGACGTTCTATCTTGGCTCTGTCACATACTGTGTGACCACAGGTAAATTATTTCTCTTTATATACAAAATGGGGAGTGATCAAGATCGCATCTAGAAATTACTATAAGGATGACATGAAATAAAGCATTAGTCTATGACTTTTAAAGGATAATTTTTCTGACTTTCTCTGAAATGCTGCAAAACAGCACAGCATTCTATTTCAAACAATTGCAAATCCCTCTACCAAATCATCCATGGCAACAAAACAGAGAAGAGGAGGTAAAAAGCGGCAAGGCCCTCACAGGCGGAGGTCAGCTGAGAAAACATCAGACAACGTGGCATGGCAGGTGATTCCCAAACAGAACGGCAAAGCCCACAGTCGAAAGGGAAGGCATGAAAAGCAGCGCAGGACAGAGAGTGGGCAGCGTGGCTTTCGGACTCAGAACTGTGTGGGGGGCAAACTTCAGAAGCAGCTTAGTGTGATGGTGAGATAGTGAATAGAACTAAATTCAGACCAAAAAAGCTAGAGCTTTTCATTTCAAAGAGAGGGACAGAAGGGGTAGGCTGGCTTATGTTTCAGGTAAGCTCCATAGAACTTCACAGTCTTTGGGAATTCCCCAGGGTGTAAAAGTTTAAAAAAAAAAAAAAAGGAAAAAGGAAAGGAAATTGGCTTCAAGTATTCAGTACTAAGTGAACATCTCAAGATTAGTAGGGAGTCCACTCTCCTCCCTGCTTAGCTCTTTGAACTGGACATGGTGTACAAAGCAGAAACAAAACTAAATTGTTACCAAGGAGAAGAAAAAGCTGATGGGTGAGTACTAGGTGAAATACTCATGATTGAGAATATCATAAACCGAGTTTGAAAGAACCCCGCCCCCTTGTAAAACACAAGGTTATGAGGTGATTAGCACATAGCAACAGGGTAAATGAGGATACAAATGAAAAGCTATTATCTCTTGTGCTTTCATTCCAGGTTCTTAAATTTTAGGTGATTCTTGGCTTATGCAACTTAAAAAGAAAAACAAATAAGTGGAAGTTTTGTAATTATCCATGGGATTGGGGTATGTAGGAAAGTCAGTTTGGATAATGTCCCTGAATATCATCAGCCATTTCATAGCTGTTCATAAACTCAAAGGTATACATATTTAATAAAAAAATAAAAGTAAACACTTATATAGACAGTGCAGTGCTCCAGTTACTGTTTTTTTCTGTGAGTTAAAAACTATTATACCCATTTTACATATGGAGAAACAAAGGCAAGAAGAGGTTCTATAAACTTCCCCAAATGCCTCAGCTGATAAGCAGCAGAGATGAGATTCAAACACAGAGAGCCCAGACAGGGAGACTGTGTGTCTCAGCCTTTAGCATACCACCAGTCAGGTCTTACTCAACTTAGGTCAGCAGAAAGTGGAGGAGGCAAGTCTGTCTGCTCTTAATCAGAAAACAAAGTCTTAAAATGTGAATATGCAAACTATCCTCATACTGGAATATAGCATTCACTCTCTCCTCTCATATGAATTTTTTCCCATTGTTGGAGTTTTTACCAAAGAGTAGCAATACTCATAACCATTGATTGTCATTTATTTTAACCCAGTTATTCCTTTGACTCAAAAGGAAGGTTTTGCCTATGAATAAATGGATAGTGGGGTCTGAGGAGTTTAGACAAGGAATGGTAAATGAGTTTAAGGAGCATCCCCACCGAAATGCAGTTTGATAGCAGCGGAAGAAAGTTGGTGAGACACAGACAGGACACTACGAATGAATGAAGACAGATGACGAGGAGAGCAGGAGAGAACACAGGCTCTGCAGAAACCGGGGCTGAAGTCTCAGGTCATCTGGGATGTCACTAACCTCTCAAACTGCTATGTCCTCATCTGTGAAAGGGAAATAATCGTGAAAGCTCCTTTACTGTGTAGTGTGAAAAGGAAAAGAGACAGTTCAATAGACTGGTTGTTATTATCATGGAACATATTCGAAATGGAATAAGGAAGAGTAAAGAATAATGCTTGATTTTTTAAGAGAGATTTAATTAATAAATAAATAAAGTAGAACTCTATAACAACTTGATGATCACTAAATGGAGTTGGCATAACCACCCAAATCAGAGGAATACAAATGTTAATTATTTTCCTTTTAAGGAAAAAAATTAAATGCTTTTGTTACTTCATTCACCAAACATATTTGAATTCATAATGAAAGAGCACCATAAGAATAAATAGGATATTATGAATTTCTATGTATCTGTAAGTAAATATAGACTGTTTTTCTTGGTGAAGAAATAGATGAGCATCTATCTGGAAAATAATAGCTGCCTAGACTCAATTAATCAGTTTAAAATTTTATTCCACAAATACAGTCACAACTGTAACTCATTTTGTAACAAAATTTGAGTATATGAAATTAGCAATAGGGATTTTTATGACTTTATGGAGGTTTTTGGTTTTACTTTTTAAATAATCTTTCTCAAAATTTAAAGTAAATGTATATAAAACATTTAAGATCCCATATTTTCATGATCAGCTTAACCAAAGCATAATTTAGGGACACTTGACTTCATAACTAGACTTCTAAGTTAGTGGGAACACCGTTTAAAAATGTGCAAAATGGGTCCTCCAGTTTTATGTCAATAGCTGAAACAAATATTTTTGTGGTTTTCTATTTATTTATATTTCAAAATAATGACTTTCTATTAAAGCAGAAATATACAAATTTTGGAAGTAATTTTAAATTTCAAAACATTAAAATTTTTTTGACTTGGTATCTATCACCATGGGCATTTATTCTCCATAAATAAAAATTTTTAAATAATAAGTGCATTAGGATCTAAGATGGCGGCACAATAGGAAGGAGCATATTTCACTCCCCCCTACACACAGGAGAATATTTTGGCTGATTTGCATCGGAACGGAGCAAACAGCCATCAGAAACACAGCATATTTGAAGTCAGGAGATCAAGGAATTGTAGTGGACACTGGAGGACCAGACGGTAAGGAGAGTACTTCAGAACCATAAGAGCCCAAGGGACAACGCAGACACCAGGGCCGGGACTGAGGCCCGGGTGGGCGCTCGCCAGGCTCGCCACAAGAAGAGGGAGGGAGCTGGGTCAGCTGCTCCCTCCCCAGCCAAACAAAATTTTAGCGGCACTGGGATAAACCCAGTTGCTTGAAATCTTACAGAGAGGAGCTGGGATCTCAGTGGCAGACAAGCTGGGGGTGTGAACACCCATGCATATCCCGGGGAAGGACCGCTTACCGGAGCTCGCCTGACTGTTGGTGGCCAGCGCCACTGGGTCGGCCACACACCTGAGCTCCCGGGGCCTTTGGCCCCTGGCACCCGAGGGGCAGCTGCAGGCGTGGGCTTGCAGGAGGCTGGTGCCCACAGGTCATTTGCTCCTGGTGACATTGAGACAGCCACGCACCTGGGCTGGCGGGACCTCCAGCACCCAGCGCCATTGGAACAGGCGCACGCCCTCGGGACAGCTGTTCGGCCGCTCGCCTGAGCACGCCGGCCTTGGCGCCATTGCGGCGGGCGCGCCTGAGGGACGGCTGATCCGCTGCCCCCCTGAGCTCGCCACCCTCCGGTGCCCAGTGCCGGAGGGGCAGCCATGCGCCTGAGCCCACCATCCATCAGGGATGATTGCGCAAGGATTGGCTCCTGTATGTGACCACAGGTGGCTGCGAGATCATAGGCACCTGCGTGCAACTGGGATAGGTACACACATCCTCAGAACTTACACCTGAGGCCCTGGGCAGAGAGGCCCAGGGCTAGCCCCGAGGACAGTAGCACAAAGACAGATGAACGCTGAACAGGGACAAAAGCGATACTGTCACCCCTAGACGATTGCAGCCAACAAGACCAGAAACACCAGCTCAGCTAGATTGAAAACAGCAAGAGTTTTTTTTTTTAATTTTATTTCTTTTCTTTTTTCTTGTTGCTTTTTTCTTCTTTCTCTTTTTAAATTTTAATTTTTTTCTATTTTTTCTATTATTTTTTATTATTTTTATTTTTATTTTTTATTTTTTATTTTTTATTTTTATTACTATTATTGTTTTTTTTTTACCCCTCAATTTCCTTTGCTTTGTGTATCTTCTGTCTTATTCCTTCTTCCTTTCTTTCCAATTTTATCTTTTCTTGCTTCCTCTTTTTTCTTTCTTTTCTTTTTCTTCTTTTTTCTCTTCTTTCCTCTTTTTTCTTTTTCTTTCTTCTCTTTCCATTATTTCCTCTATTCTCTTTTTAAATACCCACGAGTAAGACAAAAACAAAACAGAACAAAACAACAACAAAAAACCAGCCCTGGAATTGTGAAAAAACCAGAGACAATCCCAAGGAGGGGGCATTTCAACAGATAAGACAGTGGAAACTGTGAACACCAGGATACCTGAAGCAGACAGCTCCAGTGAATCTCACAGGTGTTCTACCACAGTTCACACCATAAACCCAGGGAGCCAGAACAGATCAATTTAAGAAGTTAAGGCTAATAAGAAGAACCTCAAAAACAATGGGAAGACAAAGAAATAATCCCCAAATGAAAGGAAAGGAGGAAGCCCCAGAAAGAATGCTAAATGAAACAGAGGCAGCTCAACTGTCAGATTTTGA
>PVKU01001348.1:0-314817 GCA_004027475.1 Anoura caudifer
TTATGATGTGCCTTGGTGTGTTCCTCCTTGGGTCCACCTTCTTTGGGACTCTCTGAGCTTCCTGGATTTCCTGGAAGTCTATTTCCTTTGCCAGCTTGGGGAAGTTCTCCTTTATTATTTGTTCAAATAAGTTTTCCACTTGTTGCTCTTCCTCTTCCCCTTCTGGTATCCCTATAATTCAGATGTTGGGACATTTAAAGATGTCCTTAGCCTCTCCTCATTTTTTTGAATTCTTGTTTCTTCATTATTTTCTGATTGGATGTTTCTTTTTTCCTTCTGGTCCACATTGTTGATTTGAGACCCAGTTTTCTTCCCATCACTATTGGTTCCCTGTAGATTTTCCTTTATTTCACTTAGCATAGCCTTCATTTCTTCATCTAATTTGCTTCCAAATTCAACCAGTTCTGTGAGCATCCTGATTACCAGTGTTTTGAATCATGCATCTGATAAATTGGCTATGTTTTCATCACTTAGCTTTGTTTTTTTCTGGAGCTTTGATCTGTTCTTTCATTCAGGCCATATTTCTCTGTCTTGGTGCACCTGTTGCATTGCACGGGGGAGTCTTAGGTGTTCACCCGGGCGGGGCAACCCACTTTTCTGCGTTACGGTGCTGAATGTGAGGGAGGGGGTCCAAGAAGATACAATGGTGCTTGCTCTGCTCTCTGCCGCTTTCAGTCACTTCCCCCACTTCCCACAAGCAAATTGGACCCTTCTGGTGCTGATTCCTGTGTGGGTGGGTTTGTGTATATTACAGGACCCTGTGGGTCTCTCCAATGAACTCTCCTGTGAGGCTGGGAGTTTCTCCTGCTGCCTCAACCCCCACAGGTGTTTTTAATCAGCGGTTTGAGGCTTTATTTCTCTGAGCTGGGGCCCTGGGTTGCAGTTCGTCCCCCTCCCCAGGCGTTTCTCCTGGTTTATCTGCTTGCAAGGGTGGAACCGCCCGGTCCACAACCCGCTGCCTCACCAGGTCTGCCCACTGCTGCCTTGCTGGTCAGCTGCAGCCTTGTGCACCCCGCTCCACAATCCACCGCCTCACTGCGTCTGCCAGCCACCACCTTGCCACGAGTCTTCTCTGCCCGGCTGCCTGTCTCAGTCCCTCCTACCCGTCTGGATGAATGTGTCTTCTTTAACTCGGTTGTTGGACTTCCATACAGTTTGATTTTTCTGTAAGTTCTGGTTGTTTTTTTGTTGTTGTTTTTAAATTGTAGTTGTCCTACTTCAGTTGTGCAACAAGGCACAGTGTGTCTACCTATGCCTCCATCTTGGCCAGAAGTCACATTTCCTCCTTTCTAATTTATATTTATTCAATTTTTTTCTTGCTTTATTGTACTGTTGAGGAATTCCAGTACAATGTTAGACAGGAGTGCTGAGAGTAAATGTTTTTTGTTCCCAATCTTAGAAGAAAATATTAAAAATTTCTATTAAATATATTTGCCACAAGTAATAGAGTTGCAGCTTACTGGTCATGTTGCATAATTAGGTTGTGTCTGATTGGTTAATTCTTGGTACCAAAAATCCTTATATACAAGTATAGGCACCTAATTTTTTTAAAAAGTTACTGGAGCAAAAAAAGTAGGTGATTACTATTATTTTGTAAATCAATCAAAATTATACCTATTCTTGTCAGACAGGAAAAAATATATTTTTGATGTGCCAGAGAATTTTAGCAATTAGTTTGTGCATGCCATGAGATGAACAAGGTTGAAAATCACTCTAATAGGGTTTTGTGAGACGTTACCATTGGGCAAAACTGAGTTAAGAGTACATGGTGTGTCTCTGTATTACTTCTTACAATTGCATGTGAACCTGTGATTATTTCAAAATAAGTAGTGTAGTTTAAAGGCAGGAAAAAGGCATGGAAGTGTGTGATACTTTTAGAAAGATTTCCATAAATTATTGTCAACAACAAAAGGAAATTTACTGCTGTTTGGGAAATGGTTGGCTATAATAATTCACTTCTCAAGGTCTCTTGAGAACCTAGGGTTTTTGTTTTGCATTGTTTTAATGATGCTCAGAATAAAAGTATTTGCAGCAGGCACGGGTTTGGGTGGTTTTAGTAACACTGTTGCTATTAGAAACGAATCGTCACCAAAGGCCACATGGAGGATCTGTCTAGTGGAGAGTGTGACAATCCTTATTTAAGTCAGACAGCCTCGAGTGCCAGTTCTGGTCTGAGGACCTAATGGCCCTCAGCAGGCCGGCACCTTGCTTGTGCGCAAAGAGAAGCCTGTACAGGGCGCGGCAAGGGGAGTGAGTGCCCCCTTCTGTGTTGAGTCCGGGACCTGCCTGCTCCGTCCTAGTCCTGGCCCCGCTCCCAACCTGAAAAAGCTGGAAGGCCCGAGCAAGCCGGTTTCTCAGCTGTGAATTGGATGTGCAATTCAAGATTAGTTTTAGAGTTCTAAGGTTAATAATAATAGCTCCTGGGCGTGGGTTTCTGTTTTAGCATGAGGTGTCTTATCCATGAGGATTATGTCACCCTCACCACAACCTTTTGAGGAACATCCTGTTATCAGTCCCATTTTACAAATAACGTGGAGTGTCAAAAAGGCAAAGGAAACTTCCTGAGAACACACAGGGAGGGGGTGACCAGCTTTCCCCTCTTGCCCAAGACTGCTGGATTTGCCCAGAGGTGGACCGTCCAGGGCTAAAACTTGACACAGTCCAGGCTGTCGCTGCTCCTGGAAGGCCCGTCTTAAATTCCCGGGACTGTGGAGTCCGCCTTCTCTGCTGTACGACATCACTGCTCGGGTTCCGATAAGCCCTGTAAGAGTTGTAACCGTTTAGCAAGTGAGGCAAATCATATGTTTTCAAGAGGAATGAAGATGCTGCCTGACAGAGCACGAGAAAGTCGTAGGCAGAGAACCTATATTTATATTCTATACTCTTCAGCTTCAAAAATAATTGATGAATGGAAAGAAAGGCGGACAAGCAATTAAAGTTGAAATGTATTAAAATGAGAAGCTAAGGGAGAGGAGCCTGGCATTGAGATCTACATTCAATGTTTGTGGAAGTTTTAATAAATAACGCATTCTCCTTAGAAACAAATGCTGATAAGACGAATCTAGGAGGATGGTTTGCAGTTGGATTTGAGATCTGCAGATAGAGAACATTCATCCAAAGATTTGCAGAGTTAATGGCCCCACGCACATGAGAGCTTGCTTTCTCAGAATTGCGGTTTGCGCAGATTTAACCTCCCTGGCCCCAAAACCCGGCCTTTTGAATAAGTGTTCCTTTGCTGGAAAGGTGTGAGCGTTCCTCAGAGGGCAGAATAGCACATCAGGCAAACATAGAACCGGCAATGGCTTGGAGGATGCCAAAGCCAGTGACCACTGGAGCAGAGTTGGGTAGCAGATGTAGTGTTACCATGGCAACCAGTGGGTGGCTCCAGATGAAGTGGGGACTCAATTTCCAAGGACCGAGACCTGAGGGACACTGTGACCCTGCCTTTTTCCAGAGCTCTGCGGCGTTGGGAATGTTGGGGGCAAAGGAAGGAGATAAAGGAGGGACTGTCACAGTTTGCTTTCCTCACTGCTGTTGTGTTGTTGGTAAAAAGAGTAAAATGATTAAAAACAGAAACATTAACCTTCCACAAGAAAGACCCTGGCAGCTGTGAATTAATTTGTCTTGCCTCCAGGGGGGAGATGATGCTGCCCCCAGGTGAACTGGGGGCTGCTCACACAACCTCCCTCCACCTGTCTTTGCTTCCTGATTACTGTTCTTGGTGAAGGATTGCCAATCTTGCCAGAAAGAGGGTCCACGGGCTCCTTCCTTCCCCGCTCTCTGGCTCTCCCATCTCCCCTGAAGCACAGGCACCCCTCCAGGCCATCACCGCAGCAGCCCAGGTCCGCCCAGTGGGGCTCATACACTCACCTGGGGGCCTGGCCACCACCGCCCAGCGCGGCAGTGCCTGCCCCTCCCGGAGGCTGACTGCAGGGAGCGAAAATGGTGACAGGCAACCTCCCAGCTGTTCTCTGTTCCCGTTCCACTGCCGCCCGCCGCTGGGAATTAATTTTTTTCCATGAATAGCGCAGTTATATTGCGGTGTGTGTTGTTCTTGTTGTTTTATGTCCAAAGCCTTCACTTTTCAAATGTGAAGAATGAAAATAGTCCTTGGTATTTAACCCTGCTTTGGCATGTCTTTGTTTTTTAGTACATGGTAAACCTCAAAAAAATAGCGGTAGTCCCGGTCCCTGACAGCCTTCGCGAGGCCCAGGGTCTGCAGGCAGTGTGGGGAGAGCCAGGCCCCGTGAGCGGTGAGTTCTGCCTCTGCTCTGCACCTCGGCAGCTGCTTTGGGAGCAGGGGTTTCTGACAGCAGCCCCTGGGGCACAGGCGGGGACTGCCCACACTTCTGTCAGCTCGGCCCATAAAACTCTAGCGTCTATATTTGTGTTGTAATGCATTTAATATGTCAACACAGTGGGGGGGGGATGCTAATGTGCGTGGACGTGTAACTTTAACTTTAGTAAATGTTGGCGGAGGTTGTATCCCATCATTTGTAAAGGGCATGCAATTCACCCATTTAAAGTACACCGTTCAGGGACAGTGGTACATTGGCAACCCAGGTCGACTCCAGAACATGCCCTGTGATCCCTTAGCCGCCGTCTTGCCCCGGTCTCACCCTTTTCCCCCAGGCCCTGGGGGCCTCCCGAGTGCTTTTGTCTCTGTTGATTTTCCCGTTGTCAAGGTTTCTTAGAAACGGGATCCCGTTAAAGTAGCCTTTTGTTTCTGGCTCCTTTCACGTGGCGTGAAGTTTTCAGGGCTGCTCTGTGTTGCCATGAGTCAGTGCATTCTACCTTTTTTGTGGCTGAATAGTGTTCCACTGAGGACAGTCCAGATTTTACCTATCCCGGCATCGTTACTCTTGGGGGTGAGTGGGCACACCTTGTCAGAGACCCCCAAGCTGCATAGCCCAGGTTCTGTGATGGGGCCCGGCAGAAGTAACACCTGCTTGAGTGTGTCTGGTTGGGTAATAACATGGGTGGAATAATTTATAGTTTTAATTTGAACATTTCACCTAAAACGTCATGTGGCGTGCTCGAGTGTGATAGTGCTATGTTACAGAATTCCATGCTTATGATTTTGTAGTAAGAGATTTTGTAATAAAAAGGGCGTGATTTGCATCAAAGATGGCATTTGCGATAACAAGCGTAAGGCACTTGCTGACAGCAGCATGTCGTAGGTGCTGGCGCTGGGAGCCTCCCTCAGCACCTGGGGACCCCCTTCATCTGCCAGGACCTGGGAAGTGGGAGAGGGGGCAAGGACCTCAGGGCAGAGGCTGCTTCTGATTGTCCTGGAAATGTTTCATTTTAACAGCTGTGTGAACACAGGTGGGCGTGCAAGCTGACGTCTTCCTTGCAGATCTGCCACGAGGGTTAAATGGGGCCATGCACGTGGGGCCTAGGGGGCGCAGTTCTTGTTCAGAAACACGTGGCACTCTGCCACATGTAGCAAGCACAGCTGTCAGCCTGGCCACCACCCCCTCCCTGCTTCCTGCAGCCCCTGTCCTGGAAGCCTCTGTTATTGTGTCCCTGCAGGGGGTACCAGTGCATCCTGCTGACAGAGCAGAGGGACAATCCCTGGCCTAGCCCCACGGCCCCTCCCCTGGGAAAGGAGGCCACACCCGGAGGGAGCTGAGGGGACAGCCTGCCTGTGCGGCCACTGGGATGCAGGAAGGGACCAAGTAAACAAAATCATACCTGTTCAGTTCCCTGCTTGCCCGGGCCTCCAGAGCACCCCCGATTCAGCCTGGGGCCCCTTGGCCACTGCTCAGTTGTGTTGCTACATCATGGATTTTCAGGGGAAACTGAGCCCAGGTGCAGTGACTTGCTGAGGATCGTAGATGCACAGATGGAAGAGGCAAGCAGCAAGCAGGGATTCCCGACCCCAGGGAGGCTTCTCCCAGGATGCCAGCCCTGGGAGGACGGCCAGACTGATGCCACAGGCGTCTGACATGCCAGCCCCTTCTCCGTTGGGTGCCGGTGCCCTGCTCCTGTGCTGAGGTCGGGTGTAAAGCAAGTCACATGCCCATGCCCGTCAGGCCTCACGATAACCGCGAGCAAATGAAGGAGCGTTTTGTTTCGTTTTGTTTTTCCAATTACAGTTGACACTCATCGTGACTCTGCGCTGGTTCTAGGTGTGCTGCCCCGCGCTCAGACAGCGGCGCACTTCACAGAGTGGTCCCCTGGTACTTCGGGCACCCGCCTGGCCGCAGGCGGAGTTAGTGTGGTGTTACTGACTGCGCTCTTGTCCCTTGTGCTGTGTTGCACAACCCCGACTGCTCTGTCACCACTAGGTTGAAGGCGTTCTAATCTTGGCCACGGGAGGAATTACATTGGATTCAGCTGATGGTTAATAAGGTAGAAAATGATGCTTCTCGGACTGGACTGAGAGGATTTAGTCTGAAGAAGAGAAGGAAGTAGGGGCACACTGATGGTGTTTGTGACGTTGGGGATAACAATGAATGTATTTGGGATAACGTGAAGAAAGGGCGCTCAGTTGCCCCAGGATGGTGGAGGAAGAGAACACAGCAGGTCCAGGCAGAATGTAATGGCAGCGTGTCCCTTGCAGATGAAGTTTCATGAAGGCCTGGTGCGGGGCTGTTATTGGTGGATTCGGACCTGTCTTGTCAGGAAGCTCTGGCACGATCCCTTTGGGTTATTTGAATGCAGCAACCTGCGTTCTCAAAGGAGAAGCAGGAACTGGAGGTGCGGTGGCAGAAGTCCCTGCCTGGTGGCGTGAAGGGGGTCACAGACCACCTGAGTCGGGGGCGCAGGGTCACCCACGCTATTCCTCCTGCCTCCGTAACATCCGCTGGCATCGGGCAGGGTACCCGGCTGCTCTGGGACTCTGCAGAGTGCTCAGAATCAGTAGGGACTTGGAGCTGCAGGGAGCAGAGACCTGCCTCAGCCGGCTTCATCATGCGGGGCAGTTCTTGTCTCCCACAGTGGCACACAAGGAGGCCAGGCTCGGCTCAGCCAGACTCGGCTCCAGCTTGGTTTGGCTAATCCCTGCCAGGCTGGGTGAGGCTAAGTTGGCTAGGCTAGGCTACAAAAATCACAAGGAAGAGAAAACACATGTGCAGTACTTACTGGAAAAGTCTGTGTGCAGAGGGCCCATGCTCTGCAGACCTGGCTGGTTCGGGTCCGCTGGACTGGCGAGCGAGTTCTTGGCTATGCCCTGAGCGCCTCCTTGGGACCACAAGCAGGGACACCGCTGGCCTTTTGTCTGAATGTCATTTGTCCACCGTCTTCTGAGGCTTACCGAGAGCTGACGGCAGACGCGCTCAGGACCCGCACAGATCGCCCTGAAGCCGGTGCCCAGCATGGGCTCCCCTCCCCGCCCCCTGGGGCCGTGGGTCCATTCTCGTCTTTCCATCCCTGACTGCCCGCCTTCACACGCCCTCCGTCATCAGTTGAATTGATAATCTCTTCTCCCCCCTCCATCAAACTCCACTCCTGAGTTATTTAGCAAAGCCTGCTTGGCTCAGAGGAGGCCTTTCGTTCCTGTTTAATGGTTTTTATTCTATTAGGCAAGGAGTGTGGGAGGTGACATGTTGATACGGATTGGGGTTTTCGAAGAATGTTTACTTCTTTGTGGCTTCTATCTGCCTGAGGCCGTGCTCCCCACATCGGCCCCTGGTGGTACTTCCCTGACCCCCAGGTCCACAGTCCACACCTTTGGTCCCCCCTCGTGGCAGAAACAACATAGGTCAGGGCTCCAGACAGAAGTTGAGGCTCTGGGGAGAGGTGCCCCCCCCCAGTCCTCACGCTTCTCATCTGCATCGATCCAGGAGACACAAATTTTAAAAACTCAGGTGTGTGATAATTGTAATTTTTTTCTGTAAGAATCTCATTTACATTTTGAATCCTTATTCTATGTGGTGAAAGAAACGTCCCGTCACGCGGGGTGGGATCGCACGCTCTGTCCAAGGCGTTCGCACTCCGGGCGGCTTATCTGAAAGCATCGTCTGGATGTCAGTTGGGCGTCTGCTGAGGGTCTGGACCCTCCCCCGCATGGGTCTGTTGTGTGTTCATGCAAGGGCCAGAGACAGCCTTCCGTCTGGGGGGCCCCTCCACCTGGACCACTACCCTCTCCTCCTCAGCAGTGTTTGGGGGGCCAGCCTTCACTCGCTCACACTGTCTGAGGCTCCTTCCGCCTCCGGTGATGTGCTGGTGAAGTGTTTCGCAGCCAGCTCTGGGGGGGGGGGGGGGGGGGGGGAGGGGTGGAAGGTAGCCAGAAGAAGGTTCTCACTTGTCGCCCTCGCCAATCCCTGGGGTGTAAATACTCCCACCGTGTCTGACTGCACACTGCTAATGATTTAACAATCAGCTCACAAAACTCCGGAAACATTACCAGTCCACTCTCGCTAGCTCCACTTGCTGCATCTTGTAACCGGTGTTCTGGGAGGGGCCGCCTCCCTGCCACCGTCCCCAGCAGATAAGACGGAATTCTTTTTGTGCTCACATTCTAGAAATGAATCTGGGATTATTCCACCTATTCAGGCTCAGCCCCAGGAGGACAAAGGGCCATTTTCTCAGTGCCCCGCCCCCAACATCTGTGCTCTCTTACTGCTTTTCTACTCCTCCCAACTCAAGGGACATTTTTTCGAGTTGGTGAGATGGCTTTGAGTTGGAGGCAGTGACTTGTATTGCTCCATGCAGCTCTCAGGCATGAGGGATTTCCATCACCAAATGGCTTTTGAAATAGGCTCTTTGCTCGCTGGTATTATGTTCCTCCCCTAAAGAAACTAACCTGCCTGACTGAAAGGAATAAAGGGCCAAGAGAGAAAAGTAAATACACAAAAAAAGAAAGAAAAAAAATCAGCGCTATTGCTAAAGCATTATTCTGCTGCATCGATAGTAGCACTTCCCAGGACTTGTGGGGTGGGGGTGGGAACAGGTCCCGGGAGGCCAGGCAGCCCAGGGCCGCCCTCCTTCCCGCCAGCTCTGTCACCGTGGCCTCCACTGGTGCGAGCGCTGGAGTCGTGGGCGGTGAGGTTGTGTGTGGCTGCCGCAGGCCTGGCCCCCTGCCTCCCTGATGCTGAGAATGTGGTGCCATCCGGGACCAGAATGCACAGCCCTGCACCTTTCTGCGTAGAAGTCAGGGAGCACCCGGCTTCGCAAATGCACCAAAGACCTCATGGGCAGTGCATTTTAGCCACCGCGCTCCTGTAGCCGATGGCAGCGCCACGCCGTGGGGTCGAACACGTTCAGTTGTGGGAGGCCATGTCGGTTCCCACCTGCTCCTCAGCATGAAAGACGCACGGGTAGCGATGCCGCCCCGTCCACCCTTGTCACAGGGCTTGCCGCTGTGGTGCTTCGCCTCGCTCTGGCTTACCATGTGCTGCCCGCAGCCTTGTCGCTGGGAGTGTGTTTCTGAGGGCAGGCCTAGCGCTGGGCTTCACCGGTGGCCAGGAAATGGCCCGGAGTTACTCTCCTGATGTCCCGGTCTCATTAGGGTTTTCCCTCTGTAAGAAACAACGTGGAAAATGGTGTTTCCTCAATGGGCTACCTACCACTTGACTCGAGGCTTACCCTGACTAGATCGATGATTTCCACTGGTTCCTTCTCTTGGGGGATTGGGACAGGGCGCTCTGTTCGGACTTTGCTTGGTCCTCAACCACAGGTATCCTTCCAGCACCCACAGGACGCGGTCACCTTCAGAAACCTGGGAGCCAGAGTGGGCTCGTTTGCTGGGGCATGGGAAAGGAAGGAGGTTGCTGTTTGCCTAGTCCCCGAGGATGGACACTAGGCATACGTGCTTTCGATTCTGGGGGAAGGGAGCGAGGGGCTGCCCGGGCAGAGGGTGTTGAGAGCGCTGGTTGGCTGCGAGCTCCATGCCATCGGCATGCACGCTGGGTGTATGAGCTCCAGTGACCGCAGCCCTGGGCCAGGCCATGAGGAAGATCGTGTGCCCGGGCTCCAGCCTGCAAGTCAGGCCAAATGCAGGGCCAGACTCTGGGCGTGGAAATTAGCGAACGGGACCCTGATACCAATTTTCCGCTTCCTCAGCTGTGAGTCAGCGGAGGTCCGAACTAGGAGGGTGAGGTTCTCTGGGTTCTGCCTCCGACCGCCGCCGCCCCAGCCCACCCCTGGGTCTCTGAGGGTACGAGCCCTTTGTAGGACCAATGATACAAGTTTCTAGTTATTCCGTGCCCACCCCCCACACCTTCACCAATGTTTCAGCCCCTTGCTATTTGACTAGCCTGTGAGGCATCTACTCCGTAAGCACAGGGAGAGCAGAGAAGCAGAAGGGAGGGTTTAAACGCTTGGATCTTTTAGTGTCAAAATCCAAAGCCTTGAACGATGGTGATTGGCCAGAAGCAATTTCTCTCCCCACCTCCCCCACTGAGTAAACCTCCCTTGGGATGGGGTGGGGGAGAGAATCAGAGTGGGTGAGATGCAGAGGCAGTGTCTGCTGTGGCTCTGAGAAGGTACCTTGACATCCTGTCGGTCATTCTGGGGTCGGGGTGGCTTCCCGAGGGAACCGTGGGGGTTCAGAGGGTGATTCATGAGTACCCATGTCTGTTGGTGCCATGGAGCCTGGAGCATCGGCAGACTTTGTGGAAGCCCTGCAAGGCCAGCGTGGCCCAGGGAGGGAGAGATGAGAAGTAGCTGCTAGGCGTTTCTTCGGGCAGAAACGTCCCGAAATAGTTCCACAGGTCTGCTGCAGCATCCAGCAGTGTTAGACAGCAGCCGGAGTTGCTCAGGGCTGTGGAGGTGGCTGAGCTCCAGTTCACTCAGGGGGCCCAGCCACAGAGCAGCGGCCTCACTGCAGAGGTTTCTCCGGTGGAAGAGAAAGGGGTGGTGGCTGCAGTCTCCCGAGGAAACCAGACTGACACTTGTCCCGGGCGTGTCTGGCCCTTCCGGAACATCTGCAGAGGGCGGGGTCGCACCTCCCAGCCTGCTCATCTTCTGGAGGGCAGCGTGGCGTTTAGCCCTGCACTGTCCAGTCCAGCAGCCAGTACCTGCACGTGACCATTTCGGGGTAAAGTTAATTAAAATAGAATGAAATGAAAAATTTAATTTCTCCGGTTGCACTGGACACGCTCTGAACACTCAAAAGCCACGTGGGGCTGGTGCGAGCCCGATTGACCAGAGCGTGGTCCATCCTCACTGAGGTCAGCACCGTGGCCTTCACCACTGCTCCTGCCCGAACAGCGACCGACCACTGACCACGTCCTCCTGCACATGTGTGCGCACAAGCAGCCAACCCCAGAGCTCTGCCCCCAGCCCTGGAGCTGGCATGACCCTGGACATGGCGAGGTTTAACTAGTGATGTTCTTCCTTTCGGCTGACACTCCCCAGTCTCCACGTGCTGTCACCACTGCCCTCTCTGACCCGCTGGTACCGAGTGTCAGTGAGCCAGAGGCTGGGAGCCTCGGGGCGGGCGTCCCCCGGGGGAGTTCCTGTCCCTCTGGAGTTGTCTCAGGAGTCCCCTCCGAAGTCTGAGCCCCTTCCTGGCGAGCGCAGTCCAGCCGAGCCGGTAGAGGGTGAGGATGTGATGGCTTCTGTGGACGGTGCCATGGAAACTTCCCAGGAGCTGGCTGGAGCAGAAAGTTTTCCAGGAGGGACCTAAGGGTCTTATTGGTCCGCAGCATCCACCCCTCTCCTTAAAACCATCAACCCAGGCGGTATTCCAACCAAGACCAGAAAAGGGGAGGCCAGTGCCCTCTAGTGGAGGCAGAAGTCACAGACGTGCAGGGTGGGGCTCCAGCTCCCCACTTGCTTAGCGGAGACAGAGCCCACCTCTTTCCTTTTCTGAAAAAAACAAGGGCACCTGCCCTGTGGCATCGCTGTAGGAACAAAGGCGAAATGGCCAGGACTGTGGCTGTCCCAAAACTACGCCTCAGCACCAGCTGCTATTTTCCTCTCTCCGCTGCCCTCCGGGAGAATCCTCACCCTTAGGGCTGAACAGGAGGACCGGGAAAGGACAGTGGTGGCCCCCTGCCCAGTAGGTCACTGGACCCTGCTGTCTGGTGCACTGAGACACTGTCCTGCTTAATCTGCGCGAGCTGCCTTGGACCTCAGGCTGCGCCTGGTTTACTGCGGCGGTGGGGTGGGGGTGGGTGTTGGGGCTGCGGTTTCATGTGCTTGGAGGCAGTGCATCCCACAGTGCTCCTTGGGGTCTGCTTTGAGGGTCCTCTGGGGAGGAAATCCCAAACCTGCTCCCAGAAGAGTTGAGCATGGGGTAGGGCTGCGGGTATGACAGCCTAGGCCTGCCTGACAGGAGGGGACTCGACCTCAGCCCCCTTGTGCTGGCGGGACCCCTGGGGGCATAGCCTCCCAGACTCCGAGTGCTCACGGTGAGGTCACCTCAACCCCTGTAAAGGGCTGTTGGCCTCAGGGAAGAGCGGCCTATTCTGAAGAATCAGCACTGGACAGATCAGAGGAAATGCATAGATAATTCAGACTGTTCAGTGTCCTAGGAGATGGAGGCTTTGGGAAGGGGTGGGAGGGAGCCAGACCGAGAGGCAGGGGGACCCACTGCAGCCAGAACTGGGTCCCAGTCTTCAGGGTATCCCTGAACCACAGGGAGTTGGAAGGAGGGCTTTGCATTGTTGCCAGAAGAGGTGACATTGGTCACTCAGCCGGAAGAGGTCTGTGCTGAGGATGCTAGTCTGAGAGCTTGTGTCCCCCACTCCAGAGCTCAGAGAAGACCCTCAAGGTCCCCCAGGTCCTGCCTGCCACTGTCCTCCCTGTCATAAGGGCTCCACTCTAGCCAGATGCACTAAGACATGGATAATATCCACCACTTCTGCAGGGGCTCTGAAACCGTACATGGCTCCCTGGGCCCAGGCAGTCCAGCCTACTTGAAAATGAAACCTCGGTGTCCCCAGGCAGAGGTTGGGTAGTGGTTCTGTCCCGTATCCTTCCCCCTGTGCCCAGATCAGGAACTGACCTCTGGCTTCCCCGCAGGGTCAGAGGGGATGCGGTGGAAGGAGAAGCACTCAGATCACTGCTCTGGGTTGTTGGGGAATCAGGGGAGATCACAATTACCTGTCGAACAGCCTCGGGAACTGCAGTCCCACCTCTGCGTAAGGAGCGGTCAGAGTGGCTGATCCTGGACTCAGCTAAACGGGGATGGAGTTCTGGTTTTCCTCGTGTGGCCTTAGGAGAGATTGGGCCAGTCCTGGAGCGTGTGCTGGTGAGGGAGCCTCTGGGCGTCAGACCTCCCCCCGGCAATGTGATCTACCTTTCCTGGCTTCTGGACAGGAAATCCACTGAATGCATTAAAAATATTTAATGTACTTTTATATGTCTAAGGTTTTATCTTAAGTACTGTCAGGGCTAAAGAATTAAGCAAGACGTAGATGTCATCTGTGAAGAACGTCTCAGCAGAGGACTGTAACGGCCCTGCCCAGCGTGGCTCAGCGGTCGGGGGTCCTCCTGCAAAGCGGAAGGTCACCAGTTCCACTCCTGGCCAGGGCACAGGCCTGGGCTGTGTGCGGGCTCAGTCCGTAGTTGGGGAATGTACAGAGGCAAGCGATTGACATCTCTTTCTCCCTCCCTTCCCCTTTCTCTAAAAATAAATAAATAAAATGTTCAAAAAACCCCAGAGATCTATAGCATATGGATCTAAATATGAATACAAGTATGTGTACTGTGAGAGCAAAGGTTATGGGATCTAGTGGGAGACTGTCACTCCTGGTAAAAGGAGGGGAGGGTGGATCAGCAGCCTCTCTGCCGACTCCCCACTGGATGTGGGGCCTCTGCCCCTGTCTCTGGGGCCCCAGGGGAGGGGCCAGCCTGGCCTGGAGAGATGCCTTCACTTGACCGCCTGGGGATGCCTGGGATGGGGGAGAAACATTTTTCTGGTAATTTGGAATGCTCTCCTTAATATACTCTAAGTTTTACATGTATCTACATCTCTAGATCTAGATCTAGATCCATGTATCTGTATATAGAATTCTATATATATAAGTATATATATATACACTTATATAAGAATTCTATATATATAAGTATATAAGTATATATAGAATTCTATATACAGTCCTATATACCTGTAGATACAGATATCTGTTTATGGATGCTGTCCTGAGCTTTTGGTTTATCTGGCCCTGTGCAAATGACTGACTTTTTGAAGTACTATAGCTTTATCAACACGGCGACTTGGAGAACTCCTCACTTCCTATTCTTTCTTATTTTTAGTTTCAGGATTACCATGGCTTTTCTTGAACACTTTGCCCTTGAAATTTATAATGTTTGTGAATTTCCATAGAAGCCCCTGTTGATATGTTCTTGGGTTACTGAAATAGTTTGGGAAGAAATCACATGTTTCAAGTATTTAATCACCTAATCTTGGAATATAGTAATACTCTTTATTTTTCAAGTTATTGCCTTTGTCTTTGACGATGGTTTCACAGGTTTTTCATTTAAAAAATTTTGATTACAGCTGACATTTAGTGTTATGTTAGTTTCAGGTGTACAGCAGAGTCGTTGGACATTTGTGAAACTTAGGAAGTGATCCTGCTGTGATAAATGCAGCCCCCGCCTGGCACCGTCCACGGTCACCACGGTGTCACCGACCGAACCCCCTCTGCTGCGCTCTCCACCACCGCGACCATTCCGTGACTACCAGCTGCCCTTCTTAATCCCTTCGCTTTTCTTCAGAAGCCTCCCCAAAGCCCCTTTCATCCGGCAGTTTGCGCTCTTATCTGTGAGACTGTTTCTGTTTTGTTCATTTATTTTGTTTTTAGATGCCATGTATATAAGTGAAAGGCTATGGTATTTGCCTTCCTCCATCTGACTTATTCCACTCAGCATAATACCTTCTGGGTTCATTCATGGCATCGCAAATGGTAATATTTCACCTTGTTATGAAGCGATAGTCCGTTGTATACGTGTGCTGTGTCTTCCTTCTCCCTCCATCTATTGATGGAACGGGGGCTGCTGCCCTGTGTTGGCTATTGTAAAGGATGTTGCAGTGAATGTAAGGAGGGATACATCTTTGTGAATTATTTTGGATTTCTTCAGGTGCACCCCCAGAAGTGGGACCTCTGGTTCTATCAGTTTTTCCCAGGATCCTGCACACTGTTCCCACAGTGGCCGCGCCCACCTGCAACCCACAAGCTGCAGGCAATGGTCCCCCTCCCTCTGTCCTCAGCAGCACGCGTCCTGTGTTGATTTACTGATAGTCATTCCGACAGCTGGGAGGTGGCATCTCCTGGTGGTTTTGATCCAAAATTCTCTGACTAGTTAGTTGTGTGAGTGTCTTTTCCTATATGTCTATTGACCCTCTGTAGGTCCTCTTTGGAGAAATGTCTGCTCCGGTGCTCTGATCACTTTTTTAATCAGATTGTGTGTGTGTGTGTGTGTGTGTGTGTGTGAAATTGTATGAATTCTTTATAAATTGTGGATGTTAACCCTGATTGGACAGATCATTGGGGAATGTATTTACCCAACTTGGTAGGTGGTTCTGTGGTTTTATTGATGGTTTCACCTCACCCCTTTCTTAGCAGCCACACACAACTGCTGATAGCAAGATGAGTCATTTATAGTAGATTGTAGAATATATGATCTTACGTTTTTTTAGAAAAAGAAAAACAGATAAGAATATCTCTAATGCCAAATGTTTGTTTCAGGTAAATATTTAGAAAGATCGTTGAATAGCCTGCTAAGTAGTCGAGCATAGCGACCTTTGGCTGTCCTTGGAGCTTTGGTCTGAAGACAGCAGGTAACTAGTGAGCTTGTTTTGGTCTAAGGGTACAGTTTTTGTGTGGCTTGAAATTCCCAAAGCCAACCTCAGGCTAGATGCGGAGGGCCTTTTTAAGTGTGCCGTTGGCATTCACTGTACCCGACCTGACTCCGGCAGTAGCTCTGCCCGAAGATCCCTTTTACATGCGTGAACATGAGGGGTGGTCTGTCCATTCTTCAGGTCAGGGCACGCCGAGGCCCCCGAGGCCATCCCTCTTGGAGTGCAGCGAGCAGACGGGCTTTTCCTCGGCCACAGCAGGGGCAGAGGCGGCACTGGGGAAGGTGCCTTTTGTTCCTGAGATTTTCCCACCAGTAAAATCCACCGGTAAAGTTTTATGCCTTGCTTCTCTCTACCTCACAGAAGTATTTCAAGCACCTAGGGTGTGTGCCTGAGCAGGCTGCCACGGAAGCTCAGAGTGCAGAGCTGTGCGTGAATGAGTGTGACTGGCAGACGGCCGTTATCCTGGGGCTGTGGGCGTGGGGAACGCCGGACAAAGATTTGGAAATGGGGACGTGGACTTTGCCTATAAGTTTAAGAATAGAGCACTGGACGTTCCCCAAAGAGGAAAAGGAAAACTCCTCTGCCCCTCAGGAGCAATATATTCGGATGCCAGTAATCATTACTAGTCCGTTGTGGAATTCATGCGAATTAAAGAGTTGGAAACTCAATTTTAAAGTGATTTGAAGCCAAATCTGCAAATGATCATTTGGTATTGTGGAGAGTTTGAGAGCAAAAAATTATTTAAGTTTGTGAAGTGGCCACATTATATCACATTCTTTGATAGTTATTTCAAAGGAAACTATCAAGCCAGGAAACATATTGCTTAGTTGAAACACTTGCTGAAGTGACTTCACCACCAAATACTCGGTTTTGTAGATCTGTTCTTACGCGGAGATCCAGAGGCTTTGTGTCTGTGTGTGGTTTTACGAGACAGTTGCCATTGTTGTGTCCGGGGGGGGGGGGGGGGTGGTGCGTGTGCTCGTAAGGGCCGGATGCATGATGGTTTTTGGAAAGGAATTAGTATATAATTTGAATTCAGAGCGCAAGCTTTAAAACACCCAGCTTGGAGAAGCGTTTCCGAAATAGCTCTGGGAAATAAATTCCTTTTATTAATCCCATCCGCCATTGGATGTCGTTCTTCCAGTTTAATTATGTTTATCTGCCAATGGGTGACTCTGCCTCTTAGGCGTGCAATTTCAGTGGGTGCACACAGCGATGGCGAATAATCATCCTTGGGGAGATGATGGCAGTTGTAATTATTTACCCGCACAGGTCAGCCCTGTTAGCAGCTCAGGCCTCCCTCGGAGGACCTGGCAGTGGGAGGGACGTGCTTCCTCTGTCTTCATGTGGCGGAGGGGCCTTTGCATTTCTCGCACGTGTTCCAGGTGTCATGCACAGGGCTCGGTGCCTCCCAGATGGGACTCCGCTGATTCCTGATTCCTCCTGCTCTTCCTGTGAGGTGGGCGTGGTTTCCTTCTCCCTAATAAGAAGGGGAGTGCAGACTCAAGCCCCGGCCAGCAGGCTGGTAGAAAATGACTCCTGTTTTGCAGGGTTTTGCAAGGCTTCAATGCGGAGGATACATTCGTAAACAGTTCGGCACAGTGCTCAGTGCATTGTTCTCATAGCCCTCCTGTCCCTTCAGAGGGAGGTGGCTTTGGTGGCCACTGACTGCTTCACCCCACAGACCCACCCCAACAGCCGGGGCAGAGCCTCCTGCCTGGAGCCTGGATGCGAGAGAGGCTTACCAGGAGGTTTTGCACGCCCCCACCCTGAGAAAGCTTCATCTGGAACTCTGTCCTCTGCATCCCCTTCGCTCCCCCGTCTCTGGTTTTCATGATGTGCCCCCAAATGAGTAGTGCATCGCAGGGGTCTTTTTTATTATATGGAGGCTCCAGGGGTGTCCAACCTGTGGCCTGTGGACCACCTGTGGCCCAGGATGGCTATGAAGGTGGCCTGACACAAATTCATAAATTTACTTTAAACCTTTTGTTCTGCTGATCAGTTTTTGTTAGTGTTGGTGTATTTAATGTGTGGCCCAAGACTGCTCTTCTTCTTCCTGTGTGGCCCAGAGGCGCCAAAAGTCTGGGCACCACAGCACTGTGGATTGTTTGCATCCAGGGCTTCCCTGGACTCCCCACAGGGCCTCCCAGGGTGCAGGGCTTTGCACGGCCCCGATCCATGGTCTTTGCATACCAAACCTACGAATAATTAAGCACCGGAAGGCTAGAAGGGGCTGAGGGTTCGGGCGCCAGGTCAGTGTTGATTCTGAAAAGTGGGGAGGTTGCTCTGGAGGGAGCACCACCGTCACCCTGCCCCATGCGCTGCCCGCGTCCTGGAGTGCCAGCAGCACAGCGGGGTCCGGTGATGTTCACGAAGACAGGCCGAGACTGCTTTTCTGCCCCACAGTTGAGGGAAGGAGGTCCCCAAAGCAATTGCCTATCAAGCGCTGGGCTGTGTTAGGAAAGGGGGCCTGGGCTTGCTGACCCATCATCCTTCCGCCCCCAGGGCAGGTGGGGAGCACGCTGGGGAGGTGGGTCAGGCACAGGGAGGCACGGCCAGTCCTGGGAAGCAACCTGTCGCAGAGCCCAGGTGAGGAGGGAAGGTGGGTTTGGAGGCTGCAGGTGTCCCGAGGACGAAGCTGGTACGAGGGTGGGGGAAACAGGGGCCTACTGCAGGGGGTGAAACCCATGGCTGGGTCTTCCCGAAGTCGCAGCAGCTGCTTTACCGAGGGCTGCAGAGCCCAGGGCAGCTCCTTGGCAGGGAAGCCACCTTCCACTGGGCTCTACCGGGGGCTGCCGCCTCTCACCAGCGCTCACCGAGGGGGCTCGTCATCAGGCGCAGCCACAGGCAGTCTGGTAAGCAAGCTGTGCTGCTCCTTTCTTTGGCTTCTGCATGTGGGTCTGGAGCACCCGGGGCCTGGGCGGCTGGGGGAAGGGGTGGGAGAGAGCGGATGTCTCCTTCCCTCGGGCCCCTGAGCCTGCGTGTTGGGTGGTCTTAGATGCTTAAGTCTGGGTCTTCATAAGGGAAGCAAAGGTGTCTTATCGCATGACAATGACTCGGAAGTTAAGGAATTGACTGAGAAGTCATTAAGGGAACAGCTCCCCAGCAGGGAGGAGGCTTTCGCAGAGCAGGGTGACAGCAGCAGCTGGTTTGTGTGTATCTGGCCCGGGATGAGACCCCTCCGAGAATCACGGCCCTGGGGGCCTGATGTTGGGCCATTCGCCCACTGAGTTCTCACAACAGCTCTGCCAGGCAGTGCACGACCTCCTCACGTCAGAGCCGCACGGGGGCAGGGCTCGCAGCTGTGACTGGACTTGCCCGGTAAGGCTGGTGGCAGCCAAGCCGCGACATGCGCCTGTCACCTGCTCTCCTGCTGGGGAGGGCCCCGCTGAGCTGCCTGTGCTAGGAATCAGGGCCTGGCTTTACCCGTGGCACCCGATTTGAGGTAGGGAACGAACGAGTGGAGGGAGTACTTCCCATCCCCCCAGCTCCCAGTCCCCGAAGCAGCGCAGGGTGCCGTGAACAGAGGTGGACCAGGTCGGCGGAGCGAGGGCCCTGGGTCCCGGTGGAGCTCTGTCCTCACCTGGCGTGGGACTCAGTTCCATGTCCTCCCCGGTATCTACCGCCTCCGTGATTTGGGGGGATAGAGCTGCTTGGTACTATGTGAGGAAATGGTCAAGGGCAATGTGCTCCCTCAAGGGCCATAGTATATACACGTTTGAATAAAATCCTGACTCTGGTGTCTTGCTGGAAGCCGAGGCTCCTTGTCCAATGCCGTGTTGTGGTGGCCGTTTTAGAAGCAGCAGAAGGGATTGACATTCTCTTTGGGCTCTTCTCTCTCGTTTCTTGTTACAAACCACAACAAGCACTGATTTCACTGTGAAAACACAGTTGCCTCAATGCAGAGCAATCCCCAAAGAAACTGAAGGGCCGTCCTGGGGGCGAGAGCAGCCTGCGGGGAAAGGCAGGCACCTGGCGCTGAGCGGGGCTGCGAGCCTGAGGGCGAGGCTTCCTCCTCCCCCGTCACTGGGAAGAGGGTTCCGTTGTGCCTGAGGGTCGTGGCCATGTTCTCAGCGACACATGATGTGGAGGAGCCTCGTAGGAACAGGTCACTTTCCCAAGGAGCCCAGGGGCTTCTGCCACGTCCAGGCCGAGTCCCCGAGGCTGCTTTCTGCGTTGCTGACCAACCAAATTCACGCATTTGTCACTCTTCCTTTGTGTTCCTGGCCAATGGCCTTGCTTGCTTCACCCCTGGATTCAGAGAAGCAGGAGAGCCCATTGACTGAAGACCCGGAAAGTTCTCCGTCGGGGGTTCACGCATCCCATACTGGGCCACCAGGACTCAGGAGGGTTACGAGACTTTCTTAAGTGCTCTCTGGAAAGTAAAAGTTAGTCTCTGCCCCGTGAATGAATGATGGACATTTCTGTGCACGGTCAGAAACAGGCCTAGGGCTGTAGTTCTGAGGCAGCAAAGGCTAAAGGGGAAAACATGCAGGTCTTTTTACAGTTGGACATGTGAGGGATTCCAAATCCATGTTCAAGGCCACGGAAACGGCCTGTTTTATTTGGGTCACGCTAAAGGCGTGGGTGTGTGACCAGCCCTTTCACAGAGACAGAGCAAGGGCCCGGTTGGACTTCAGGTTTGGTTCAAGAAGGGCCCAAGGTGTGTGCAGCTCAGAGCTGTGGGTGCCGGCAGCTGATAGGACGTTGGGAACAGATGGCGCCCGGAGTTCGATCTCAGAGATTTATTCCCTCTGAGCTGATGGAACAACCTGTGTGAACAGCTCTCCTGGACCCGCTTAAATGCTGAAGGATGAATCCGTCGCCCACAAATAAGAAATCATGTCTTTGCGAAGCCGAGATAAAATGGGAGCAGAACAAGTTTTTGATAAATTTTCCACCTTCGTGAGGGAAAAGGTAGCACGTGAATAGAATCGAGGCTGCAGACAACAAACAAATGGGACATGTCGGGCTGAGAGCTTGGCTGCCCTAAGCAGCAGCCCTGTTGCCAGTCTCTGCTTCCTTCTTCCGCCTCCAGCTGAATGTCTGGTGCATTCAGCTCCTGCGAGGAAACGCTAACTTTTTCAGCTGCTTCAGCATCTTTTCACATTAGGACAGAGAAGGTTGAAATTGCATTTTCTTGGGATTTTTATGCTGGAGAGAATAAATCATGTGGCTTTGCAAAACAACAACAACAACAACAACAACAACAAAGCAGCCATCACTTAACTAGCAGGGCCGGGCTCAAGAAAAAGTCCTTCAGATGCCAACAGGCAGGTAGCAGGGCTTTAGAGGAGGAAGCTCGCCCAGACACTCTTTCCTGCCACTGCCCACCTTAGAGCACAAAGACTGCATGGCTGGGGCGGGTGCTGTCTTCAAGTAATAGTAGCCGGACCAGCTTTGAGTTTGGAACGGCTGAACCGCAAAGGATGTTGGGGCTGCAGAGGGAAAAACCCAGGCTGGAGGGGATGTGAAAAAAGTGTGTCAGATACCAGGGCTAGCCCCGTAAGAGCGGACCATCCTAGGTCTAAGGCCTGGAAGACAGTACAACCATTAGCTCCTGGAGCTCCGCTCTCCCCAGCCAAGGAAGGAAAGTAGTGGGGACTCCAAGATGCATGTTGGTGCCAGGCATCCACATGACCAAGCGGCCGACGTGAGGCAGGAGTCCAGCCAGCGCATGAATGATGTGGAGAAGCTTAGGCAGTCAGGAAGAGGTGTGGCAAGGATTGGGAAGGTGACCTGTGCTCCACCCACAGGGAGAGGCCGTATGGGGTCTCATTGGGCTTGAGGGTGGGGGAGGCAAAGACTGCTGTTGCCTCTGAGGAGGGACACTGAAGTCAAGCCCCACAGGCTGATGGGTTGGAGCCTCTTTGTTCATCCATCATTCATTCATTCATTCACTCATTCATTCGGTAGTATATTGAGCATCCACCGAATGTCGTGCCTTGTACGGTGGGCATACCCTGAGATAAAACCATTCCCCGATCTCCCAGGTTCACAGACAGTGGGAGACCAGAAAGGTGAAGCAGACAGTAGGTAGCCTCACACACTGGGGTGAAGCAGGTGTCAGTCGCCCAACTTTACAGATGATGAAACGGGGGCTCGGTGCCCCAGCCCTGCAGTGCCGGGGTGCGGAGTTGACCCCCGAGCCCATTGCTTTTTGGAACAATTCCAAGGCCGTGAATATGGAGTGTACGCAGCTGGAAACATGCTCCTAAAGAATTGTTCTACCCAAAGACAGAGAGAGAAAGATGATACAGATCACAGCACAAGACAGGAGAAGAATTAAAATAGTGCTTTTAATGTAATTTTCAGCAGTCATACAGTCTGCACTTTACGTCACGCATCTCTACACTGCTCATCTAGAAAACAGAAGCTGCAAAAATACAGAATAACACTCAAAATCTATCGAGCGTGTGCTCCCCCCTCCCTTCTGTGACTCGGGGTGACTTTTGTCCCCCTCCTGTTGACACCCAGCCTTGGCGGATTTCGGAAGACCTGCAGGAGGGGCATGGGTCAGAGGAGCGTTCTGGAGAGGGGGCTGCTAAAGCGCGTCAGCAGGTCGTTGCCCCAGGAGCCGAAGGAGGGCTGGGCAAGGGGGAGCTGTGTACCAGGTCACTACTCCCCTTTAGTGGCCCCGGGGAGGTGCCTACGCCGAGGGGTCGGGGGCCTCCTGGTCACAGCTACCCCACGGGACCACGCTCTGGCTGGGTGACTCCCTGGGGACCCTCGGGTTCTTGGGCGGAGCACGCTAAGTGGGCCCTCGAGGTCTGTGGGTGCTGGTGGGCCGTTGTCCGCAGGAGGACGAGGGCCAGGCCCTCAACTTCTCACAAAGGAGTCTTCTGAAGGTGAGTGTGACTCGGGACAGGTTTTCTCAGTCTCAATGTCTTGGTACTCTGTGCCTAAAGGGGAAGGAGAGAAGAGGAGCCAAGAGGAAAAAAGAGAGGTCGGTCTTTTCTGGTTTTCCTGCTTTTTTTTAGGCTTATAAAATAGCCCCACGGCTTTGCAGTGGGACGGACAAGAACAGGAAGCCACGCCAACAAAATGCTGAGTTTTGCTCTGCGTAACCCAAGGAAACAGATTTCCAGCCCAGAGACCTTTCTGAGGGCCGTGTCTCCCCGCTGAGAAGCATATTTACTGAGGGCTCTGTGCGGCACTCACACAATGTTTTCCATGGGGATGAGTAAGATGTGCCCTGGTCCCCGGCTCACCCTTATCTTGTAAAAATCACCAGGGACGGGCCTTTCCTCTGAGAGTCTAAGTGTTGCTGTGGTCTCTACCGAGAGGCGGCCGAGTGCCAGAGTACCACGTGGTTTTGCCAGCGTGTCCCGGCGCTCTCCTTGAGCCCGGCGGCCCATGCGGTGGCCGAGGTGGCCGTTCTGCCACAGGTACCCACCCACCGCGTGCCTAGGGGAACCGCCTCCTCATTGGGGTGAGGCTTTACCCCCGTGCCACATTTCCGAGAGAGACACTGTAGCTTCGTTTAAAAGGAGTCAGGAGCCCAGCTCGCCCTGGGATGACTGACAGGCTGTGTAGGTCTCGGTGACTGTGGCAGGCGCGGAGGGGGGCCGGGGAGGCCCCGGGCATCTATGTGTCCTCTTTGGACTCTGACCTGGCAGTGCGCAAGGCGGCCGTGGGGCTGATGCCGCTTTCCTTGGGGTTTGGCAGCTGAGATCTGGCCTGCAGAGGCAGACCTGCCTGAACTTGACAAGCTCAAGTTCTTTTGGTCTTGGGGGTTCTGCCCCGAGTCGTGGGGGCAGGCAGAGGGGGCAGCTGGGGCAGAAGCGAGGGAGCGAGGCTTGGTTCGTGTGCACGGAATGAATGAGGTAGAGGATTCTCCGCTGACTGTTAGGAGGAAGGAGTCATTTTAAATGTCTCCGATGTTGTTTGTAAAGTACAAGAAGTTTTTCTTATTTTAGATTCCTGTGCCTGTAGGCACAATTTGGCTGAGGCTTTTTCCTCGCCTCCCAGTTCATCTCCCTATGAAACTACAGACTTCCCTTCGGGTTTTCCCGACAGCAGGTATGCCACTGGCCTCGTTGAAGCGCCTAAGAAGGCAGCTTTGCATCCCCACTGGTAGCCAGTGACAGAGCAGGAAGAGGCCTGGTTCAGGGGTCGGGCAGAACTGGCATTGGCTCTCGGGGACGTTCTAACTAGCTACATGGCCTTGGGAAGCTTGGGTTCACTGAGCCCTGGTGTTCCGATCCGTAAAGTGGGAAAAAACACACCTACCTGGCAGGGCTGGTGTGAGGAAGCCGCTGCCCTGCGGCATGGGGCACGCGGGTAGCAGGCTCTGCGCGAACTCGAGTTCCCGGCCCCTTCCCTCCGGGCTTAGAGCTCACTTTGTGTGGGGTTTCTCTTATAATGGAACTTCCTACACTGCACGCTTCCAATTCCTTTTATGACCTTAGCTTCTGAAATCAAATGGTGTTGACAAATACATCTTCAGGAGAGCTATCTTCCATTAACTTTGCATGAATTTAAGAGAAACATAATTTCAGGGGGTTTAATGGGATGGTAAAAATCTCAACCTACAGAATATCAAACCTCCAGAGAATTTACTGTGTTACTCCATTTGCTGATAGTAGAACATGATCACTTTAGCATAAATTCTGAACATTTTCTCCGTAAGGTAATCATCAACTACTGATTGCCAGCCTGAACCATTAATGCAAAAATAGCAATGTCTAGAAACTGTGTGTAGAAGCCTAGCAGCTGATAATACAGACACTCCATCAGGGACCAGCGTTGGGGTGTCTGAAGGCCATGGGCTGGGGCTGAGCCCCTCCACACTGGAGCGGAGCGCCGGCACGGAGCAGCTCCCTGCATCCTGACGCTTCGGAGGTGCGTTTCAGAACGCGTCAGGGCAGAGAAACCCCGTTTCCTCCTCTCACCCGTCTGCCTCCAGTAGCACGCCCTGTGTAAACCAGCCACCGGGCTCCGCGGTCGAGAGGAAGAACACCACAGGGAGGAAGGCCATCCCTGGAATACAGCTGGTGTGGGGTCCTGGCTGTCACAGTGGGGGCCCCGGAGAGCATGTGGGGCTCCAGAGCCCACTCGAGCCAGTGCTCCTGAGCAGTCAGCCTGGAGGTGGGGAGGGGTCCCCACGTCTTGCTGAGGAGGGAGTGAGTGAGTACTCATGGCACCAAGCACCTGGGCTTTGGGTTCACGGAGCTGGTTTGAGTCCTGACTCTGCCTTGTGACCTTGAGCCAATTCTGGAAGCTTGTCAAGCTTCCTGTCCCTCTTACAAACTGAAGGGCTGTTAACAGTTCCTGACTCATGGGGTTACTGAGATGCAATGAGTTAATGTAGGGAATAAGCTGACTTACAGTAAGTGCTTGAAAAGTGTTAGCAACTATTAGTTTTTGTCAGTTTACCAATTACTCCACCTGGCAGGTGTGTGTATGTGTTTTGCTGCGCCATGTTCTGTGCTGCTGGGAAGGAGGGAGGGGTGTGCAATACCCCCCCCCCATGTCCCTGTGCACCCCCCTCTCTGCTGTCCACATCTTCCCTTCCACGCCCATTCCTACCACCACAAGGGCGGTCAGTCTGGACGAGAATGGGCCACTTACCTCATTCTTGGAACATGCGGCACCTGAACTAAATTCCTGGAACAGTCAGGAATGTCCAGGTCGATGGTCACCTAGCTAAGGACACTCCCAACACATGACCTTGGCTGCCAGAGCCCCCACCCTCAGCCTGTGCTCAGCGCTGGAGAGCAGCCCTCCTCGGCCCTCGGCCAAACCCGCTGGCGCCTCTGCAGACTCAGCCCGACCCTTGTCTGCACCTTGCCTCAGGTGCAGGCCTGCCGTCATCCGGTTACAACAGCATGGCTGTCCAGGCCCCTGTTTGTGAACTTGCTGTGGCGGCCCCGGAGCAAGAGGGGCAGGCTCCCAGGGCGCTTCCCTTCTGGCTCCTCGACCAGCCGTCCGTCTGGGCCTCCATGAGCCTCCAGGTCAGGAGCCAGCATGCACCACCGCTGTGAAGCAGCCCTTCTTGCACCGAGACGGACACACGGACCGGGCTGTTGGCATTATCACTCTGCTGCTTTTGTGTGCAGGTCTACGCAGCTCATGGACCTGGGACACCCTAGAGGACAGGACCGTGGTCCTGTTTTTCTTTACCTTTGTATCTGGTCCGAGGCCTGGCGCGTAGCCAGCCTTTCACGCAGAAGCGAGCACGCACGTGCTGAGAGCATGACGCCACTCACACGGTGTGCCCCTGGCGACAATAGCCCCGCACAGGTGCTGCCTGCCCCGCGGTGCTCTCTGAGGGGGTGCATTCCGCCCGTCTCCACGGGGTCAGATTTTTGCGGTGCAGGAGGATCTTGGCTTTTCTGAGTCTCTGTGTTAGGCGTTTCCACTGGTCCTGCCTGCTGCGACAACCCAGCACTCTGAGGTCACCCACCAGTGTGAGAAGGGGGTGCGTGGAGGGCTGTGTGTGGACAGCAGGTGCCCAGGCCCTGCTGGGCGCCAGGCGTGTGCACGGGAGAATCTCCTCTGCCGGTCCCTGCCTCGCCGGGGGCCGGGGCACTGGGGCCAGAGGCTGCACTCAGGGCCAGCCGCACCACGAGAGGACTCTGCTCCTGGCGGCTGCTCGGGACTCTGCACTGAGTGCGGGGGCGGGGCAGTCAGTGTAATGAATGCGAGAGAAGGGCAGAGAGAGGACGCGGTCAGTATTTAGGTCCCACACTAGTTTCCTACGTGGAATTTAATGTCAGCAGCCCCTTCGCTCAGAAAACGTGGCACCCCTTAGGTATTTGGCCTGTGCTCTAACCCCGAGCCTACCCAGATCACGGCTGAGGGGAGACCCTGCACGGGGTGAGGGGGTCTGGTGTGTTCTTTTGGTACGAGCTGCTCTTGCTGGACCCAAACCAGGCTAGTTTGGTTTTCTTCCCACATCCACACCAAACCAGACCAAACGCACAAATGGCAGTGAGTCAGAGGGCCGTTCTGCCACCCTGGAGCAGGAGTCCATCCGGTCCTCCTCCCTCTGCCCTCGGGTTCCTGATCAGCTGCTCCGGCCCCTCCAGGCGGCCCGTGCTGCTGAGCGCAGCAGCGGAGGAGTGAGCGCCCCAAACACAGGTCTCAGGGGAGGGGGGAACCACACTTTCAGAACCTGAGCCAGAAAACCAGCCTTGCGGCCTCACAGAGAGCCGAAGGCCGTCCGCCAGGCGGGCCTGCTCTGGAGCTGGGAATGGTCACCCATTAGCAACCACCAGCTGCATCTTCTTCCAGAGACCGTTCCTTGTGGGTGGTGAGGCTGTCGTCCGGGCCCACGATCAGGGTGCCTCAGCATGTCTGTGGGAGGTCTGGCTGTGCCCGAGGGAGGGGAGGCTCTGGGGCGCTGCTGGAGACAGGGAGGTGGAATCGGGGTTCCCGTGTAGGGAGTGCCACCTCAGAAACCACCTCTAGGGGAGATTCTTGCCCTGTAAGGGGTGAGAAAGCAGCACATCCCTCCCCTCCTGCTCAGAAACAGCGGGAAGTCTGTCAAAGGGTTCCTTAGAAGCTCTTGGTTTCTGCTCACTTCTCTACCTGTTCAGGCTCCATGGGGGGCCAGGAAAGGGGGCCTCTCCTGCGCCCTCAGTATCTGTGAGGGAAGCCCCCATGCCATGGCCTTCTGGTGGGGTGGCAGGGTGCCCAGGGGCTTTGCAGCTTTCCTACGTAAGGCAGGGAGCAACGCTGCCCGTCTTCCCCAGCGAGTGCTCGGCCTGCGCTGAAGGAACACAGCAAACCCTGTCCTCCTGAGAGAGAGCTACTCTTTCAAAATACATTTGCTTTGTGTGCAGGAATCCCATTTGGAAGAAAGCATCTCGGCCCACAGTCAGGAGTTACACGAATCTGTCAAAAGCTGGAGCAGCAGAGGAGCCTGTCCCTCCCAAGCCTAGCTGGGCCCTGTCCCTCGGGGCTGGTTTTCGGTGAGTCCGATGGAGAGCCTACCAGGACATCTTTTCACTCAAAGTACCAGTCAGCACCAAGCAAACAACCCAGGGGCTGGGCCTGGCATTGTGTGTATAGTGGTTCTTTGTAGCACAAAAAGTAAATTTAAAACTACACGAAGTTTTCTGCTCTGTAGTACGTGAGGGAAATGAACATTTTAAAGGGGGCATGGCACGCTTTCTTGCCGCAGGGACGTTAAATTTCTGCCCAGGTGTTCTCCTTTGGCGCCCTAACATCTTACTGTCATGCATCCAAACTCCTCGGGGGAGCAAACACAAGTAGCTCCGTGAAACGCTAGGTCACGGGGCCCCCGTGCGTGAGTTTGGAGCGCTGTGCAGCGGCAGTTAGCACTACGCTGCCCACACAGGACGCGCTCACAGCCTGTGCCGACTGACAACACACACAGTTCATGAGCGAGCTGGGGAGCAGTCCAACTTTTTACGCGTTAGCGCACTGACCAGCGTCCCGTTTTCCATGAACAAGAGCAGACTAGCACTGCAGAGAGGCGCTGGGGAACGCCCCCCGTCCCAGGCCGCTGGTCCAGGGACCCAACGCCAAGGCACCAGCTCTGTCCTTCCTTGGGGGTGTGGTCTGGATTTTGGGGCTGTCACTCAAACCACCCCTTTTACGGTGCTGGTTAAAAATTTGGCACAACACCCTTTCTCCCTGATTCTTTTTATTTATTCTTTTTTCTTGCCTTCGCAGTGACCACAGCTATGTACCTGAGGCAGAGGAGCAAACCGACCAAACCACCCTTGAGATCCTTCCCAGGGTCATGGGCAGTCTGGACAAGGTCACTGCGGAAGCGTAGACTGAGCGTGTGCTCACACAGGTCCTGCCCCTTTAGGAACCGCCTTGGAAGGCCGAGTCCACTGGCTGCCAGCTGCTTTTCCCATCATACTCGCCCCAGACAGGGACAGGTTTGCTCTCTGGGGTTCCCTCACTTTCAACACACACACGTCTCTCAGTTCAAGATTCACCCTGAAGGCCTCACGGACTTTTTACACATTGCAGGTGCTGCAGCCTCCCAGAGCCTGTGGGCGCGTCTGTTCACGATCGCACACACCACAGGCCGGCACTACAAGCCTTTGTCTCCGCGTCCCCTACCCGGGTGCATGGCACCGCACGCACCCCGCCCGCGAGTGTCTCCTCCACATGCTGCAAAGAAAGCCCGAGGAACACGATGTGTGAGTAGAAAAGGGCCCTGTGACGGTGTCCCTGGGTCCGGGGGAGCAGGGCCAGGAGGCAGATTTGCAGTTCCTCACATGCCCCTCCCTTTGTCTCAGATGTGCAGCTTTTGGAAGGCACGCTGCATGTCCGCTCTTTTTCAAGTTTTTGGGTTTTTTTCCCTATTTGTAACACATTGTATATCTTTGTCCCAGAACACCCGAATGAAGATAAAATGATAAAAAACTACAATAGATTAATTTCATCCCTTGAATCACATTATATTTTGGAGCATTAAAAAAGGAAGAAAGTAAAAGCAACCAGAATCGTAAATTAGGCCTAGGGAACTGTGTTAGTGACTGAAGGGGTAACAGATTTCAGAAGTAGTTAAAAATAGCATGAGAGGGTTATACATGGAACAGTTGGAAATTCATATGCATTGAATTATTTTTTAAAAAATGTCAAAACGTTTGGCAAATGTAAGCACATGACTTGGGACTGCGCTGGGTGTCACCGGCTCTGAGTGAAGTCCGTCATAGCCAGGTGAGGCCCGCTGCTTCCTGAGGTCACTCTGCGGGGCTGGGGCCGGGGCGCCCACCCTGGGGGGTGCTTCGGGGGAAGGGGAGGTGCCGGCTCCCCCTCAGTCTGGAACATGGACACGGAGCTGGTGAGAGTCGCCTGTTACAGCCTGCGGCGAGGATCACCGCGGGCATCACTGAGAAGTCTGGGCCCTGACCCGCGGGCGGCGGTCCGCGTTGTGGGCATCACCGAGGAGGGCGCGTCACTAGTGCTCATCCTGGCAATGTTGTCAGTGTGTGTGTTAGTAGACTGCCTTTAAAAACGTGTTTTGTTTTGTATGTTGTGCGGATGTGCAGGAATGTCTGTCCTCCAAGCCCCTGGACCCTGACCGTGGCAGTGCCTGTTGCTGGCAGCTGTCAGCGTCAGAGAGCAGGCCACCCGTCAGACACACGGCCCCACACGCTCAGGTGAGTCCCATCTGGCTCTGCTTTGGAGAAAAGGACGAAGGTGGCGGCGGTGTGTGTGTGTACCTAGTTGTTTTTGGAAAACTTTTTTCTTTTCGTAGGAAAAACGACCCTTGGATCACTATAGAGTCCAGCCCTCCTCGAGTCACTATAAAACAGACTCCATGTTTTCGCACCACTCATGGTCTTCGAGGTTATAGATAAACTTTGTCCTATGCGTCTGGTTTGCGGGCACAGGGTCCCTCCCCGGATTGTCTAGGGTCAGAGTAGAGGCAAAGAACTCACTGGTGCTCAGCCCGCCCTCGTGGGTTTTGATGTAGCGTTTATAGTTTTTCCGCAGGCACTGCCACGTGGTGGTGTAGAGCACGAAGGCGAAGGACTTGAGCGCGATGGCGATGCTGACGTACAGGTAACGGTAGGCCACGTTGTCGTAGAGGGCGCAGGCGCCCCGCTCCCCGCAGAACGCGCTCCAGAACAGGCAGGTGGAGTCGATGCCGGCCCCGAAGATGAGGGGAGGGGGGATGAAGCCTGTGGGAGGGAAAGGGACACTCGGTGTCCAGCTCTGGTGGCGGTTTGCCGTCCAGGTGGATGGTGTCACAGGCGGCTGTGCCGTGACACGCTGGTGCAAGGACCCTGTTGGGAGACAGATGCCTGAGTCCGCATCCTGCCCTCCACCTACTGCGCCAACCTGGGCAAGGCGCTCAAATCCTCTGTACCTTTGTTTCCTGAGCAGCGGCACCGGGACGGAACGTGAGACCTTTGGGGACAGAGGGCCCGTGCCCCGTGCAGGATGGTCTCGCGTGGGGCTGCCGTGCGCCTTTCAGGGAGAGGGACTGGCACAGGGCGCCTTGCGGCTGCAGTCTGCGTGGGCGGAGTGCAGGAGAAAAGCCCAGCACACCTACCGACAACTCCTCGTCCCCAGGGTTTTACCACGGGGCGAAAGGGTTCCCTTCTGAGCTGGGGACTGCACACCCCTTAGGATACAGAACTTCGGGGGTCCAGTCAGACCGTTTGTTCTGACGAGGTTCCACGGCTGGCTCTGTGGGGAGGGGCCTCCCCACACTGTTCTGCGGACTAGTCTGGGTTCTTTTTTCTCTGCCCCCAGCTCTTCTTGACCATAATATCCAAACTCATCTCCTGCTGTGCGTCTTAGGCACAGAAGCCACAAGACAATATTATAGAGAACAAACAACTGATTTGTTGGTGCAGACCAAGAAATCATGAAAAGTCTTAAGGCAACATAGAGTGGGTCTTAACATTGTCACCTTACACACGCTCTGTGATTTTCAGTGATGCCCTGCAGTGGTTTTCATGTTGTTGCATGAGGATTACTGTGCACGTAACTACGTTTAATTTCCATGTGTCTTTGTTGGTGTGCAGGGCTTTCTGTAGGAGCTCTGCAGTGGCGGGACTGGTCAGACCCCGGTCAGCTATGCAGAATGCCGGAGAGCAGGGCTGCGCTCACTCACCTGGGTGGGGTGTAGGAAGCTGTGAACACCTGAAATGCTAAGTAAAAGTGTATTTGTGGAGACTGTTCCATGGAATGTTTCCATCTTTTCATATATGAGGGTCTACCAGGTGTTACACATTCATGTATGCCCATGAACCAAAATCAGGGTGAAGGTGAGGAGGGGGTGTCATGACTCACACCTTATCAGCATAATTAGCACTCTGTGTCTGTTTTCAAAAGGTACTGCGCTGTCCAGGAGGCCAAGATGCGTTACATTTACTACTGCTGAACTAGTCTTACTGGGTGTTGCTACTCCTGGAACATTTCTATTTTCCATGACATAGAAGTTAGTTACACAAGTATGTCATTCAAGCGTCCTGGGCAGAGCAGGAATGATTACCGATCGGCAACTATGTGCCACAGGCCGAGAAGGGACACGGGTGGGCATATACCGTGTTTGCCACGCCCCCGGGGGGAGGGTCGTCTCCTACCCCAGGACCCAAGGGCAGAGTGTTTTCTTCTTTCATATGGCAACGACGTGGGGGTTCATCTCATCGTGAAAATAACCAACGCAGACTACATCCCCTCAGGTCTCAAATGTAATAACTGGTGCCATTTCCTGTGCTCTTCCCCATTTACTTAGGAAATAAGTCAGCTGCACACCTCTGCTGCGCCCCCCCACATGTTCCTCTCTGTCCAGGATTGTACAGGGGAGCATAAAATCTGGGGCTATGGACTATAATGGATATGATTCCTTGCTTTTGGACATTTGGATTATAGCTATTTTTTTTTGTACTTGTACACACTTATCAACAAACATTTCCATAGCTCAGTCTTTGTGCTCATCCGTGGCTATGTCCTTTGAATGAGGAATATTTGTACTCTTAAAACACAGGCCTGGGCGATATCCCCTTCCCTGTGTATTTACCATTTCACGTGCATTACTGAGCATCCCTGCCCTTTTCCAGAAAGCAGAGTCACCTACCTTGATCTTGGCCTCGACAAAGAGAAGGGGCACTTGTGCCCGCCCTGCCACACCACGCCGATGCTTTGGGACCATAACAAAGAATTCGTATCCCACAAAGAACTGCAGGCTCCATAGTGGGGAGGGCCCACTGCCCCGTCCCAGAAACTCACGGGGCATTCTCACTTGGGATCAGGTGTTAAACCCTGAGCACAGTTTCCCTACTGATCCCAGTTTCCCTACTTCTATGTAGGATTCCTCAAGGTTTTGTACTTCATCGTCACAGAACAAAAAGACAAACTCCAAAAACCACCGAGACCCACTCACCTGGTCATTAGCATCCAACTGATTCTTGAGGAAAGAGAGAGAGGACGCTTACCTAGCAAACGCAGCAGGAGAAAGAGGACTCCCAGGGCGTAAGACTTGAGCTCAGGGCTGACTGTCCTGCGTGCACAGAAACACAGAGGAAAAGACTGTCACCACAGCACCTCAGTCCACACACCCCGGGCCGCTCACCGCGACAGGTCGGAGGTCCTTTCCTCCTGCTTGCCCTGCCTCAAGTCTGGAAAATGGCCGTACCTGTAGTGACAAGATAAGCGTTTAATTACCGGAGCTCCTCTTCCCATTCCAAGGACAGAATGTGTAACTCTGGTCCATAAAGTCTTCATTGAAAGACACCTTGTTTTTGCCAGGACAGGGAGGCATCCTAGGTGAACAAGTCCCACCCATGTGGGACACTGCAAGGGAAGGCCACCCCCTATGCTGCACAAACAGGCCAGCACCATGAACACCTCTGTGACCCTCACTGAGGCCACTCTGCGAACTCCCCAGACCAGCACAATGGGACACCCCGGATGGGCCACTGGCAACAGGACCCACCCACACCCAGTCCCTCACGCTGCAGCAGCGCCTTCCACGGCCCCAGTTCCTTACTGAATGGACCCCGTCTCCCTGGCTTTGGTTTCCTCACACGTGTTCTCAGAAATGATCTTCTTATCGGGCTGCGCAGAAATGGGGGTTCAGGCCTGTGATTCAAAGTTCCAGGTAAGGCCAGGGACCGAGCCTGAGCCCCACAACTCCCTGGATGAGGGGCCTTGCGATTTGACTGGGAATCACCCTCGGAGCTTCTGTTGCCCCACCTGTCGAAGGGGAATGCTAACGAAGCTGTAAATGCAGAACTTACAACAAGAGCCTGGTGCTGGCACCTGAGAGGCTCGCTGGGGGCCAGCCTGCACCCCTGCCCCGGGGGTGCTCCCATCTGGAGCGGCAGCGGGACCCCTGCTCTAGGACGGGCAACATGTAGCCACTGCAAACCCATACCTGAGATCTGATGCATTTTGACCATATGGGCGTGACACAAAATCACCCTCCAGATACAATTCAAAAGTTCTACTTGAGAACTTTTGGGGCACATTAAGAATTTTCATCATTGCGTTCAATGGTGGCGTGCAATGCCGGTAACTATAACGTAACCACTCCAGTTCGGGTTGTGGTGCTGTTACGCTTAACACCGTAATAAAAATCCGTGTGCACTGAGTTTTCCTTACGGAGATGATGTATTTTTTAAGATACGTGGCAAAAGGTAGGGTTACTGCATAAAAAAACCTGAATGTTTTTATGGCTTTTTACTGACAACACCATGTTGCTTTTTTGAAAGGAACAACAGGCACTTCGGTGCCACCAGCCCTGTGTTGTTTTGCCAGTTCTGCGACAGCCTTGCGAGCGCTGGGTGTGAATTGCTAAAATGCACTTTTCGCAAAGGGTGCAAAGGCAATTTGCTACGTGCCCTGACTGCTTCTGCAGACTCACAAGGCTTAGCTAAGGACCTTCCAGATAACATTAAGTGCTTCCTAGAAACCCTCCTCCCCGGGAATTCCTAACAGGCATCGGGAACCGTGCTGGCCACGGGGAGAAGAGGAGGCGCCGACTGCAGCAGCCGGTGATGCGCGCACGCTCACGGGTCACCTCTGAGCACCTCGTTCCTACTTCAGTTCTCGCCCGTGGGCTTGAGTCGCTTGGTTCAGGTAACTGTACCCCAGGGAGGTCTGGGTGTCTGGCGAAAATTCTGGTTAAGAGGGATGCCAGGGGAGTAGTTCACCTTTGGGGCGCCTCCCCTGGCTCCAGCATAGGTCCTGGGAGACAGGGAGCCACAGAATTAGGGGTGGCTCCCCCCGACACCTGTTTGTCAGGAACAGCCCACGCTCACCTCCGTGAGCCACGGGGCACAGCCTCGCACCCTCCTCAAGAACCCCTCCTATCTCTGCGGCATCCGCACACACGTGGTCTGGGCAAGGCCCACGCCACGCCATGGGCAGGACCAGTGATGTCACCCCCAGGCCCAGATTCAAAAACATGCCTGAGAAACACGCGCCCACTCAGTGGCCAGATGGGGGCTGGCCATGGAGACTCGGCCAGTCCAGTACCATCTTCATTTAACTCCAACCATGCCTCTGCAGAAATCAGCACAGGCCCCCAGTTCCTCAGAATTACCTGCAGAGTCCGCTCCTTAGAGGACAAGAATGTGTACCTTTCTCACTTGGGCCCTGCTTTCTACTGATGGGGTGAGGCCCCTCTCTGACGTAGTGATTCCTGTCAGCCTAGGGAAGCTGGCGCCGAAGACTCGATCAGCCCCTGAGGTTCTGATCACCAGGACTCCTGCTGACGCTTGTGGGGGTTGGGGAGGAGGGACCAGGAGGCTGGGGCTTGGGCCCCTGGGGACCTTCTACGCTTACCTGATAAGGATGATGACGGAAGGCGTCTGCGCCATCGCCCCGATCAGACTGCAGACACACATCACACACAGGAAGGTGAGGAAGGCCTCTTGGCACCCGGGACTGGGGCATTTTCCAGGAACCACGGTTGCGTTCTCGGGCGGGCCGGTGGTGAGGCACGCGCAGCCGGTGAGATTCTGAAAAGCAGCAGCCAGCCCTTTAACTGGGGGTATCTCCAGCGCCTAAACCCCAAGCCACCTAGTCAGCCGGAGCTGTTGTGGCCCAGTCACGTATTCCGGCGCATCCGTTCCTTAGGCCTGAATGAACCGGTGAGTCTTTAAGGAGGCTGCAACCCCATGCAAACAAAGGCGTGTTTCCGGGGAGGATTGCTGATCTCCCTGCCTCCCATGTATTCCATTTCCCTGCTCAGGAAGCCCTCAGTGAGCGGCTCTGCGGGCAAATGTGCCCCCCCCCACCCCCACAGCCACAGAGGAAACCGAGCTTCCACAACATAAAACATTGCCAAATTAACATTGCAATTACTTGCCAATTTGTCCTCTCGTTCACGCAGTTACAATTGCACTGAGGCGCAATGAAAGAAGTAAATCAGGGAACCTGCGTGCTGCTGTGGGTCCGGTGCCCGGGGTGGCCCTCGCAGCACAGGTGTGCTCAGGCAGGGGGGACGTGGCTGCAGTTGGGGGGCTCGGGGGGCACTAATGGGAAGCTGCACCCCCTCCCAGTGAGTGACAGAGGAAAGCAAAGAGGGCTAAGAGACTCCAAGAGCTACAGCCCGCGACACACCGATGAACGTGTGATCAGAGAGGAGGAAGCAAAGCCACTGCGCTCCATTTGATGTTCCTGAGATTCCCGCCCAGCCGCCCCTGTTCCCAGGCACGGTCCCCACTCCTGCTCCAGGAATTTCTGATGGCAAAGGCAGGAGCAGGGGCTGAGACGAGCCAGCGAGCGCCAAGCCAATTAAAGGTTCAGTAATAATGGCGCAGGGCCTTTAATGAATGCAAAGTGAAAACAATCATAAATGATTCACTGCTCTTCTTTCCAGGGCTGCTGCTGTCAGAGCGCACGCGGGAGTGACTCCTCCTGAGGGTCACCCCCACTTTAAAGTCCTGCTCCCTTCTCTTCCTTCCCCTACAGTACACACGGATGGGGCTTTTCCTACCCCACAAAGCCACGTGCGATGTTTGCAGGGATGTCCAAAAGCCTGCATGCACCCACCACCCCAACAAGGGCCGCATGTTCTATGACCGTGCCCTGCATGGGGGCTCCGTTCAGGGGTCGGGGTGAGGGGATGCTGCATGGGCTGCCTGGCGTGGGCACCCTTGTGCCCCTCAAGCACCCAGGGGTGGTTATGGTCGTCCCCTGAAAGGCATGGGCCCTGCCCCTGCGGAGACCCTGGCCGCCCTACATGATCTGAGATGCTGGATGTCCTGATAACCAGTCAGAAAGGGCCCCGGGCTCCAGACTTGTCTATAACAACCCCGGACCTGGAAAACGGCTGGCCTGCCTCCCCCATTTCATGGGGTGTCTCCCCACCTGGCCACTGCCCGGGGCGGAGCCGTGGAACTGCCCCAGGAGGGCTGTACGCCCTGCTGGCGCCACGTGCAGGGTGGCAGGACCTGGCTTTCCTGGAAGAGAGCATGCCCCGGACAGCGTGTCGGTACCTGCGCATGCAGAGGAACAGGCCTCACCTAGAGGACGACCCGAGACCGGCTTATAAGATCTAGAAGAACTCACGTGGCAGGCAGGCCGCCGGGCCTGGGCACGGAGTGACTGGAGGCCAGCGTGAGGCGCAACACTGCGAGAGCTGAGGCTCTGCGGCGCGCCCTGCACGCGCCGTCATGGGAGGAACTCCAAGAACATCGCGAACAGCAGCCCCTCCGCAAACAAGAGCTACCAGCGAGACCGGATGTGTTCAAGCCCAGTAGGAATCAAACTGCCGGGCAGAGCGGTGTGTCGCAAAGTGGGTGACTGGGGGGGAAGAGGTGGGAGAAAGGACGGCTTCCACACCCTCCTCTTTATACTTTCTGATCTTGAACCACACAAATGTAACATTTCTTACAAAAATTAAAAAGCCTACAACTTAAAAAAATAAACCAATGCGAGAAGACTAGCGCAGCCATCGCAAACCGCACGCCTGTCCCACGTCCCAGCCGTTCACTTACACCGAGAAATACTTCCACTCAGGCACCAGGATGCGGATAAATCATTCCCATAAAGCCGGAGACCACAGAAACAGAAAAAATCACTCCCCGGAATCTTGGATTCCTTCTCCACTGCTGAAGAAAAGCGTGCTGTTTTGACAGCTCATGTTATAAGCCCAAAATACTCATCAGCAGTCTCTCAAAATACTGGCAAACAGAGTTGTTTTTGTTTGGGTTTCCCCTCACATTCCACACTGATGCATCGGTTTCTATTAATCGTACAAACAAACTAATTTCTAGGTTGAAAGGTTACTTTTCTAAGGGGACGGCTATGGTGGGGGTGGTATTCTTTGTTTTAAGAGCCTGGTGTGAAAACTTGGAAAGTGGAGAGTCGTTCCCAACAGTCCGGAATCCTGGATTTGTTTTTCTTTCCGAACTGCGCTCGGTCACCGGGAAGAGATGACGATTTCTGCGGAACGGCAGGCGCCAGCACCTGCCAGAGCGCGCTGCTCCGAGTGGGTCCTGTCTGCTGGTGCCCGGCTGCCTCCCCCCTTCGAGGTGATGCCCATCTCCCTGAGACGGCCCAGGACCAAGGACGCCACCGCAGTAGATGGGGACACTGTCCTTTGAGTGACAACCCCCCCCCCCCATATGTTGTAGGCATTTAGGAACTCGGTTATAACTCAGCGAAGTCCTCAGTGGTTCCCCTGTCACTTACTACTTATCTTATTGTAGCTTAGAATCTTCACCTGATGAGCCCAACCCAGGCTGCCATTTCCGGGGCAGATCTTGGAGCTCCTCGTTCACAAGGAGCCCTGCCAGCAACCCACGGGCTTCGAGGCCAAGGGGCTGTTGAAAAGCTACAAGAAGACGGAGGCTCTCGTGTTCCCTCCCAGGGTCATGACTGAAGGACAGTGGCCAGGGAGAGGTGAAAGCGAGACCTCCACCCACCTCTTGCCCCGCCATCTGTAACGCAGGGGCCAGGGCACACCCTGGAGAGCCTCAGCTCCCTCCCGCAGCAGCGAGGACAGGGGCTGTCCTCGGGGAGCTCAAGGCTTCCTCCTGGCTCAGCCACACCAGGCAGGAGTGGTGGGCAGAGCAGGGGAGGGGACGGTGTGGCCACCAGGCCCCATGGCTCCCCCTCCCCATCTCTGTCTCTCGAGTCCAGACCGAATCCTTGCCCCTACTACGAGGCCTAAGCCTCCCCACCAGGCAAATACTCAGCTGCCCCAGACAACGAGGTCCCACCCTGCCATCGGTTGTCCTCCTCCAGAAAACCGTCCACACCCCCCCTTCTGGCCCCGCCCCACCCCAGAAGGCCTAAGACTGCGGGTCCAATGACCTTTCCACCCTTCCTCTTCCTTCTCTTACAAGGCAACCACCTAACCTTTAATGTTGAATTTTTTTTACTAAAAAAGTTGTTCCTTCTTGGGAAAAGGATGCATGTTCATTTTAGACAGTTTAGCACTACACAGGAAATTTGAGAGAAATAGATAAAAATTAACTTTCCAGTCCGTAGCAAGAGATAACCTATGAACAGCTGACTTCTGATATTTTTCCATGCAAAGATACGCGTATATTTAGATTTTTTTTTCTTCACTGAAAGAGGTCATAACCTATATAGGATTTTATAGCATGTTCTTTTCCATCAACACTGTGTTGTAAACACATGAGCCAGGCCAGCTGCTGCTCTGGGGTGCCCCCTCGCACATAACCCTATGAGTAGGTTCTCTCTCGCTTTGCAGCGAACACAAGCTCCTTAACGTCCTTATTTCCAATGGCCCGCCTGGGCCTGAGATACGTCAGGTGCCCCGAGCGGCCACACACCCAGAAGGGCTTGACTTCAGGAAGGCCCTTCCTGACAAGCCATCACCAGAAACAGCATAAACTTCAGTGCACTCTGGCAGATGGGGCTGGACCATCTGGGAGGCTTTGCAAACTCTAAGCCTTGGGCAGCCATACAGGGAGCAGTTCAGAGAGATGGTCCAGGTGCAAGGGGCAGCTGGTGGTGTGTTGGCCACTGCTCTGCCCCAGCTGACCGGGGCCCTACCAGGGCGCAGGTGCCGTGCTAGTTACAGCTGGGTGTCTACAGAGACAGCACAAAGCCGCATCTGTGGGTGGGGGCCAGGCTAGGTTTGGTCCACAGCCAACACGGCTGCAGGGTGGGTGCAGCGCCCGTGCCATCAGGGGCTGCTTCTGTGGCAGGCTGTCGGCGCCTCCAACCTCCAGCTTGGTGCCCACCACGGGTGGCTTGAGAAGAGGGACAGAGGAGAGGAGAATGAAGGGTGAGTTCTCAGTATCCACTCAGACACTGACCTGTGTCTGCAGAGGTCAAGTAGCAAGGCCTTGCCCCCTCCCTTAGAGCAGTAGTTTGCGCTGGGGTGACTGTCCCCCCAGACTGCAGAAATGCCTGGAGACACTGGTGCCTCCCCAGACTGGGAGGTGGGGGCTGCTACTGGCCTCCAGAGGGTAGAGCCTGGGGGTGCTTCTAAACACCCTCCAACCCATAGGGCATTTCCCACAGCAGCGAGCAATGTGCCAAGGATGCCAGCAGAACTGAGGTGGAGACACTCTGTCAGACTGGTGCTCTCAGCCCTGGCGGAGGCGGGAGGTACTTTAAACATACTGAACACACAACCAAGGCCTCAGAATTTCTGATGATGGGGCTCAGGCCTCATTTTTAAAAGGCTCCTGAGTGATTCTCCCGTGCAGCCAGGACTGAGAGCTGTGACAGTCAAGGATGAGCTCCCCCACCCCGCCCCCGTGGAACTTGGGACTTGGGGCCCAGCCCAACAGGCGCTTGGGAAACATCTGTCCTGACAGCAGCGCAGGTTACTGCCCTGCAAACCGCGGGCCAGGCTTGTGTGGACTGCCAGCATTCCATCAGCGGCTACTGCGGGCTTTCTTTAAGACCGTTACTCAGTACGTCGAGAGCATGCAGCCTCCAGCAGTCCGCCAGCAGCACACCAACATGCCATGGGCGGGAACTGTCACTTCCGAGGGCCAGAGAGAGAGGTACCGGGATGAGCCGGACCAGGCGTCCACGCAAAGGAAGCTTACAGAATTCACGTGCGGTCTGTTCCGCCAGCCCTCCTGGCCGCATGACACAAGAGTCACAAATTCTGTATCAACCGCAGTCCTGGACACTTCCATGGCTATCAGCCGAGGAGATACAAGAACATAAAAAACCAAGCCTGCACCAGAGCCGGAAGGGAAGTCTGATGTCGGAAACTGCTAATGCTACCCAGATTTCCTTATAATCAGAATTGTTTGAATGGTGGATTACTCCGAGCTAGTCGGGTTATGGGAATTTTCGCATGTCTGGACGGAAGCTATGAAGTGGTGAGAGATGTGCAAATGGTGGGGTCATCAGTGTCAAAATCAGGACCAACCAGCCCACCCACCGGTCAGCTCCTACTCAACAGGGTGGGGTTCTTGCCCCCTCCATCCCACCCCTGCGCCCCCATGTTCCCTGGGCCTCCTGAGGCCAGCACAGGGCACCTGGCCCCCAGGAAGCCTGGCGCCGTTATTCATGGCTGCGGCTGCCACCGGGAATGGGAGGCTCAACAGAGAGCCCCACCCCTGGGCGCAGGAGCCTGGTGAGGGGGAGGCAGGAGGAAGGAGCCATTTAAGGGGAGTGTGGGCAGCGGGTTAGACACTCACTAGGGGACAGCCGGTGGTGGGGATTCTGTGGGGGTGGGGGAAGGTGCTAAGGGTTCTGGAGGAAGTGAAGGGTGGGAAACGGCTTCTCAAGCCGGGACAAGCCGGGCACGCATGCGAAGGGCTTGGGGGAAGGCTACCCCTGATAAAAGGAACAGCATGTGCAAAGGCCCGAAGGTGAGGGGGAGCGGGTGTGGTGGGGGGACCCCAAGAAGTTCAACATAGCAAGGGGGGCTCTTCAAGAGGTGGGAGCTTCAGGTTGGAGAGGCAGCAACAACGGACTGGGAAGCAGATGCATGAAGAGGCCCTTTCAGGGAGAATAAAGGGGGTCCTGCAGCGAGAGTCACAGACACGGGGAGACACTGGGAGAATAAAGGGGGTCCTGCAGCAGGGAGTCACAGACACGTGGAGACACTGGGTTTAGCGTTAGACGGACTCTACATTCCAACGTCAGCGCCAACTGCACATTCAGCGTGGTCTTAGGCAAGTGACTAATCTGCAACCAGGGACTAAAAATGACCCCTTCCCCAGTCGCCAAGAGGACGGGTGAGGTGAGGCGGCACACAGGGCTGGGGTGCCGGGGGAAGCTTGCGCGGAGAAAGGCAGAGGGTGCCAGACCGGAACGCGTGTGCGCAGGGGATGTGGGGAGGCGAGGGGGGAAGCCTTGAACTTGTGGGAGAGACTTTCTAGGAGCTTGGAGGCAAAAGGAAAGATGGAGAGAAGGAGTGAGTGAAGACCCACCAACATAATCTGCCTTTCGACATCTTAAAACACTGCGGCTGAGAATTAAGAGGCGGAGAATGCTTCCTGCCCATTTTTGGATGGTGGCTTGAGAGTCCTTTGACTCCAGTGGTCCATGAGGGACCCGCTGAAGGCCCTGTTCCTGGGTGCATGGGCCTCGGAAAAGCTCGCTGCTGTCCCAGGCTTTATGGTGGCGGTCGTTTCTGCGAGCACACTGGCCCAAGGGCCCTTCCCCAGGACTCCCGTGGCTACGTCTCCAGATCCCTCATCCGCTTTTTGGGAGCCAGGGCGCTAGAAGCCTGCCTCTGTGGAGAAGGGCTGTGATCCCCGCCCCAGCCCCGGGGCTGGGGGCTTTCTCAGTTTCTGCTTTGTAACTGCAAGGGTGGAAGCTCCCCCTTTGCCTGCACCCCACAGGTGATCCGAGGCCTCCGTAATGTGAGGAACAGGCGGGTGTCTGGGGAGTACACAGTATGGTCGGAGGGAAGCGGAGAAGCTTGCCACACAACAGTTACATCCACGGCTCAGTTTCAGCAGCTGGAGGCAACTGTTGGCCTGGCCTGCTCTTAGTAAGATGCTCCAACTCACATGCAAGATTGAGAGAGAGGATTTTCAAGATGATTTTTGGGCCACAGAATGCTGAGGAATAGAGACTTCTTTGGCCTCAGGGCGCTAGCCTATACTTAATTTGATTCTTATAATCGGATAATAACCAACATTGATTTATAGCGTAACTTTTTGAATATTAATGACATTGTTGTCATAAAAAAAGGTTGTATTTTTATTTTAACCACTCTCTAGATGCCATCCCTTTTTAAAAAATTCATTTCCAGCCACATAAAGAAATTGCTCTATCATCTAATGTAAAATATCCATTCCTCCCTCAACCCCAGGGTGATTTATTTTTTTCTCTAGAAAAATGTTAATAACTGGCCAGAAATCTAAATGTTGAAAGCGAGGGAATAATAAATATTTGGAAATGAAAATAAATGATCAACATTTTCCATCTCAGAAAAGTCACTCCTCCCCAAAGACTCGGGATGAGGCGCAGGAAGGGAACCAGCAGCTCCCACTCTGGTTCCTTGAAAACAGCCACCTGCCTGCCCTCACCTGGCTGTCCACCTGCGTGCTCCTGGACACTAGGAGCACGTCCGGGTGCCAGGCCTTGCCCAGGGAAGCCACAGGTCGGAGAGGTGACAAGAGCTCTCGGCAGACCGCCGCCGTGAAATGCCCCGGACAGACAGGTCCCAAGACTGCAGAGGCAGGGCCCCGAGGTACAGAAGGGGTGGGCTGGCTTCCCGGAGGAGGGGCATTTGAGTAGGGTGTGGGCAGGTCGGCAGGTGTCGTCCGGCCGGAGGGAGAAGCATGCAAACACGTGTGTTGTGTGGGAACAGCTGCACACCACTCCTGAAAGGAGGCTGCTACACAACCAAACAGTTCAGTGCCTGCCCCCACCTTCCAGTGGACAGAATTGCAGTAGAAAGAGCCCTTTGTAGAACCATAGAAATCATCCCAGCTGCAGCGCAGAAGATAGACCAGAACGGGGCCACCCTGGGCTGGAAATACCAGCGAGGCAACTACGACCCTGGTCCAAGCAAGAGATGAGGGTGACCCGTAGCAGGGCAGTGGTGGTGCAGATGCAGGGGGAGGGCAGGTGCCAGAGACGCCTGGCAGGCAGGGTCAGCAAGAGCTGGTGACCAGTCACTGAGCATCAGGCTGGCATTGCAGAGAACACGGAACGCTGTGGGCTGCCAGTCAACTGTACATTTCAAGCCGAAAAGAAGAGCCAGAAAAGAAAGTAATAGTGGGAGTGTAAAAAGGGCAGGGGGCGTCTAGGTGAGAAGAAAATGAGGGAACTGAGCAGGGAAGAGGCTGAATTAATGTCAGACAGTCCCAGGTTTGGGAGAGGTCTTCCCTGATAAACGGTTCCCTAGCCTTTCCTTACATACTTCGGTAGACAGGGAGCTCATTACCTACAGAGTCATCGCATTCCACTGACACCTGTTGTGAGTGCCGTGAACCGCGGTCTGTTTCTCTGGTGTATACACAGCTTCCTGTAAATTTCCACCGCCATCTGGTCGATGACGCTGTTTGGAAGCCTGTCTGACTTAGCAAGGAGGGCCCAGCAGTTGCCCCACCGACTGACGGAAAGCCCTTCACTGAGTGGGGGAGGGGCTGAGAGGACGTCGCAGGGCAGGGACACAAGGTGGGGAACACGTGTGGTCCCCCATGCTGGCCCCTGCCCTCGGGCGTAAGCTCCTCTGGCTGCCCGAGTTCCCCGGCCCGCCCTGTGCCAGGAGAAAATCACCATACCGTGCTGCTGCAGCCAGCAAAGCAGGCGGACAGGTAGGTGACGCCATCCGCCCCGCACACGGGAGTGAAGGAGTCGGTCTGGCATTCACAGTTCTTGTTGCAGGGTGAGTAGGGGTCCAGGGCCGAGCCGGGTGCTGAGCTGGAGGAGAAGAAACGTGGAACCTGCTAGAGAAAGGCCCGCTTCTGACAAGAGCCCCACTCCCCCTTGAACACCCTGGGGCTCTGCTCAGGACCGCCTCCTCCACGAAGCCCCTCCTGATTACCGCAGCCTTTACCGGGCCAACAACTACCCCCTGCACAGCTGAGCACACACTTCTCCCCTCTTTGGGTCATTCCTCGTCTCTGTTTTGTGCCTCCCCAGCCTCGTGATGCTTAACAAACCACTGTGAGTTTCAACAATTATTGTCTGTTTGATCGATTCCATTTCCTGCAGAAAATAACACTAATGTATTTTAAACTTCCTTTTACGCCGCTAAAAGCACAGTTAGCTAAGGCAGCAAACAGCAAAGAGGAAGAGGGAGAAGGGGAGTTTTCAGTGCTGTGAGAGACGGCGTCTCCCCTTCAGCCCTGGACTCTATCGACTGTGGCAGCTGGCAGAATGACTATGGCCCCTGAGCTTTCTTCTTTTGACTGAAAACTAACTTTACCACAGTTGGGCCTGTGCTTTAAACCGCTGTGCGTTCACTGCCTGAGTGCTGGCAGAGTCTGTCTCCAAACACCGCCATCAATGCATTTGCAACCCAGAGGCACCCTGCTTGAGAAAGAGGGGCTGCACCGGGGTGCGGGCTGCAAGAGGCCATGGTGGCAGTGAAGGGGTCAGGGGCGCAGGGCACCTCACGCACGTCTGTGCGTGAGCCCTGCACAGCTACAGAGAGCTGCCCGCCTGTGTTCTCCCGTTCCTCCTGCTTGCCCTTGAGGGGTGGCTGGTAAGCCCAGCTCTGCTGTATCTTCTGGCCTCACTGCAGGAGTAGGCCTGGTGGCCTGCCTGGAGGAGGAGACTGGTGTGGACAGGTGCTGCTACCCCGCAGGGCCAGCCGGGCCTCAGTCTCAGGGTTCCGGGCTGGATTCTCCACGCAGCCATGGAGTTCCATGTAGGAAAGGGAACAGCGGTCAACACCAGATACATAAGGATAATCGCCAGATAAGAAAAACAGTCCCACAAAAACTAAGTTCCTTCCCTTCGTCTCTCCCTTCTCTCCTTTTTATTCCCCCCCCCCCCCACTCACCAATTCCAACCTGGGCTAGAGTTTGTAATTACTACGTGAGTGTGATGATAGCTTCCGATAGTCTAAGGAACTGCTGAAGTCCATTCTGTCCTTCACTTGAAACTAAATTTTACAATGAAACCCATTTTTATTTTTGATCTTCACATGACTCCTACAGTCCAATGCCAGAAGTAGTACTTCCGGTGCCCTGAGGAGTGACAGTGGACCATCCCCCCCAGCATCTCTCTGCCACCCTGTGAGCCAGTGTTGAGGGGAGCGGTCGTCCTCTCCATCTAGAACAGTCACATTGATTCTCTGACTTTGGGAGTAAGACACAAAGGCGTCATCCACTTCTCGGCTCGTGGTCACTGGGGACAAAGCCAGCTCCGTCAAGCTACCCACGGGAGTCTGGTGCCCCAAGCCCTGAGCAGACGGGGCCAGAACAGGCACTGCTGGTACTCACGTGTTTCCATAGGGAACAGTAACCCCAGCCACGGGGCCCGTGTCACAGCCCAGGAAGAGAAAGGAGACGTAGCAAGCTGTGGACACCAGGTTGACGAGCATGGCCATGCGGATGGCGCCCAGGGCGGACAGGCTGAGCTTCTTCACCAGCAGGCCGCCCAGGAAGATGCCCAGACACGCACAGGGGATCGCAGTCATCCCTGTAGGAAAGCAGAGGGTGCAGCCGTGAGCAGGGGAGGCAGGGCCAGTCGACGTGGGGGCACTTCTCCTGACACCACAGGGCGTGGCCTTGCCAGGCCCTGGGGTTACCGTCGGGGCCTCATTCCTGCCCCGAAGGAGCTCACAGAAAGCTGGGCGGAGACGCACACAGGAGTCTAAGTGCCTCCACCTACTGTGCGACGCGGGGTCCCCGCACAGGAACACAGGGGGCGCGGGGCCTGCCATGGACAGAGCCACACAGTGGGGCCTGCACGCGCACCGCAGGGCCGTGCGTGCCGAGGAGCAGTGGTGGCGTGCCCCCGGTGCATGTCTTAGGTGTCCTGGGGCTGAAGCTCATCTGGAGACTTTCACCTCCTCTTCAACTAGGCAAGGAGGGCATGGAGGACAGGCCTGGAGCCTGTTTGGCCAAAGGCCCCAACACTCGCAAACCCATGGAGACAGCATTTTGAGCAGCCCCATGACCTCTCAGGAAGAGACATCAATCAAATCAATACATTTTTGTGGTGAGTAATTGCAGTAACATTTTTTCCCCTCTCTTATAAACAGAGCTATCTGTAAAACATCGGGACCTCAAACCTGCTATTTCTGATTTTCAGAGACTCGTGGGAGTTTAGGGACCAAAGGGTCCTAGGCTTCCAGCCTCCTGCTTGCTTTTGCTGTTTCCACTCCCGTCATCTGAAACGTGGCTTCAAATTACTGTGAGTGTCGCTTACCCACGGGCAGGGTGTGCACAGCTCACCTCCCAGCCTAGGCTGCCTCCCCTTGCCAATCAACAGACCTCGAGGTCAGCCGGCTACATCAGCCAGCTGCTGTGCGCTCAGGGAATGCATATTAATTTTAACACTAGAGTAAGAAAAATATAATCGGAGGGATGAGCTCTGTAAGAAAACATCACGAGTTACATTAAAAAAAAAAAATCACGTCTCCCGTATTATCTGATGCTCTTGGAACACCTCTGCTCGGTGCCCCTGCGCGGGGCGCAGAACGGGTCAGGCGACCAGGCCTCCCTGAGCCTCTCTGTGCTCTCATCCCTGGCATAGGTCCCAGGCTTTGCCTTTCCCGGTCCCTCTTCTAGAACATTCTTGCCCTATGCTTTGACTCTCCTTTTCGGAGAGGCCCTCTCTGACAGCCCCTGAGTGGTTCCTGCACCCCACCCTAGGGTTCCCTGATTATTTCATGGCTCCTGTACAATCAGAAGCTGCCATGTTTATTTTTGGTTTTCTCGTTTCTTGTTTCTTCTCTCTACTGAGTTGCAGCTTCTCTGAGGACAGGAACCCTCTCCACCTGGGCAGCCCAGCCCAGAGCAGGCCCAGGATCACTGTGGGGATGAAGGAGGTGGGAGCCGACACAGCCTGTGTGTGTGAACTCAGTGGTGCACCCACCGTGACACGGAACAGGGCTGTGCTTTGTTCCATCTCCTAACAGAGACGCTGGGAGTGTCATCGGCAGTGACAGGAACCATGACAATGGCAGGCTTTGGGCACATCAGCCTCCCCGCCCCTCCCTGACGTGTGTAGGCCCTGAACCTCCGGGTGGCCTCCCACTTCCGGAACCAACACTCGTTACGCTAACCCATGCAGATGGGGTCCTTTCACCCTCAGGAATGAACCATCACCACCAGCCCCTTCATTATCTGTGTTGTTCTTTTCTGAACTTGGCCTCATTTGCTGGTGACCCCTGGGTGGCCAAGGGCCCTCTGCTGATGATGTGATGATGTTTGCGCCTTGGCTTACCCTCCCAAGTGCCTCCCTTTCCCGTAAAGGCCACTGCTGGCCCCTCCTGCAGCCAGCCCCCCAGAGCCCTCGCTGACTGGAGCCATGCCTGGGGCAGCACCCAGGGGTGGGGCAGGCCCCAGGTTGCCTCTCCACGCAGTGGCAGGAAGGTCCTCCCAGCCAAGTGCTCTCACAGACAGCAGTCACAGGGAAAGAAACAGACACAAAAAGTCAGTACTGGTTTTTGAACCTTCTGCCCTGAACACTACTGATTTGTGTGTTGACAGAAAACTGGGGAATCTCATCTGAAGTTGAAGACAGCCCGACGTCCACAAAACTGTGCCCTGTAGTCAACACACAAGGAACAGCCCAGAGCAACCAGGAGGCAAGAGAGAAATTCTCCGGTGCTGGGAGGTGGAGCCCGAGCAAGGCAGAGCCCGAGCAAGGCTAGTTCTAATGAAAAAGTTACAACTTTAGACTTCCAGCCAAGATGGAAGCATAGGTGCCTCCTCGCACAACCAAAATTAAGGACAACAAAGATTTAGAAACAAGGAAACAACAAGAACTGATAGAATATTGAACTGTATGGAAATCCGACAACCATTCATCCAGACCGGTAAGAGGGGCAGAGTCGTGGCAGGAAAAAGTAGAGGTTGATGGACCTGAGCGCTCAGGCAGCAGCTGGCAGATCCCAGGTGTACAGGAGGTGGCTAGCAGATCCCAGGCGCGGGGTGGCAACAGGCAGACCCAGTGAGGCCGCACAAGGCGGCTGGCTGACCAGGCAGTCCCACATTCGCAGGCAGATAATACAGGTGAAGGGGAAGTGGCAGAAGGGACTAGAATCTAGAGAGAGCAGAGCAAGTCCCTCTCGGACCGCACCCCCGCATACGGTGTCACTACCCAGCGACTGGGCTGCCCCCCACAACACTGTAGGCTCTGCCCCTCACTACATAACAGCTGCGACCAGACCAAAACAAACAAACAAACAAACAAAAACCCACAACCAAAAATGACTCAAATGGGAGAACAGATCAAAGCCCCAGTGTCAATTCATCTAAGCAACCAAGAGATAGCCAACCTATCAGATGCCCAGTTCAAAGCACTGGTGATCAGGATGCTCACAAAATTGGTTGATTTTGGTCCCAAATTATATGAACAAATAAAGGCTACAATAAGTGAAATGGAGGATAACGCACAGGGAACCAATAGTGATGGGAGGAAAACTGGGACCCAAATCAATGGAGTGGACAAGAAGGAAGAAAGAAACAAACAGAAAAGAATGAAGAAACAAGAATTCAAAAAAATGAGGAGAGGCTAAGGAACCTCCAGGACAGCTTTAAATGTTCCAACATCTGAATTATAGGGATACCAGAAGGGGAAGAGGAAGAGCAACCAGTGGAAAACTTATTTGAACAAATAATAAAGGAGAACTTCCCCAAGCTGGCAAAGGAAATAGACTTCCAGGAAATCCAGGAAGCTCAGAGAGTCCCAAAGAAGTTGGATCCAAGGAGGAACACACCAAGGCACATCATAATTATATTCGCCAAGATTAAAATGAAGGAGAGTTCTAAAAGCAGCAAGGGATAAGGGGACAGTCACCTACAAAGGAGTTCCCATCAGACTGTCAGCTGATTTCTCAAAAGAGACCTTACAGGCAAGAAGGGGCTGGAAAGAAGTATTTGAAGTCTTGAAAGGCAAGGACCTACATCCAAGATTGCTCTATCCAGCCAAGCTGTCATTTAGAATGGAAGGGAAGATAAAGTGCTTCTCAGATAAGGTCAAGTTAAAGGAGTTCATCATCACCAAGCCCTTATTATATGAAATGTTAAAGGGACTTATCTAAGGAAAAGAAGATAAAAAATAGGACAGTAAAAAGACAGCAAACTCACCGATATTAACAACCACACCTAAAACAAAAGCAAACTAAGCAAACAGCTAGACCAGGAGCAGAAACACAGAAATGGAGATCACATGGAGGCTTAGCAACAGGGGAGTGGGAGGAGGAGAGAGGGGGGAAAAGGTACAGAGAGTAAGTAGCATTGATGGTGGGCAGAAAATAGACAGGGGGAGGGCAAGAATAGTGTGGGAAAAGTAGAAGCTAAAGAACTTATGAAACATGGACATGAACTAAAGGGGGAATGTGGGTGGGAGGGGGTGTGCAGGGTGGAGGGGAACGGATGGGGGAGAAATGGGACAACTGTAATAGCATAATCAATAAAATATAATGTAAAAAAAGTTACAACTTCACTTACAAGGAGATGCATTTATCCCGTCTCTGTCAAGCAGATATTACAGGGCTGGCTGCGTTTTGCTAATCAGTCTCAGAAGAAACACTTCTGAAGCTGTGCACGGTAAAGAGTTACCAGTACAAAGAAGAAAAACAAGACTCGCGCTTCCCAAGAGGTTCCCAGGGAGACGTGCTATGAACCGGCCACATCAGCGTGGACAGATTTTCATCTCCTGCGTTCCCTGAAGTGCCAAAGCCTAGGGGAAGAGCTGACCAAGTTCCGCATCTCTAAACGCCCATCTCCAGCTCAGATCAGCGCGCAGCACAGCCCGGAGGCTCCCACAGGTGGTTCCCCCAAGGCTGCCCATCATTCTGGCCTCTATCCCGCTGAGTAACTCTCCCTGTTTTTAACTGAAGTCTGTGCTCTTTCATGTCTGACCTTTCAACTCTGTCACATTCAGCCACACTGAGGCACCCATCAAAGTTCTTGCTTTCTCACGCCGTGTGACAGTCTACTGTACGAACATTTTATGAGCTGTTTACGCAGTCTACTGGTGACAGGCATTTGGGCTGCTTCCAGTTCGGGGCTGATATGCATAAAGCTGCTCTGGATACTGCTACAAACGTGTCTCTCAGTGAGTGGAACAAAGTGCCTACTTCTGCTGGGCACGTGCCCAGAAGTGGGACGGCTGGATCGGAGCAGGGACATATGCTCGGTGTAAATGGGCAGCACCGCAGATTTCTCCAAAATGCTTGCGCCATTTTGCACACCCACCGGCCGTGGAGCAGCGGTCCAGTGGCTCTGCGTCCCCACCAACACTCACTAATGCCAGTCTGGTGGATGTGGAACAGCACCTCACCATGGCTTTAGCATGCGTTTTCCTGATGGCTCAGGACTGGTTAGCACCTTTGCATCTGTTTGCTGGCCATGAAGTAACAGGTAGAAGAGGAGAAGCTCAGAACGCATCTCCTCACCCCTTCCTCCCTCTCGGCAGCCATCTGACTCCCGATGAGCAGAGAGGAGAGTTCCACGGGGCTGTGCCTGGCAGGGTCCAGTGGCCGCCCTCACGTCTCCACCTCTCTCTGAGTTTTCAGAACAGAGGAGCTCTGTGGTCAGGGCAGAGCATCCCCCTGTCCCGCACCTCCCCTTCTGCAGCCCGCTTCCCCTCTGCCCAGAAACCTGCTCGAGCAAGTCCTTCCCGCCAGAGCAGCAGCTGCTTCCTCGCAGCACCAGCACCGCCACTCCTCTCACTCGGGCCCCTTCCCTCCTCCACTGCCGGGCTGCTGTGCCAGTGTCCCGCCGTCACTGTCTGTCCCCCCCTTCCCTCTGGCAGGCTGCTCTCCACATCGTGGCTCGGGGGCCCCTGCCACCACTCCAAGGACACAGCCCTGGCACAGGCTGAAGACACCCTGGCTGTCAGAGCTAGCAGGACAGGTGAGCCCTCGCCTTGCCTGAGCGCCCGCACGGCTGACTGCTTCCTTCGTTGGAACACCTCTTCCTTGGCTTGCGTGGCCCAGGGGTTTCTTCGGGAGGCTGCTCAGACCCCTCCATAGCTTCACGGTGGCGTTTCAACCCTCCTCTTCAAATTCTCACATTTTCCCTAAGTCATTCCACCCCCAACCCTCATGGCCATCCACAGGCGACACCACGGAATCCACGTGACTGGCCCCGGGCTTGCCGAGCTCCCGGCTGAGCCCAGGGTCGTCATGCAGACAATGGGGCACCTGCGCATCAGCGCTCTCCCCTTCCCCACAGATCGGACTCTTCCCTGTGTTCACACGTCTCCAGCTGGGCATCCAGCGGGCATCCGGGAGTCCTCCGCTCTCTCTCCCTTCCCAAGCTGAGACCACCTCGCGCACTCACGTAACTAACGCTGCTTCTCACAAGGCAGAACTGGTTTTCTTCAGCCTGCCAGCTCCAAATAATTGGGGGCAGATACCTGTGGTCCACTGTGCAGAAGGGTGGTAAGCCCACGCTTCAGCTTGAGGAAAAGGCCTGTCCCGAGCTATGCCTTACCCAGCCACGCGGACGGAAAGGGAACCTACGGCCTCCAGGTTCTGCATTTGCTGACAGCGGGTTTCAGGCGGCCAAGAATATTCTTGGGTTTTCATGTGCCCAACCCCAGCCTGCTAACCCTTCAAGATCCATCTTGATTTCCCTTTTCCTTCGCTGCTGTCATTCCCCGAATTCCGCAGTTCACACCAAGCTGTCCACTTCCTGGCCCATCACACTTCCTGTGCATTTTCCATTTTAGTTCTTTACTGTCACACGCTTGCAGTAGCTGCCTCAGGTGGGCTAATCTTACCTGGAGAACGCACTCTGAAACTCTGCTGCACGGGGACCATGCACGCACCACCGCTACAGAAGCAGCCTCGGCGCCTTCGGGCTGGACTTACCCCAAGCGTGGCAGCCCCCCCACCTGCCCAGGGGTGCTGAGGCCCGGACTCACCAAGCAGCTGGTTGGCAGAGGAGGTGGTGAGGTTGAACTGCTGCTCCAGGTACTTCCCCAGGAAGGCAGCGAAGCCAGCCACCACCGCGATCTCCATGCAGGCGGCCAGGATGATGCAGGTGAACACCGGGTTGGAGAGCAGGTGCTTGGTGACCTTGGGGATCACTGCAGGGAGAGAGGCGGAGGGCCAAGGTCACACACACCGCACCCCCAGGCCTCCTGTCCCCAGGATGCCTTCTTGCTACAGGTTTGCCTGCCTCAGTAAACAGCGCAGGAGTCACCCTGTCCCTCAGGCCAAAACCTATCACCTGTAAGTCACCCATAACTGTGAAAACTCCGGCTTCCAAATAGACGCTGATGTTTTGCCAGAGAAACTGACAACTACTAAAACAGGAGAGGCTATAACATGCATTTTATTACAGTTCACTGGAATCGCTGAAATATTTTATAAGGAATCGCAAGTTATTTTCATTCCCATCTCCCACCCCCAAAAAGGAGTTTGGGGGTTTTCTCAAAAAGGAAAATAATAACTTAACTTTATATTATTAATTATGAAAGTATAACTACATCCTAACATATCTAAGTATGTATGTGATTAATATTTATAACTGTGTATGTGCATTTAGAAGATACACTTAATCTTAAGTTTCAAGAAAGCAATGACATGCTAGTGCTCTCCCACGCATGTTTAGAGATCTGTGAAATCCACGCCCCCTTCCTCGCTGCCCCCACTGTCACGGGACCGCCCCACACAAAGCTGCCATGAGCTCTCTGTTGGGGGGTTACCTGAACGGCCCAACTGGGTCTGAGTCTTCATTCCTGATCTGGTGTCCTCATCCCCTCCATGGCAGCCAAGGGGCTCAGCTCAAATCACATGCCTCCTCCCAATCCTCCCCTTGGCCACGCAACCACACTTCCCATCACACCCCCTTCCACACCCCGTCCTCCCCCCACCGGTCCAGCCCTGTGGCCTGGTGCTATCTCTCCTCAGCACCCAGGTCCCCCCCGCCCCAGATCTCCGCACCGGGGCTGCTCCCTTTCAGGGAACGCTCTGCCCCCAGGTCTGCACTCCCCCATTTCCTCTTCCTCATCCCCCAGTCCAACCAAGAAAGAGCCGGCCACCGATGACAGCTGATGCAAAAGCGTGCCATGGCTTGCACGCTGCTAGGTATCACCAGAGCCAGACAGCATGGCTTGCTGAGGTCACGCAGTTCAATCTCATCTTATTGTACTCTTATTTTTCTTATCGTCTGTCATTTTCTAAACCACTAGCACTTCCTTTTATATTTAGTGCTTTTTAAAATGGGATATTTGGTTTCTTGTTAATCCTTTAAAAACAACCCCGTTACTTGGACATTTCCAGCGACTAGCATTCTTGGTACGTGATCTCAGACCAGATCTCCTTTGCCGAGGGCTGACGACGGGTCCCACCAGGACGCCAGGGGGCTCTGCCAACACCGGGCGGACCCGACGTCTCCCACAGACGCCCCATCATTTTAGCATGCGCTTACGGAGTGTTACCTGAAATGTAACTGACATGTCATGTGGCTCTTCACAGCCATCACAGCTTAAGACAATGCTGCATTAGAACAACCATGTTTAAAGTTGTTTGCGGAGACGTCCTACGTACGTAATGGACCCGGCGGCAAGCAGGGGAGGGAAGTGTGGAAGCAGTGGCAGAGTGACTGTGGTCAGGGCGCCCTGCTCTGCTGGGACTGCTGGGCGTGCCTCTACCTGCACCACAGGAGAAGACAACGCTCGGTCCCAGGTGCAGCTCGGACCGCACCACGTCTAGGAAAACCTGGTCGGTGCCAGGCCCAGACAAGCGGAGGTGAGACAGCGGGGAGTCTAACACCATTCCTCGGTGATGAATTCACCAGCTGTCCTAAAGAAGAGACCTAATTACACAGGTTCAATCTCATCTCCTAGGAGACGGAACCTCTAAATGGCCCAACTAATTGGAATAAAGTAGGAATAGAGGACATATAAGTTTTAAGTAATGTTAACTGACAAGTGCCATAAATCAGAATGACAGAGCAATGAGTCAGGAACCGGCACGCACACAGAACTGAGAATCTATCATTCTTGGGAAAGATGCGAGGTTTCACAAAGACAGGGACACCGGGGTCCTTCGACACAATGAAAGACACACAGCGATGACAATGGACCAAGCTGGGTCACTGGAGGCACGGAACAGCCCACCCTGCACCCCAGCTGCAGAAGCACCCGGCAACAGGCAGGGCAATGGCCGCAGTGGTCCGGTGGTGGTTCCTCGTTAAATTACTAAATCCCGAGGGAGGCAGCTCTTAGACTAGACGCATGCCACACACGCAGGGAAAAAAACCTTAAAAAAGGTGTGAGTCAGAATGAAAGATGCTGAGTAGACAACTTTAAAGCTGCACTTTCTGGCCGTGTACAGACCCTGCCTCACCGAGAGCGACTGTCCTCTGTGGGCGCACACGTCTGTTTACCATAGGGCTTCAAACACGCAGCGTCATCTGACTTTTCAAGAAACGTCATTACAAATAAATGCCTGCAAGTGTTTACACTTCAAACCTATGTTTCAATGTTGGGACCTTTTCCTTTGTTAAGTTCACATTCTTTAAGCATTGCACAAACACTTCGAGGAATACTGATCCTGTCATGTTTACGACCGTGGATTGTTAAAAAACGCAGATGAACAAATCGGGCATCCTCAGAGGGCAGCGAGGAATGTGCGTGTCTTCACGCACAAAGCCCCCGGGATGGGGAGGCTGCCTCGTCATAAGTTGCTGCTGACGTGCTCGAGTGCATGGCCCCGTGATGGGGAAATGCACCTGTGACAAGGGACTGGTTGCCTGGGTCACAGAACAGCAAGCCTCATACCGCAGAGAGCAAGGTGTAAGGGTCGTTATCGGGTGGCAGGAGCACCTCCTTGGCACGAATGAATTCGGAAGTTGAGGCTGGCTGTGTTTTGACAGGTAACAACGCTGGTGCTGCATCGTGGGGCTCTTTTGGAACAAAGTGCTCCAAACTTCGGCAACACCGTCAACGCTCAACCGTCAACGCTGAGGATGGCCCGGGAAACCGCCTCCCAACCCTCCCTTTCAGAAGCAGCTCCTTCTCTGCCATCAGAGTGCAGAGCTCAGCGTGGTGGACTTCATGGGGAGGACGACCCCAGCCACCCCTGCTGGGGGAGAAAACTGCTCCGACTGGCAACTCGGTTCCGGCTCAGAAACCATGTCCCTGAGGATCTGAGCTTGATCACAGTCTGTCCGGGCCTCGGAGTCCCCTCTGCCCTGACCCAGGCCATCGTGATGGTCAGCAGATGGAGTGGGCATTTCCAAAAAAGGGCAGCTCCGGGTACTGGGGTGTTTTCATACTTCAGCAAGCATTTTAATTATTCCAGAAATGATTCCACTTGGGTGCGAAGGAGTCCGTGTCCACCCAGGTAGGGGCCGCCTGTTTTTCTCTTTACATCTAACGACTCATTTTGCCTTGAATTCGATGTGAAAATCACTAAGTTTGAGGATTACTCGACTGAACACCCAGGGAAGCCGCTGTGGGCCTTATTTGCAGGACAAACATTCTTTTTCCCCCTTTCCCACGCTGACTAGCCTCCAGAAATGCTGGCTTCCTCTTGTAATCAGCTACTTCCCGCCCAGGTTCTTCCTCACACCTTGAGTTTTACTGAAGTGAGGAAAATGACTCATAGCACTCCCAGAAAGACTCCTTTCAACAGTCCCCACCCCCCAAAGCTCCAATTTGAAAAGGGGGTACTAATTAGCTTGGTCCTCGGGCTCTCCCAGCATCTCACGCTTTTTCATTCAAATCAATTGTTAAGCCCACAAAGTTCTCAATTCCCAAGGAGGCAGCAGCAGGTAACAAGGTGGTGCAGGCGTAGAGAAACTGGCCAACCCCGGCCACACCAGGCCACTGCCCACCCACGGTCTCCCTTTGCCACTTACGTCCCACCTGCTGATTTCGCCTCAGAAGCTGGGCACTGGGGTGGGAGGTGCGTGGGCTGGCATCACGCAGGCCACCAGCTGGGGGCATCTGTCACCACTCCTTGGGAACACAGTGATGTCACCAGCAGAAGGCTGGGAACCGTGGCCGAGACGAGATCTCTAGGAAAACCAGCTGCCCACTGCTAGTCTTGAGGAGACGTTCCCACGGGACATGCTGGAATCCACGGGGCCCCCGGGAGGGAGGAGGCGGGACTGACACTGACAGGCGCCGCCCAGGGCCACTGTCACTGCTCACGCAGCATCGTCACCTCCCAAGGGCCCAGTGATCTCGGCACGGTTGAACTCCCCTGGGCGCAGACGAAGAAGGAGAGGCAGAGCACGGCCCCACGGTGGAGAAGTGCGGCAGAAACCTGGGCCCTCACACCTGCTGCCACAGCAGGTCCGGCCTCTGACAGGGGCTGCTCCTGGGTGAGGATGACTCAGCCACTCTTAGGAATCAAGGATGCAGCTCGAATCCTGGAAATAATCGTAACAACGAACCCCTTCTGTGGCTGGGGAACATGACCAGATCGGGCATGACTTGGGCTCACTCCACGCTTTTTGAAGGAGAAGAGGTAGAAAAGGAAGGGAGGGACTGCAAGAGAAGAAGAGAGGAAAAAAGACGGCAGGGTCGAAAGAGGAGGGCTGGCCCACAAGAGGTCTCCCTGAGCAAGACTGGACGAAAAAGCGGCTCAGCACCTGCTCTACGGAGCCAGGTCACTGGGACTCGAATTCTGGCCTCCAGACCCACGTGCAGGCCTGCGGCCCCACCCTGTGACTGCCTTGGAAAAGGAACAAGGCCTGTACGTGGGAACCACGTGGCCCTGCGCCTCCACAAGCAGGTGAGAGTGCGCTGGGTAAGAATAATCACAACCAACGTAATGAAGTGACTCTGGCTGCCTCCAGGGGAGCCCTGGAGCGGCGTGGACCTTGGGCTGCGGTCGGAGGGCCTGCGTGTGGGCAGATGCGGGGAGTAGGCAGAGCAGGGAGGACGAGGGGCAGAGGGTGGTGTGAGCGGGGCACCTGGGAGCTGCGGCTGGAGCCCCTCACAGCAGGCCAGGGGCCAGCCGGCACCAGCCCTGGCCCTTCACCTCGGGAACCAAAGGTGCCCTGGGCCGTTCCTGACTGCGGGGCTCAGACTACAGATACATCTGCCTTTAGCCTCCCTATGGAAATGGGCCTTGACTTCTGGTTTTTCAAAACAATATTGCTGTCAACACACCATGACTCACACGCCCCGGAAAGGGCAGGTGGAGCCAGTATGTGTGTCCACGCGGCAACAACAGCCAGCCAGTGCTGGGTGGGAGGGTGCCATGGGAAGTGTTTCCGTTCGACTCCCAGTGACGGCACTGCAGACAAGAGGAAACCAAGGCTCCCCGGGGAGGCTCCACTCACTCCTGCCCCACAGGGCGAAACGGGGAGGTGAAGGAGCGTGGCCTGCACTCAGAGCCCACCCCTGAACCTCGGGCCTCCTTGGGGGGACTGGAATCCACAAGGAGATGTTTTTCTGGAAGGTGAGTCACTTCCAATGGGGGTCCTAGGAGCAGCAAAGAACGGAGTGGTACAGGGAGCTAGGCTGGGGGAGAGAAACCACCATCCCGAAGAACAAATGGAAGGGGGAGGAAGGAGCAATGAGGATGTGGAAACCGACGTAGCAGAGGCTGGAGAGGGAAGCCAAGGCAGGGTGTATCCCGGGAGAAGGGACGCTGGACGGTCCAGCAGCCACCACGCTGGCTCCCACGTGCCCGTGCGGTCTGTCACCGGCACACCCACCCCTGGCCTGGGTCTGGGTCCTGCGATCTGAGAGCGGGGACGGAGTGGCTCCACCCCCAGATGTGCACACGGAGCCAGGGGAGGGAAGATGCTCAGCAAAGGCAAAGTGGATCAAAGAACCTGAAATGAAAGAATGAACTGCCAGGTCTTGAAAGTGACCGTCATAGTCTCTTAAGAAACGTGAGCTGCGAGAACGGGCCGGTTTGCGAGCACGCCATCGGTGAGAGTCCACGGGCCCGCGGGCCACGACGACAGAGGGAACCGTCAGCTGACGTACTCATTTCCCCACTGACTTCAGGGGTGCCTGCACCATTCCCTCGCACGGCTGTGGGGAAAGGCCAGGCCGCTGGGGAGGCCTGCGGCACCCAGACGTTTTCTGGAAGTGACTGCCCGCCACGCAGTGGGCCCAGACCAGCAGCCTCGGGCCCACTCTGACCTGCTCGCTAGCGAGGAGCCTGTCCCTCACCACCAGCACCAGGCTGTTGAGGGTGCTGGGGAGCTCCGTGGTACCCTCTTGTCATCACCTCAGAGTGAAGCAGCTAGCCGCCGGACTCCGTTTGCCCACCTTCGGTGAGGTGACAGGTGGAACGTAAGTCCTCACCAAACTCAACCTTCAGTGAGTCTTGCAACTTCAAGTGGAAAGATGTGTAACAAGTCCAACATCACCAGAGGCTAACTGACGTAACAAACAGGGACATTCCCACGGCACCTCCCTCGTCAACGCTACAATACAATGATGGTGGAAGGCCCGCCGCGGAGAGGAGGTCGTGGTCTGAGCGCATAAACAAAGAGCCGCCGCGCAGGATGATGGGACAGGACGCAGCCATGACCAGACGGCCCCTGGGCGCCAGCAGATGGGACTCCCGTGCCTGGCGGCACTCGAACCACAGCCTCGGCCGGACGCCCAGGGCTGAGGCGGCAGACGGTTTCCTTGGCCACGGCATCCAGAAAGACAGGTGCAACGGGCGGTCTACAGACGGAGGGCACAGCACTGAGGACGAGTCTCGGGACTGAACACACCTAGTCACTCAGCTTGCAGAGTGAGGGCTCTGAGATCGCCAGGCCCCTCCCAACACACTGTGCTGGAGGCAGAGCCCCGAGATACAGGAAACTGTCACAGAAACGGACTCCGAGCTGGCAGAGGAGGGGGGCAGCGGAGACACAGAAGCCAGAGGTGTGAGCTGGGTCCCGTGGCCAGGCCAACGCTGGTGGGGCCCCTGCGGGAGGGGTGAGTGTGCACCCTGGCTAAGGAGCACAGCACCTGCTAGGAAGACAGGAAAGAAAAGACACGCAGCCTGAGGTCACCAGCGCGGGTCGCCCTGAACTACTGGGCCGGCAGGCCCTCTGTGGGCCCAGTGGCAGACCCTCCCCACGCAGGCGTGTCGCCGTGGGCCAGCTATGGTACTCAGACCTGGACGGGCCAAACACAGGTAGGAACTCCGGGAGGAGCGGGGAGGACAGCTTTGAGGAACGCAGCAAACTGTGCCGGGCTCAGCAGTGCTTGTCCAGTGGAGGGAGTGTGCCCCCCGCCCCCCCCATTTACCAAACACACGCACTAGGGTGCGGGCAAACCCAAATGCAGACCCTCCCCTCGGGGACCTCACGGAGGAAGCGAATTGACCATGACCGTGACACAGACAGCAACAGCAACATACCCTGCAGGGGGCGCTGTCAGGAGGGCAGGAAAACATCCTTGGGGTGAAGACAGGCTCGGGAGTCCACGGGGGATGAGCGAGTGCAAAGTCCTGGGGGCAGGGCGCCTGGGGAATGCGGAGGATGTGGAGGCCGGTGAGGGGAGGCTGCTGTGGGGGACCAGGATGGCCGTGGTGTGACAAGAGGCTGGACGGGCAGAGGATCACCTGGCGGGGAGGTCAGGGGGTGGGCTCTGCCTCTGTCCCTCACGCAGAACACAGCGGGATCTGAGGGGCCCTGAAACCGTCGTCATGTGGATCGAGAGCCGAGTGGTCAGGCAGACTGCAGGGCAGGGGACACCAGGAGTAGGTTGGGGAGAGAGACTGAGGTGATAAAATCAGCAGAAGCAGGTAATGGACGCATCAGAGAAGGCATCGATCGAGCGGGGCAGACTCCCTCTCCCCTGAAAGCAAAGGTCCTCTCAAGTTGGGTGCTGCACAGCAACAGCATGAAAGGGCTGCGGCTCCGTCCACCCCAGGCTGACACCCTCTTCCTCCTTGGCCACTTCGTGAATAGTGGACTGAATCCTTGCGCAAAACACTGGACAGAGCCCGCAACTTAGAGTCTGGAGACCCGGGTCTGGTCCCAGCTGTCTGGATGGCTGGCACCAAGATCAGTCGCACCCGCCTCAACGACAGGACATGTGGGAGGTCCGCACAAGGGCCCCGAAAGTCATAAACCACCCTCCATGTGTGGGGGCTGGTTGTTAAGACTCCAAGCCTGAAGCGCCAGCCCTCCCTGCCGGCCGGCCGGAGCAGCCATCCTTTCCGGGACAGGAAGAGGCTGCTTGGCAGTCAGTGTGGGAAGACAGAGACAAGAGTGCTCAGGTTTTGACTGCTCTGCTCCTTCGATGATCAAAGGCAGGGCTGTGCCTTCAGATTTTAAACCTCTGCTTCAGTTACTGGCATCCAACTAGAAAGCCCATCGGAGGGTCAGGATGCGCCCACAATGCTTGCAGGCGGTCGGTTCTTCCCTCCCGTTTAGGACGCACCCCGTCTCCAAGGCCCATCACCTTGGGGGTGCCTCTGTGCCGTGGAGCTGGCAGCCAGAGGAGCATTTTGCACGCGCTGTTGAAGAGTCATTGGAACCTGCTGATGCCACTCCTTCAACCAAAGGTCGGCTTATCACCCAAAGACACAGTGCAACGTTGTCTCGAAGAGGATGGGCGCTGGGATCCCGGCCAGGATTCACAGGCTTTCCCATCATCTCTAACTCCCAATTTCCTTACCTGTAAGAAGGCACTGGCACCTTATAGGGCTGAGGAGAATTAAACAGAAAAAGTTCACAGAAAGCAAATGTTAGCTGTGTGTGTGTGTGTGTGTGTGTGTGTGTGAGAGAGAGAGGGCGGGGGGAGGGAGGGTATGCACATGCACACACATGCTGGCAAGGAGGCGTTCACTCGTTGGCACATTCATTCACTCCACCAGTGTCGCCTGCATGCCAGGCGCTGTGCTGTGCAGTGGAAACAAAGGTGATGAGAGCTTTGTCCTTGGAGAAGCCACACGTTTGGGGCAGATGCAGACAAGCAGAGAGGGCTTGCTGCCCCACCGTGGGCTGGCTAGCTAGCAAGCGCTTTCAAGGGGCCGTGCAGCATACAGGGCATGTGCACGGAGAGGCGGTAGGGGTATTCCTGGGGAAGCAGGGACTGAGTCCAGCTCCGAAGGACTGCGGGAGGAGGATGCGCCAGGCAGAAACAGCGGCAAAGAGGACAGGGCACCCAGAACCTGGCAGCGAAGGTGCCCAGATGAGTGGCTGCAGAAGGAGGCCCAGATTGCCACTGTCAAGGCCCCTTCGGGGCAAGTGACTCAGGAGGCAACCAGTGAAACAGAAAACTATGGACGTGAGGTTTAACACACCAGCTGGTGATAACACTGTGCATCTGTCTACTACAGTCCCCTGAACTCCTTCCTCCCTCTGGGTCTGGCCTTCCACAGGCCATGCTGCAAACTCCGAGCTTCTGGATACAGGAGGCCTCGCCAGGTCCCGTCCTGCCACCCGCACCCCCTGCTCACCCACACAGCTCACAGTGTAGGGAAGAGGAGGAGCAGACACAGCTCTAGACCTGGGAGGAGGGATGCAAGGGGGGCGAGACGGATCCTGGGACGTAACCAGCAAACGCTCTGGGGCATCTGAAGAACAAGATCGTGGAGCAGGGGCTTTGCAGCTGGGTGTCAAAGAGGGGTGGTTTGTTGGTACAGCTGAGATGCAAAAATGTGCCTTGAATTCGCAGAATTCCACCTGGAGGGGAGCCTGGAATTTCACTAATCCAAGCATTTGTTTGCCTGCTTTCTGCTTTGCAAAGTGGTTCCATGACAGTCACAGCAAGAGGGGCACTTCTGGGCTGCGCAAGAAGTAGCAACCCGCCCACACGTTCTAGAACAAGACTCGTCTTTCTCATAAGAGTTGCAAACCCAGCTGATGACCGAATCTGTCGGGAATAGACTCTCAGAGTCTGCTTTTGGGGGAAAGTATCCTGGAAAGTGAAATCTTATTCACTGGAGCTTGGCCTCCTTGTGTCCAAACAGGAAAAAGGAGTAACGCTGACCTCACGCAGCTGCTGTAACGATGAAACCGGACACCACGTCAAAGCCAAAGGGAGTTACACAATGTGGCCAGGGCTGCATGATTAGGAAGTGGCTGAGCTGGACTTGAACCCACGGTGACCTTCTCCACCCCAGCTGGGAAGGGGATGGAGGGCCTGCTCTGGGTGCAATGCCAGTTCTTCCAGGAGCCTTGGCTCTCTGCAGAGCATGGAGGGGACACAGATCAATGGTCGAAGAAGAAACCCTTTTGCAAGCTCAAGTGAATCAAATGAGAAGTTGCAACATATAGATTTTTAGAGCACCGTTAATCCCCCTGCTGTGAAAGGATGCTCAGCTTATCTGCATCCAGACAGAACGTGCACCTCACTGCATGGAGACCACCAGCGCTCAGGGCTGCAAGCAGAGGAGGGGTTTGGGAGGCCCGGGGAGCAACGCTCGGGGCTGTTGGTGGGAATGCCCACGTGGCAAGAACACTGTCTCCGGTGGAAAAATGAAACATGTGAACCGCCATGGACCCTCTCCATGAGCCGGTGGACGTCAAATGTGTTTATTAGCACAACAGACCACTTCACCATGTTCTGGCTCCCAGGAGTTCTTCCAGAGACACTGCCTTCCTGTCCTTTGCATCCATTCAGAGACCCAGTGTCTTGGGGAATTGCTAATTCTAAATTGAAAGTCACTCATCATCAGAACTGAAGCCCACGTGTATACAGGTCACAACCTGTGGTCACCTACGGTCTGGTGAGTTTCGGACAAATCTACCCAGCTGTGCACCTGTCAGCTCAGCCACTGCACGTCCAACGCTCACCTCGCCAGGGCTTGGGCTCTGACTGCGGTGTGCCCCCTGCTCCAATACAAGCCGCAGAATATAAGCTTCCCTGGCCAATGCTATGTCCCTGCCAGCCAGTGGGGTCTCAGTAACTACGGACTGGACTGAACCAACACGTTAACGAGCAACTGAATCATCATGCAAGAATCCCGAAGCCATGATGCCCCCTCAAGACTCAGCTGAGCTCCGTGTCTGACCCAGCAGGTGGGCTCCTCCCCGTTGTCCCCGAATCTCTGTAACCTGCAGGCTGCCCTGGGCTGGCTTCACTGTCCAGCTGGTCTGTCCCTGCTCTGGATGGCAAGCTCTTTGATGGCAGGACTGCACCTTTTCCACCTTTGTGGACCCGGAGATGAATGAAGAGGGATGACGTGTACGGCTCTATCAGTCACCGCCAGAGGTCAGCAGGACCGTGGTCCCGGGATGAGGAACAACCCAGAAAGACAGCTACCCCCTATGCCTCCCAGGGCAGGGGTGTCCCCCACAGGGCCCACTCTTGTGCCAGCCCCACTCATTCCGGTGGGCTGCTGTGCTGCTTGGGGACAGCAGGCATCTCCCTCTGGTCACCGGAGGCTGCTGAGGCTCCAGCCTGCTCTTTCTGTGGTGGGGCTCTCTCACTAAGCACATTTGCCTGGGCGTCCAGATCAAGGCAATCTCAGAGACGCAAAGCCAGTAGCCTTCTCATCCACCAATGCCTCCTGGAACTTAGGGGGACCAATTCTAAGATCTTTTACGCACAATTCCAAATGGAAAATTTGGTAGAAACCATCATGCAACACAAGGTCAGACATGACATTAGGTTATTAAATTAGTCTCTTTCGGGAATTAACACAAGTTCTTTCAATTCCTCACAGCCTAACGGGTCCAATTAACAGTCATCTGTGGGCAGAGCTTTGATTCTCACAACCACACTATCACTTAGGGACGTGTCACATCTTACACTCGTGGAGATGAAGCAGGGAGAAGTAATGATCACGGGGCTGCTCACGAGTGGAAGGGGGCCTGGGCACCGGGCAGCCTGCGGCCGCGGCCATAGTGCTCAGGCGTCTGTACAGAGGGTGCACACCTCATTACACAGGAGCTCCGTGGCAGACTTGCACTGCATTTCTCCATCGAGCAGGGCAGGGCAGCACCTGAAGCTGCCAGAGGCTGCTCATTTCTAAACCAGCTGGCTCCTCAGGGAACCCGAGTTCAGGGGTCCTGCGATTAAGGAGAGCTGCACCCACCTCGAAGTGCCCGGTGTGGCAGGCATGAAGCAGCTTTGGAGGCTGTGCCGTTCCTTTCCTCGCCTTTAAGAGACCAAATGTACCTCATGTGGGACCGACCGGACGTAGGAGGAGGATGGGGGACCTCTTATTCTCATTCTGCATCCTCGAATCTCCCAGTTTTGCCAGAAGCGATGAATATTTCCTTTTACAAGCGATTGTGAGCGCGGTGCTGCATTCCACAGCGTGAGTCTGTTATTCAGGTGAAGTTAATATTTCTTTCACGGAGGGGACGGAAGGACAGAGGGAACCTGCAGGAATGCACGGCGGCTGCGGCTTTTAAAGAACGCCCGCATCAGGCAAAGGGAGCCGACTTCAAAGCCTTTAAAGCTTCGATGCTCTTCTGAGCAGCGCAAAAGCGTTCACGAGTGTTCCACGAAACGTCTAGCCTCCTCCTGCCCTCTCGCACTGTGTTCCTCTGCAAACATTTGTATTTATGATACATCGGTTGCTACATTGGCCACGGGGTCCTCTGCTGAGGACATTAGTCTGCTGCCCTTCGCTACCTGGTAGCTACTTTACAAGCCAGGTCACCGACTTCTCAGAAATAAGTTACGCACAGGACCAGAGAAGCAAGTCATGCGAAACAAATACGATTCTGCCGCAAGTGCCCCAGCAGCCAGGCCTGACCGCCACCCTGTCCCCACCACCCTTGACCCCAAATCACTCCGGCCGCTGTGGCCAAGGCGCCTCACCTCTCAGCTGCTGGCAGCAGGAGGCGCTGCTGTCTGGCTCCAGGGGGTGCCGCAGGACCCCGTTGCTGGGCTTGGGTCTCTCGTACTCCCTCTCGGGGAGCATGGCCTGCTCGCTCTCCAGGGCGGGGTCTGAGTGTGGGGGCAGAGACTGTGGAAACCCGAACATCAGGAGGGAAGAGAAGAAGAGTAAGGCACCGCAGAGCAGGAAGCCGCCCCACCAGGCTCCGATCCAGCGGGGGTCGTCCGGAGTGATGTCCAGGTTACCTGCAACCAGAAAGAGCACAGTCAGCAGGAGGGGACGTGCTGGGGCCCGGGCTCGGCCGAGGCTTTGAGTCAGCTGTACAGACGGGCTGAGGGCTCAGGGAAGGGCCTGCCTGGGACGGGGTTGGGGGGCCGCAGGGGGACCTGGACACACCGGGTGAACAGAAACCCGTTGCTTCACGTCGGTGCTTCTGTTCCTCCCTAAGCTGAAGAACACGGACCACGTTCGCTCAATTCCCTTGTCTGCCCTGTGCCTGTACCGTCTGAGAAGCCAGACCCCATCTAAATTTAGGCTGGAACTCACTGGCCAGGAAGTGCTGCCAAGGTGCGTGAACAAAAACACGAGGAAACAAACATTTATTTTTCAAGGATATAGTTTTTACCAGGTATACACAAATGCACACCCCTCCCTACAAAAAAGCAGCTAACCTGAGATCCTGCTCAACACCCCACTCCCTGTCTTAAATTGGGGTTAGAGGTCCCAAGGCGTGGTACAGAGGTCAAAGCCAGGATGCCAGGGACTGAAATCCTGCCCTGCCTTGCTGTGCAGCCCCAGGCCAGTGATTTAGCTCAACTCTGTGCCTCGGCCGGCCGACTCATGTCCACAGCAGGGACGGTGAGGATGATGGCAGCATGTCCCGTAGCAAGTTTGGGGGAAGGTCGGATGCCCAGACCTAATGTGCTCAGCAGAGTGCCTGGCACGAGCCTGAACACTTGATCGATGAGAACTTCGTGTGTACGGCCGGGCTCCTGTCTCCCATCTGCTGGTGGAGAGGTTAATTCACACCTCGAGGGCGGCTGTGGCTTGGGGCCAGTCCTCTATGGGAAGGCTTCGCGGCCACCTTGCGAGCTGAAAGGCAGCGTGCCTGCGGTCCGGCTGTCTCACACTGTTCCTGCTTTGACTCGACAGCTGAAGTCATGAAGACAGAAAGTGCAGCTTACTCCTCGTGGAGGCCCCTCCCGCCCCACCCCGCCCTGCCCGCTCTACAGCTGCCTTCCGTGGCAGCACTCCCAGATGAGCTGCTCAGAAATGCCTCTTTGATGATAATCCACGTCCCTGGAGCCTGAGAGGAAATTCTTGGAGACCTGGGCCATGGCCGATGAGCCAAGAACTAGCAGGGCTCCAGCTCTGGACCAGATGGATGGACAGACCTGGGAACAAAAATGACCACAGACACCAGATGACCAGCATTTATACGAGGCTCTCTCTGAAGACCTTCTAGCGAACACCAATAAAAACACTAGCCACCATTTGCTGAGGGCTTCCTGTGCACCAGGCCTCGGGAAGAGCACAGCCCTAACTGTGCCTGCCAACCCTTCCTGCACCCCTACGGTCATCCTGTTATGTGTTTTATGTAGCTAGAGAACACGGGGCTCAGAAAGGCTGGGGACCTTGCCCAAGTTCACGGAGTTGGAGGTGGAACACAGGCATTCGGACGCCGAGGGCACTGCTCTGCTGCACTGGGGGCCCCTCCCAACAGCCTGGATATTGCCTGGGACTCCCTGGAGGGCTATAGGGGAACGCTTAATTCCTGAGCTTTGTGCGGTGAGCCTAGACCACTGACTCTTTGGCAGATGGCAAGGTGGTCTCCAGAATATCGGTGGTCCTGGTGCCTGTCCTGGAGACCTTGACATCAACTGAGCAGCAACAACCAGGGGACTCCACGGGACCAGATGCTTTGGTGCAGCTGCACGCTGGAGAGCAGAGAGCGCAGCTCTGGTGGGCGCAGCGTCGAATCCCAGCTTTGCCGCTCACTAGCATGGGACACCAGGTAAGCTCCTTACCCCTTCCGAGCCTCAGTCTCGTCTGGTGTAAAACAGAACGCTTGCAGGCACGACAGGTAACGAGCAAGAATCACCGGACACAGAGCAGGCTCTTTGTATACAGTAGATCCCATCATGTTTACTTTTACGTGCCTATTTATAAGAATGAGAACTTCAACACATAGATTTTTTGAAAAGAAGACAGCATGGGAAAACAAAGGGTGAACTTGAAAGTGTCTTCACGCGCACAAGAGAGGAGGAAAGGAAGTGGGACCGTCCCCAGCAGCTGAGCAGGGAGGTTTCCGCCAGTCTCTCACTGTGTCTTCACCTGCGGCCGGCAACGAACAACTGCGGAAGGCCATGGAAGGGAGCTGCGGCACCCCCGCCACTCTCCGCGGGCTCCAGGAAGGGCAAACTGAAGGCCAGAGCAGACGTGGGCCGGCAGAGGGAGACATCCTGGCAGAGGTGTGTGGAAACACCCCCGAGCAGAGGGCCTGCGCTGGGGGAGGCGGATGTTTGTGTGAGCATGTCAACTCGCTCCCCACAGATCTGTGCATGTGCGTGGAAAGGCCATACCTGCTCACAATTTGTAGCGTGGGAGCAACATGCAATCTGTGTCAGACCAAGCTACATGTGCCAGCTCAGGCAAGGAGAGAGGGACCCGCAGGAAGGTGTGGAAAGGGCAGGACTCTGTGGATGCAGGAACATCACAGCTGAGTATTTCAGGAGGCACTGACTTTCCCTCTCCACTCCAGAGCCCCAGAGCGCTGCAGCAGGCAGAGGAACCGGATGCCGAGAAGATGCCGGGCGGTGTGGGCTGCACGCTGGTCCAGGTGCTTCCCAGGAGGACAACTGGTGTTTGAGCCTGGACTGAGAAACGTCGGTCCCACTACTCCTCCTTTCTCTCCCTGTCTCCACAGCAAATGGTCTTTCGGGGAGGCATTTTAGCTGGCACGGTGGAATTCTCTCTCTACCTGCTCAGCAGGTAGCTGTTCCAGCATCTTCGATGTCGAGGGAGAGCCATCCATGTCGGCTACCAGACAATGGTGCGGCAGACGTCACCGAGAGCTGCCTGTGGGGCTTCTCTTCTGAAAACGAGGATCACACCTCCTCGGTGTGGCCGTGCGCCGTAGTTTTTCCCAGTAAAATGTGTCACGAACCTCCACGAGGAGGCAAGCACATGCCAGCTGGTGCATCGCTGCCATACTCGGCCCCTCTGCCCAATCCCAGGGGCATGTGGGATGCTTCTCAGTGGTGTCTGAAAGGCTGAAGGGGACAAAATGTCCCTGCAGACCTGCGTTGGGCACACTGCACAGCAAGAAATAAATCTTTCATATTCTGAGTCGCTGGGCTGTTGAGGGTGTTGGTTACCACAGCAGAACCGAGCCTGCCCTGACTAACACAAAAGGCTTAGCCGACGAAAACCACGCTCTTTCAGAACAGTGGTCTTGGGAAGGCTTGGGAGGGGAAACGTACTGTTTGGGGCGCAGTCTGGGGCGAGGCATGAAAACCTCTTCTTTTTCAATCTGGTTCTAGTTAGCATCCTGATCTTAAAAGGTTGCTTTCAGCCTCCTGGCGACAGTCAGATGTGCAGAACAGAACCGAAAAGCACCAATCCCATCTCATTCACTTGGATGCATCAAAGTGCCGACGGAACCACAGCCACAGGTGGAGAAAGACGCTGGAAAGAACGGGGCAGGGGCAGTGCCCAGGGCAGGGCACTCTTGGGGCACTGCAGGCGGAGGGAAGATGCTGGAACAGGGACCGGGGTGGGGGCAGGGCAGCCCCACACTGCACCACCACGACGGAAACGTCCACCTGTCACCAGGCTGGCGGCGTGGGGCTGCTTCTGCGTAGGCATCTGTAGGCCTAGAAGGGTTCCAGCTTCACGCCATCTGCTTTTCTAACCCTTCCATGGCCTGGACTCTGACATTCAGAGGGCTTTCGTGGTTTTGTTGGGTAAGCTGAGCAAACTTCTGGCTGCTGCGTGCTCCCTTGCTGAAGGTCAGGTAAACCTCGGGGACTGGGATTTCCTCCTGCTTCTGAACACAATTACCCTTATGTGTCTGGAAGAAAAATCACTGGAAATAGGGCTGAATCAGCTTGAAACCAACCGATCGACCAACCCATGAGGATACCCGAGACTGTGAGAAGGGCAGATCACAGCAAATTGGGGACATTAACTTCTTATTCCTGGAGCATACTGATGAGTAAGCCATACTATGGCTCTCTGGGTAGTTTCTAGATTTTTTTTTTCCAGTCCATTTACCTATTTGTCTAACCTAGTTTGTGAAACTTCTGCTGACCCAAGAACTCCAAGAGTATCATTAAGTTACAGACCTAATTAGGCAGTGGAGACAGGCAGGGGCCGAGGGTAGAGGGCAGCGTGGAACCCTCAGTTCCCAGCCATTGGGCTGATCAGTCCGACAGGGAGGAAGCTGGGGACAGCGGCCAGCGCCAGAGTGGCCGCGCAGGGGCTCTCCACCTGTGGGACTTTTCCGTGAAGCAAGCAGACAGCTGCACACTCCCTGAAGCTGCTGCGGGTCCGGCTGCCATACGCCTTAGGACAAGTCTGCACGGACGGGCTGGTGAGCTCAGGGCACCCCAGCAAGGCCTTTGTCCAAGGAAAGGGCAGTCTCCTGGCTAAACTGCTGGAGAGGCTTTGGGGAAGCCAGCCGCTCGGTGCGGGGCCAGACAGGTCTGGGGTCCGAGTCCTACTAGTTGCGGAAATGAGTCAACCTCATCAGCTCTTCACCACATGTAACTTTATTGCGTGCTTATAAAATGCCAGGCATGAGCCAGGTGCTGTGCATGATGAACTCGCACCATCCACATGCAGAGCCGCGTCCCCAGACTGCACAGCGTGTAAGGGGTGTAGCTGGATTCAGATGGAGGTCTGATCCACAGCTGCACGGACAGCTTGTGGCTGCCGAGGACTCCTTGTCTGGTAAGTGGGGTAAGAGTTCCAGTGGGAGTTTCTGAGTTCCAAGGCGGCGGTCCCTGCGGGCTGCTGCCGCCATCCATCCCTTGCTTCTGATAAGCCTGTCGTTAAGTCGGTCCGATCAATGCTTTGGGCGCACTTGGCTACCAAGTCCTTTTTTCTAGGTTATGTTCTCGACGGGGCCCCCCCTTTTGCCGAGCTCTTCTACACGGGAACTCCTGAAGGACACATTGTTCCCTCCCCGCTGTCAGACGAGGTGTCTGCTCTCCTAGAGAAGGCGTGCAAAGGGCGCCCCGCTGAGATCCCACACAGATGAGACGGGAAGAGGCAGACTCCCTGCGCCTCAGCCGTCGCTGGGCTGCCACTGCAAGCTGTCCCACGGCCCACCATCTCCCCTGCACTCCACTCCACCCGAACAAGGACCCCACACCCAGGCTTCCTCACGGGTCTCTCCCTCTCAGCCCTGTGTCCTCAGCCATGGCTAGGCTGCCTCAGAAAAGGCACGTTCTCCCCTTCACCTGTCCCGTAACGGGGGCCTTCCAGGGACCCGCCTGGCCTGTCCCCCTCAACTGCCTTTCCAGGTCCCCTGCCCAGCTCCCAGATGAAATAAATCCCAGAAACAAGTATCTGTGCGCTTGGTCCCTGTGTAGTCATGCTCAGGTCACGCTCCCGTAGACTGGACAGACCGGACAAGGGGCCCTGTCTTAGTCAGAAAAGAAAAGGCAGTTGAGGGTCATCCCTGAAAACACGAGAACCCCTCCTTCAATCACAGCCCCAGTCCACTCACAGAGAGTGCCAGTTTCAGTTAGGGTTAGAAAAATAAAAATCGCTGGGGACTCCAGAACTCTGCGGCTCGCTCCCTCCCAGAATAAGTTGCATTCTTCCGCCCTCTGCTGGTGAGAGGCGCACCAGCGCGCTGTGGCCTTCAGAGGGGATGCAGACAAAGGCGAGTGAGAGACTCACAAGGCGCCCTCCCCTCCCTGAGACACTCAGGCTGGAGTCCAACCACTCACTTGCTAGGGGGAGGCTGCTGCCAGCAAGATGGGAGGGACGCGCCCACCTGCCCTTACTCATAGGGGCTCCAAACTGCCGAGGGGTGGGCCGAGCTCCTCTCCTCCACAGGAGAGGAGGCTTCCCACTAGGCCTCGAAGGATGGAATGTGTTGGGTGGGATGGAATGGGGACAGCCTGGGCAAAGGCATGGTGTGCTGAGGGGACAGTGAGTGGACAAGCTGAGCCCCCTGCTGCCTCCTGTCCACTCCTTGGTCACTCCGGAAGGGAGCTCGGTGAGGGGACTTGAAAATACCCTCATGCTGACTCAGGACCCCGGGTTATTTAAATGCACCCCTTCGGTCAGGGATACCCCTGTCCCTCTGTCAGCCTCAGTTCCCTCTCTTGCATGACGCTGGAAAGGAATGACGTCTGGGGTTCTTTTCGGTTCAGGGTGTGTTTCCCCACAGGCCTTGATCCCAGAGGGCCACCGCACACATGCCAAGGGCAGACACGCTGCCGGGCCCCAAGGCTTTCCTTCCAGGTGGCTCCCCTGTCGCACTGGCTGAGCGTGCCTTTCCCGACCCCGTGTGCTGTTCCTGTCTTGTGTGGCCTTCAGGGAAGCGGCAGAAGCCGGCTTTGTTGTCCACAGAAGTTCAGAGGGCAGCTGACTCGCTTCACATGCTGTTTCTCCGACCTTTCACCGCCCTGAACGGGCCGCAAAGAGCCCACCGACTCCCGCAAAAGAGCAGTGTTCAAACACCTCCCGAACAGGGCAGCACTTTGAAAGGGTAAATAAATAAGTCTGCGTTTGAGTATTCCTTTTCTTCCCCCACTTGGAAATTTGTAACGTCATTAACTACAAGTAAATATATCAGTGGGATTAATGGAGTGAATCGCAAAGTGACTTGATTGGATTTAAAGCCGCATTATTTCTTTGGGATGAATTAGTAATTTAGCACTGTCGGGAGATGATGGATGGAGAAGAATGCGGGGACTGGGAGTTCTTATTGATCCTGAAGACAGATCAGCAACGAGGAGAAGCTGGAGTTACTTCCCTTGTACCATTTTCGGGGAGAAAGGAAATGTGGCTTCTGCAAGAAGGTGGAAGGAATGAGATGTCACTTCTGAGACTGGGTTATAAGGAGACCATGACTCGTGACTCAGGGGCTCTCTTTCCTCTCGTGGGTTGCTCGCTGCAGGGTGGGTGGCCTTGTGGACAGACCCACGGGAATGAGACTTGAAAGCAGACCTTCCTCCAGGTGAGCTCTGAGATGACTGCAGACCAGGTCGGCACCCTGACTGCAGCTTCATGCAGGACCCTGAGCCAGAAACACCAGTGCAGCTGCTCCCGGACAGACCCCCAGACCCACAGAAACAGACCGTAAGATAAGTGTCTATTATTCTAGGTCACTATGCTTGGGGTAATTTGTTATAACAGCAATAGACAACTAATGCACAAGGGAGTTGCTCTGGCCACTGAAATGTGACTAGAAACAATGTATCACTTCTGAGCAGAAGCTTCAAGAGTGAGTGGGCAGCTTGCCACAGTCTGGTTTCGGCTCTGGAAACTGCTCAGGCTGGGGTCCAGTGAAACTTCTGTGACCACAATGAGCCAAGTGTCACCCTCCCCAGCACCACCAACCTTCACTGGACATGCAACGTGACTGAAGAGTACATTGGTTGTGCAAAACCATGCAGACTGGGGAACTCTTTGTTAGCGCTGCAAAACCTAGCCCGTCCTGACTGCCATACTGTTCCAAGTGTGCAAAGGAATTGGGGCGCCTGAAGCAAGCTGAGAAATACCAGTACTCTTCCTGCTAAGAACACAAAAGGTGCTGTTTGAAAGTTCTGAGACGTGATACTGCTTCCTTCTGAAGGCCAGCACAACCACGTCTCACAGGAAAGACTTGCAAACACTGGGTCTCGGTGAGCCCGTATGTGCACCTGCACTTCCAGAATGCACGCTCCGACTTTCGGTTTAGACAGCAGGGTCCTCGGGTAGGCTAACGGGCCAGCACTCAGTGAGCACGCGCACATGCCAGGCACCCCATCTCTAGCCTCTTACCCAGTTCTTACAACAGCCCCGTGAGGAACATGCAGTTACCTCTCCCCCTCATTTACAGGTGAGGGGTAAAGTCAGCCACAGGGAGTCATTTAGCCTCTAAGCAGACACCGGCAGAACAGAGACCTGAGTCTAGGCCCTCTGGACCCACAACGCACGCCCCTTCCTTCTCATCTCAGGCGACCCTCTACACCACAGGGGTGCCTGCGATTCAGCTGCCACTGAGCAGGAAGGCCCCAGGCCCACGGGCAATCAGGGCCTTTGCAAGGCCGGGAGGCATGGCTTGAGGATGGTGTTTCAGAAACAGAGACGTGCCTTACTTGTATCAATGAAGACAGCGTCCACGTAGATTTTGGTACAGAAGGAGCCCAGGATAAATCCACAGGCTGGTCCAAATACCAGCATTGTGAACAGGATTCCTGAAAAAGAGATGAAACTAAGATTAGGTTAAAGAAGACAGAGGTCATTCAATGAGCGCAAGTCAAGGTCAATAAGATGGTTTTATATCAATCCTACAAGATGTCTGGTTATACGTATGACATTATAGAAATTAGTCTAAAAGTCCTAGAGGGGGGAAGCTTGTATTTCCAACTTCTGGAAACTCTACGGAAGCACTCTGAACTATGCAAGAATTCTGTAATATTTTGGCAGTTCACTCTAAAATACCTGTGGGCCCCAAGTACCCCTACTTTGAGAGGACTCTACCCCTGCATCATGCCAAACACACTAAAATACAGACACATCTGCCATAAACATTTTTGAGAGAGTTTTGCTTTTTCATTTATTTGGAGTTACATAATTTGTCTAATTTATGGTTGGCTAAGGTTTCTCAGTACTCACTGTGCAAACTCAGGTGCCCTTGTAGAGTGAGAAAAACTGAAGCCACAAATTAACTTTCAAATGTAAAGAAGTCTTTATGGGCCTTAAACTCATCAGGTAACAAAGCTGACGTAACAGCACACTTTGACAACATTTGATTGGTAGTTATTCACGTCAATCTTGCAGGCTCCCCAGACTTCACAGTTGCAACCTGCTGCTATTGTAACAGTGGTGCAGGTTCCAGGCTTTTCTGCAGGACTTACCAACACGGTACTGGGCACACTGAAGTAGCTGATGGATGTAGTGCCTAGAGTTTTGCACAAATCTTTTTTCCCCCCAGAATGTCATATTACTTATTTTTAATTTTTTCAAAAAATTTAAAAATTGTTGTTCTTGTACAGTTTCCTATCTTCTACTCCCATTCCAGCCCACCGCCCCAGCCCTCCCCACCTCCCTCCCATTTCCACCCCCCCCCCCAGTTTTTGTCCATGTGTCCTTTATACCTGTTGCTCCAAACCCTTCCCCCTTTCCCTTGAAATTCCATCCCCTCTCCCCTCTGGTAACTGTCAAACCCTTCTCAATTTCAGTATCTTTGGTTATATTTTGCTTGTTTGTTGGTTTTGTTGATTAGGTTCCTGTTAAAGGTGAGATCATATGGTATTTGTCTTTCACTGCCTGGCTTATTTCACTTAGCATGATGATCTCCAGTTCCATCCATGCTGTTGCAAAGGGTAGGAGCTCCTTCATTCTTTCTGCTGCGTAGAATTCCATGGTGTAAATGTACCATAGTTTTTTGATCCACTCATTTACTGATGGGCACCTAGGTTGCTTCCAACACTTGGCTATTGTAAATTGTGCTGCTATGAACATTGGGGTGCATAGGTTCTTTTGGATTGGTGTTTCAGGGTTCCTAGGATATAATCTTAGCAGTGGAATTGCTGGGTCAAAAGGTAGGTCCATTTTTACTTTGCTTAGAAAATTCCATACTGCTTTCCATAGTGGTTGTACCAGCCTGCTATCCCACCAACAGTGCACTAGGGTCCCCTTTTCTCCACAGCCTCTCCAACACTTGTTGTTTGTTGCTTTGTTTATGATGGCCATTCTGACTGGTGTGAGGTGGTATCTCATTGTGGTTTTAATTTGCATCTCTCTGATAGCTAGCGATATCGAGCATCTTTTCATGTGTCTCTGGATCTTCTGTATGTCCTCCTTGGAGAAGTGTCTGTTCAAGTCCTTTGCCCATTTTTTAACTGGGTTGCTTATCTTCTCAGAGTGGAGTCGTGTAAGTTCTGTATATATTTTGGAGATGCACAAATCTTTTTGATCATTGTTTTTCTTTCGGAAAAACAGCTCAAACTGACACCCACAGTCTTTACCTCTTGGACTAAGTTTCGCTTTGGCAGGCATTTCCCAAGCACTGACAGTCCTCCAGCTCCTGGAGGTAAAGACAGGAATAGAGAGGCGGCCCTCCCATCAAGCTGGCTCCCTATGGAGGCAATCAGTGTGTGCGTCAATGTGACCCAAGCAGCCAGTGTGACGGGTGGGTGCTGATGGGTCCACACAGGGCCCACCCACATGAAGAACAAGGCAGGATATGACTGCGACCAGAAGGAACCTGAGTTCAGTGGAGGGTAATTCTGGCCTGTTCACCAACCCGGATGCCCTTCAAGTGGGCCGAGTGCAGAGGAGGCGCAGGTTGGCTGTGGCTCTTCCCCACTAGGGGGCAGCATGAGCCTAGAGAATTCAGAGTTCTGCCTTGTGTCCTGCACTTCCTAACTGCCCATGAAACCTCCAGTCAGCACATCGTTTTTCTCACTCCCATCAGCTTTCCATGCCCTCAGTTTATACAAATATATTCATCTGTCTTCAAATATGCAGGCTGAAATTTCTCCCCTAAAGAGTGTTCTGCATCACACATGCATGAATAAAACACAATCTATAAACAGCAGGAAGCCTGCAAGACCTGCAAGATACATATGCATCTGGTGCCCACTGCCAAGAGCCTGACAGGAGAGCCTGACAGCATCCTGTCGCTGACCTTGCTTATCTGGGAGGGAGAGGGTGGGTGGAAGGGCTGAGAGGATGAAGAGGTGATTGTTCACTCAACATATTTATGTATCAGAATTATCCCCCCTGCAAAGTTCATAAACAAAACACTAATGTTGCTAAACCCCATGGAGTATGCACCAGAGTTTATGAACCCCTTTCCATAATATCAGGCCAGCCCACTCTTAAATCAGCCACATTGCTGGGTCTCAGAGCTGGCTGCAGACTGGAATCACCTGGGAAACTTTTAACTCTATATTGATGCCTACGCCCCACCCCCTGAGATCTGATGTAGCTGGTCTGGGGCACAGCCTGGGCACTGGGGTTTCCCCCGAGCTCCCAGGTGATTCTACTCTCAGCCAGACTGAGAACCACTGGTCTCTGCCTTTGCTGACCTTGACCAAGGAACCTGTTGGTATCCCAAATGCATCTGGGCATGCGGGAAAAGGGAAGGACATGAACCCTATCTGACGTCAGTCCTGAAAGGCAGTCAGGCAGCCAGATACTAACCAAGGACAAAGTGAAGTCAGTGCATCTGGGGGCAGAAGCCTGCTCTCTCCTGTGAAGCCAGCCAAAGCAGCCCTGTGTGCCCCCACAACTTCGTGCTCAATATGGAACCCTGCCTGGTACACCTGGTGTGGCCTGTGGTGGTGTCTAGGCCTGACTCATGCTAGTCCTCAACCCGGTTTTGCCCTCTTCTCCAGGCTCTGAGCAGGGCACCAAAGTTCTACCCTCCACTCAGAACTTGCCTAAAATGCCACCTCCTCCATGGAGTCTTCCTAAATTTTCTCTCTTCTTCTTTCCCCTTCCGTCTTCTGCCACAGCACCTAAATTGGGCCTCTTTCTATACTTCTACAAACAGTCTGCCTGGAGGCAAAAATCTAGTTCCATGCATCTTAGCCTGGGGAGCTTAGCCTGGTAAGCAGTGCCCTGCCCTGCCTACCTCCTGTTACAGGCTGCATAGCATCCCAACCCTACCCCCAACCCATTTGTTGAAGTCCTAATGCCCTGGGACCTCAGAAGGGGTACTTGGAAACAGGACCTATAAACACGTGATTAAGTTAAATGAGACCACTGTGGTGCTCTCTGTGAGGAGGAAGACTAGTGTCCCTAAACAAAGAAGAGACACCATGAGGGTACGCGCACAGAGAAGGTACACGTGAGGCCACAGGGAGAGCAGCCATCTGCAAGCCAAGGAGAGCGGCCTCGGGGGGCACCAAATGTGCTGACCACCTGACCTCAGACTTCCAGCCTGCAGAACATTCGGGAACAAATGCCTGTTGTTTAAGCCACTTTGTTATGGAAACCCTAGCAAACATACAAGTCTCAAGACCAAGACCAGTGTGGGGATCTCACGTGACAATGAACTAGACGATACTCAAAAACTGCAGAGCGCCATCCAATGGCACGAGGCATGAGATGAGTCAGATAGGTCAGTGAACGTGAATGGGGCCCTCCTGGACTCCCAGGCACCAGGAAGGAACCCACGCAGCATGCCCTGTTCGGGGATGCAGACCGGCAGGGCGCAAACCCAGCACGGAGTACGCTCTGAAACACATTTGCTGAACATCTGCACAAGGCGAGTAGTTGTCACACAGGGTGTGAGCTTGGGTGTGGTCCAAGAGCCACAGAAAATCAGACAAGGGGAATATCTTACTCACAGCTGAGGGCTGGAGTCGGGTTTTGAGTCAGATGATTAGCAGTGGTGATGATGGGGCGAAATATGCACCTTGGAGGGACTCCAGGACCATAATGAGTCTGCTCAGTGGCCTCAGGGAGACCGCAGGACCAGAGTCAGGCCCAGGCCCAGTGGGTGGAGCTCCCACAGGTCACTGCCTAGCTCTTGGTATTTGCCATTCACCACAGTGCTCAGGCAGCCACCCAAAGTGAACCCCTTCAGTCCTTGCTGCGCAGAACTGAGAATCCAAGGCCACTTCTTTCAGGCTGTACGGATGCATCACTAACTGCAGCAATGAACTACCTCTACCAAGTGCCTCTCAGGTGCCAAGGACTTTAGATACTGCCTGTAATCGAATCCTCGCAACCCCGGGAGATGTGGGTCTTTGCCCCATCAGCTTACAAATGAAGAAACTGAGGCACAGAGAAGTCAGGTTACCAGCCTGTGGCCACACAGCTGGGGAGGAGCTCAGGTTCTGTGGGACCCAATCCTGTACTCCCTCCAACGCACCCCTTGGCAGGAGGAAATGGCTTCAGAAAAGCTGCAGGCTGTGAAAATCCTAATAAATTCTAAAGCAACTGGTGTCTGCAGGGTCCTGAGGCCCTGCTCTGAGCCTTAGCCTTCACGTCACTTGGAAGCTGAGTGGCGTGAAGGACACAGAGCTGACTCAAGTACATATACATGTGCCCATGGGGGCCTCCGTCCCTTGCTCAGTGTTGAGGGATCTCTTGCCCTCAGTTTTATGTATCAAGTCAGGGTCTGGTCCACCACCAGTGGAAAAGGGAAAATGAGGAGGCATTTCCTCACATCAGCCACCAGAGGGTGCCAGACACCCTCTCATGCCAAGTACTGCTCTTCCGGTGTGGCGGGAGTTACAGAGGTGGGAGAGTCCAGCACCAGCTTCTCTGCGGTGGCTTTCTCGCCTGCAGCAGGGACCGGCTTATGATAAAGCAGTGACCAGGGACACTGGGAAGGGGCGGACTGGCTTTCTTAGTAGGTAGTGAGCTCTTCACCACTGGGGGTGTGCAAGAGCAGAGACTGAGGGGCTGGGGGTGTCAGGACTGAAGGAGAGGGTTTTCCTGCTGGGTTTTAGGTAAAGAAGGCAGATAAGATGGCCCCCAACTTTGAGATTTTAGGGTTTGCAGCTGGGTACTCTTCCAGGCATTTTCCAAGCCTTTCCCCCATTCCAGGCACAAGAGGACTGGGGACCCTTCTCATCAAGTGCTCCACACACACAGGTGCGAAGGTCCTCCCCGAAGTGAGCAAACTCAACAGAGAAAGCAGGAAGAGTGCGGGGGGTGGGGGGATGGTGGCGCGTGGCACTTGAAAGTCACGTCACCTCCAGCCACCCCAACTGCTTTGCAGTCTGCTCTCAAGACTCTAAGGCTGAATCAACACTGCCTGTTTGACCTGCATCTCAGTCCCGGAAGATGGCTTTTCTGGGAAATTATATGGGCAGATGCTGAATTTCCCTAAGCAAATTTGAGAGACAGGAGTCCAACTCACAGGCTGGAAAGCAGGCAAGAGGAGCTGCTGAGGAAATGTCCCCCTTTAAAAAGAAATAAGCCACATGGACAGATGGACAGCAGGACCAGGGACAGCACCGTGCCCACCAGGGTGGGTCCCTGGGTCCAGTCCTCTCGGCCTGCCTGAGAGCAGACTGGTGAATCTATCATACAGTGTTAGTTGGACCAAACACTGTGAGCTTCCTTTCCATGGAAAATTGCCTCTGGTGCTGCCTGGAGATGAGGGAGCAGGAGACAAGCAGGTAAAGCCAGAAAACAAACCCTGTTCTGGCTGGGTGACTGAGGGACTGGATGGAACTCTTCTCACCAGAAGCACAGGGCAGGCAGCAACCTGAGCCTCTAATTTTTTAAAAAAATTTTTACAAGGAGGATGACTGTTCTGACGCCTGACAGGCTAGAGCTCAGGAGAAGACAGTCTCTCAAGAGCAGTGGTTTTTAACCAGGACATTTGACCATATGTGCAGACATATCTGGTTATCAGGACAGGGGGAGGGGTGCTACCGGCATCTAGTGGGCGGAGGCCAGGAATGCTGACAGCATACCACGCGCGGGGCAGCCCCCGCAGCAAAGAATGACCCAGCCTAAAATGCCACCAGCGCTGAGGCTGAGAAATGCTGGTTGAACCCAGCTGGGCCGAAGTGGGTCTCAGAGCCTGGCCTGGCCCACACCCCAGGCAGGGCGCAGGGCGTGGTGGACACCAGGATCTGTGTAGTGTGGACTGTCATGTGCCCCTGGAATCAAGTAAGCCTGAGGAGCACCCTTGTTTCTCCCAGAGGGGAAATCCCTCCCTTATTCCTGCCATTCTGGAAGCTCCCGATTATTGCTGAAAGCCAGAAGCAGCATTTTTGTCTGGGGGTCCTGACCAGCCTGCCATACAGTTAGATGCATCCCTATCACACCCATCATCTGTTTCTGTGGGGTGGGGTGCTGCAGGGGTGAGGAGAGAGGAAAGGAATAACTCGAGGACGGCTGGGCTCACTTGGACCACTCGCTGTGCAGCAGACCCAAACACCTTGGTTTCAGATGACGCAACGGAGATGCCAAGTCGCCTGGGCTATGCCTGGCCCATTTCCATCCTAGGATTTGACTCTGAAGTCTCCCAAATCTCCACTAAAGCCTTGGTTTTAACCCAGGCTCCTGGGGCAGCCGGGCAGTGGTGTGGGAGGGAGCTGAACGTGAGGACGTCAAGGCCCTGACTGTGCTGTAACCAAGGACCCCTCCCCTTCTTACTCTGCCATGTGGCCTCCTGTGTAAGGTTGGTAGCGGCTGAACAATGGTTCCCAAAAGATATGTGCACATCTGGGAACTTGTGACTGCGACCTTATTTGGAAAAAGGATCTTTGCAGGTGTCACTAAGGATCTCAACATGTGACCGTCCTGGATTATCACCATGGGCCCGAGAATCCAAGGGTCCTTATAGTACACACACACACACACACACACACACACACACACACACACACGGAGAACAGCCAGAGCGGGAGGAAGCTGTGTGAGGCCAGGGACTGAAGGGACACAGCCACAAACCAAGGGATGCCTGCAGCCGCCAGAAGCCGGGAAAGACAGACACTGACCCTGGAGCCTCTAGAGAGAGCACATCCCTGCCCACACTGGGATTTCGGGCCCCAGTCCTCCAGAACCACGAGCAAATAAACTTCTGCTGTTTTAAGCCATCAAGTTTGTGGCAATGATAGTGGCCGCCCCAGGAAACTCATACGGTTTTCTTTAAAGAACAGTCCCATGGCCAGAAGTCTGAAAATCACTACCTCCACTGGACCGCCTTCCCCCCTCCCCCGCCCCGGGTCTTCTGTTAAATCTGCACCAGAGACTCGGGAACAAAGCTGAGTGTGTGCGTGGGGGGGGATTAGGGGGCTGAGCCAGGTCTTCTAAAGGCAGGATTCTCAGTTGGCGGGGGGAGAGGTGAAGGGTGCATGGCTTATCGGGCTGAGGAGTTCTCAGTTCTTTCAAAACGGCCTCCAGTTTGCACCATCCAAACTCTTTTGAAACCTACTAACTAATTGAGATGCTACTGAGATCCCTGAGGAACAGAGACACACCAGCACCACCCTCGCTGTCCAGGCATCTCGCACAGTGCCCTTTGCAGGGAAGAACAGATGAGCACCTCTAACTCGGGCTTGGTGACAGCTGAAGAAAGACGGGCTCCCAGTCACAGCCTCACTAGGCTCAGGTTACTCAGCAGAAGGACATCTGCCCACAGAGATGACCCCACAGATGGCCAGTCACCATGTGCTCTCAGTCACAGCAGAGACTTCAGAGGTGACCCAGCCCCTCAGCTCACAGACAGCGACACCAAGGGCCTGAGCGATGAAACAACATGTCCCAGGTGTCACACTGAAGAAGGAGGGACAGAAAAGAGGCTGTAGCTGCTCAGGGACCTGCTGCTCCGTCCCAGCACCCGGGGCTTCCACCCACCCTGGTGGGTCATGCTGTCTGCCGGGGAGAGCGCCCTGTGCCACCCATCACTTTGCAAGCCCTAGCGCTAGAGGAAAATTTTTCCAAGGCAGGTGACACTCAGCTTCAACGGACCCCATCTCCGATGTATATTTTGTGGAAGGCCAGAAAGGGACTGATTGTAGCTCACGCTGCGTCTGTTCCCAAGTCCAGGTTACTCAGCGGGGCAGGCGGAGGGCCCTGTACTGCCCCCTGAATACCTTCTGTCTCATTCCACTGCAGCCTAACCGGAGGATTCCGGGTTCTCCCCAGGTGCGAGGCCACACCACCTCCGTCCTCACATTCCTGCAGAAGGCGCCTCAGCCTTGCCTGTTCCTCGCTCTTCCTCCTCCTGTCTCTGGCCGTCCAGCTCAGACAAGCCACCCAGGACGGCACTGTCAACGTCCCAGCCCAACATCACCTCCTGCCCCACCCACCCCCCACGAGGACAGAGGCACTCCTGCCACCAGCTGCTCGTAAGCTCCCAGGGCCGGCTGCGGCCTTCTTGCCCTGGCTTGGTTTTGTCCCTCTGCCCCCTGTACACTGCTGCTTTGAAAAACTGCCTTACAAGATATCCCCAACACGTATCAGTAACCGTAGGAGACTGTTCAACCTTCACCGCCCCTTCACATGCCGAGCCTCCTTCACCCTGTGAGGTGCCATTCAACCTGAGCGGAGGCCAAGCGACCGACACTCCCAGGCTGAGCGATCTCCTAGCCGCGCTGGTGCTGAGACGGAGACTCTCTGAATCAGAGACCGTGCTCTTCCCACTCCCCCGTCGCCTCTTTGGAGGAGGACTTGCTTGCAGAAGCTGTTTCTGAATGAGCTCGATGCCCACGCAACAGAAGCCAATTTCCATCATGCCCTCTGACCTTCCCGAATTCTAATTTGGGTGGCTGCCCAGTTTGCCCTCCATACGGATTTCCACTCTATTTTCTTATTATAACAGCACAAAAGTTACTGTCATGAAAGAGTCATCTTAACCACTTTCCATTTTATTTTTAGTCCTTTGGAGAGGGGCAGGTGAGACAGGAGCCGGCACATGGATTTGTGTCACCTGGGTGGGCTCTCGGCCACCTTGGGGAAGGCTTTCCCCCGGGAGTCACGCGGGGACTCACTCAGAATTCTGCAGAGCTTTGTGGAGGGTGGGGGCCTTTAGCTGTGAAAGACAGAGGAATGGAAAGGGACACCCTGCTGGGGTCCGCCTCCTGCACCAGCAGGTCTGGCCCCATCCTGGGCCCCCTTGGGCCCCGTTGATGGGGGTGGGCTTTGAGGGAGCTGCCAGGGCACTGGACCACAGGGGAATGACCAAATCTAGGCCCCTTCCTACGGAGTGTTCCGTCTCCCCCTCCTGACTCCCATTACTCTGCTCTGAAATTACTTGCTTACACACTTGGGCTGATCTGCTCGGGTCAGAGTTCCTCAGCCCCACCACCACGGCGACGACAGGCACTGAATCCTTGTTTGTGCAGGGCTGTCCTGTGACTCGGAGGGGCCCCTAGTCCTGACAACCCAAAAGGTCGCGGTGGGTGCCAAATGCCCCCTGGGGACAAGAGTGCCCCCAACCGAGAACTGTGGATTTAAAGCACACACTCTCGAAGGTTGAGAACCCTCTGTTCATCTCTTCTGCCTCCCTATAGCCCAGCACGTGCCTGGCACACATCGGGAATCCCCAGACACTTGTGGGTCCTTAAGGCTCACCCCGGCAAACAGGCGTGTGACCCATCACGTCATAGATGGGGCCAATGTGGCCCAGAGAAGCTCTGATCCCCTGGGTCACACAGCTGGTGAGTGATAGGGCTGGTAACGTCGCAGCTGCCGTTTCCAAACCCTGAGTATGGGTTCTTTTGGGATTCTTTGGGTCTCTATCTCCAGGCACCAAAGAAGTGAGGCTGTTAATGACATTTAGCCAGAACATTCCAAATGCCCGCAGCTGTTCACTAGCGAGGAGTGTGGGGGGACCTCCTACTGATGGCATCAAAGTGGCTGGGGCCACGTGGTCCCACTGAGCACGAGAAGGGAAGGGTTAATTTCTTTAAATCTCTCTAGTAGCTTAAACCTGAATAAAAGGATAGTGATTTGAATTAGCTTCGCAACATGAGGCAGCCAGAGGAAGCTTGGCACCCCAGTGCAGTTGGGCTGTGAATGAATTTAGTTACAGACCTGAAGTGCCATCTTAATTAGGTTTGGAGTCTGGTTTCCTTTCCAAAGAGGGAAGTAGAACGGAGTAAACCTTCTGATTCATGTTTGAAAGTGGGAGCAAGGTGGGGGCAGCGGGTGAACTCATGAGGCCTGAAACCTAGAACCCAATGTGCTCAGTGGGAAAGTCTGACTTTTGTTAACTCCATCACTGCAGGCCTGCTGCTGAGTTTTCCTTTAAAGGCAGGGCAGGTGTGACGATTGACAACTACAGCTTCGTGCGCCTCTACCCCCGAGAGCAAGCGTGCCTGCCCCACCGGAGGTCACACAGCAGTGACCTTACCAGGTAGGCTAGGGCACACGTCACAACTTCTAAGTGGTCAAGTGGCTACAGAGGCCAGTAGAGCAGCGTGTGCCGATGCTCCCGGTTCTGGAAAGCCAGCCCCCGAAGGTGCACGCAGCCTACAGGCGGTGCGAAGCGAGTCTCACCAGTGACTCCACTGCTGACACTTGACACCAGGCCTAACCCTCAAGCACACCATGCTTTCGGCCCCCGGGTGCGAGAGGCCGCCGTCCAGCTGGCCCCGGAACGGCGTGGGTCTGAACGGCGTGGGCCCGCTTTCCCGGGCCCTGTCTCGGCCGCCAACCTGTCACCTGAAACAGGTGACGTAAACTTACATGCAGTCCTAGAAAGGTATTTTCTCTTCCTTATGATTTTCTCAATAACGTTTTCTCGTCTCTAGCCTACTTTATCGTAAGGATGCAACACACAGTAGACAAAACGTACAGCACATGCATCAATCCACGGCTTACGTTATCGGTAAGGCTTCCTGACAACAGCAGGCCAGTGGTTTTTAAACTTCTTACTCCCGGAGCACATGTAAACTAATGACTAAAATTCTACGGCATGCCAAAGTACATATTTTTGCTGATCCAACAAAAATACAGATATAATTCCGACTCATTCACACTGGATGGTTATTGTGTTGGCTGTTGTTGTTTTTTTACCTGACAGTCTAAGGGAAAAGAAGTCAGTGCCCCTGACCAAACAGTCAGGTGTTGCGCGTTTTAAACATTCCTATGGCATACCAGGTGAAAACTGCCGCAGTAGAACGTTAGAAGTTAAGTCTTTGGGGAATCTAAAGGTACATTTGGATTTTCTCCTCCATGGTGGGGGTTGGCACCACGGAACTGCATCTGAATTCCCATCAGGCTTGTTCTTTCAAGGGCGCGAGGGCGCACACGCTCACGCAGACACTGACTCTGATGCTAACGGAAGCGCAGGGAGCTGCCTGCCCACTGAGATCGGCCGGCGCTGACGAGGCCCGTGGCAAGCCAGCTCAGCTCCACATGCACCACCCCCCGGAGCCCCACCAGCTGTACAAGGCGGGCACTATCCTTAGGCCCACTTTACAGAGAAGGAAGCTGAGGCTCAGAGAAGGTCAGCCCCCTGGGTAGAGCCCACACGAGCGCGGCAGACAGGAGAATGTGGATGTGACCCCATCAGGACGACACATCCCCCCCCCACCCCCCGAGGAAGCGGTTAGTCTTCACAGTGTGTTCAAGGTCTGCATCTCCTGGAGGCCGCTCTTCCTTCGGTATCAATCATTTCGATCACCGCTACATATTGAGCCCGCGTCCACCCTGGACCCTCTGTGTGCAGTGCCGTTTCAGCTCATGTGGATGGATGCGCAGCTTCCCTGTTTTAAACTTCCCAGGCACTGGGCTCGGTGGGCTGGCACCCAACTTTGTATCCACTTTTAAATACAAATAGCAGGGGGGCTGTGAACGTTTTAATGTTAGATCGTGGTGATAGCTGTGCAACTCTGTAAACTGTGCACATAAAGTGAGTGAGTTGCATGGTATATAAATGATAGCTCAATAAAACTGTTTAGAAAAAGAAAAAGAAGGTTTTTAACAAGCTGTAAAAGGCTTTGAGCATATGGGTCCTCTCTAATTACTTCAGGAAGCAGGGGCTACACGGGAAAGGCTGGCCCCATAGCCATGGCAACTCAGCTGAAGAGGAAGCCCATTCCCCCTTTCTCCTCAAAGAAACACCGGAATCAGACTCCACGTCATCCAACTGACACCAAAGCGCTCGTGAAAGTTCGGCAGGTGGAGCGGCGGCCGAGGATGTTAGGGGCCTGCAGCAGAGCTGAGCAAGAGGTGCCTTCCTTGCGGGGCTCACCCACGGCCTGTCATCCACTGAGGTCCCAGCAGGGCCCCGTGGAGGAGCTGCCTGATACCGGACTCGCTGTTGGAATAGCTGCAAGGTCAGCCAATCGCTAACAAGCTCCAAGCTAACGCACTCCCCCCAAGAGGCAGTCATCTCACCTACAAGATGGCAACACCTTCGGCACCCCCGGCAGGAGGCCGGAAAAAGCACACACAACGCCGGCCAGCTCGATGACCTTCCAAGGAATTCTGCGAAGCAGAGGCAGAGCTCTGCCCTTGGCCCTGGCGGTGAGCCTGCAGGATTCCATCCCATGTTCACGATGGTCCTCTTGACGACTCTGACCGTTCCCACTTCGTGGACAGGGAAACGGGGGCTCCCAGGGGTGAAGACACTGGCCAGGTCGCAGGGCTGGGACCGGAGCCCAGGCCTGTCTGACCGTGAGGAACCCCTCCCTCTGTTACACCATGACAACAAGGCCCCTGCCCTGGTGCCCAGGGTTCGGACTGAAATGGGTTTAACTGCTTGTCTATGTACACAAAGGCCCCAAGCAGCATCTGTCACATTCACTGAGGTCCACACTCCCAGTTGTCATGACAACATGCTCGAAATGAGCGCCAGTGAGACGTCACAGCCCGTCAGGCTCCTAAATGGTTAAACTTCCCTCTTGCTTGGGAGTCCAGTACTTACAAGCAGAACCTGGACTAGCCCTAAGGGGCTATTTTTAGTTCCCCATTTTCCTTGTCCTTTTTGGGTTATCTGATAGCACAGCCTGAGCTAATGTTTTCCGTGCTGGTGTTTTCTTTGTACCAACTCCTACCTTGAGAAACGCTGAGACTCCAAAAGGACTGGCCCAGTTACAGGGCTCTAGCTCCTGGCATACAGAGAGGGACCTGAGGGAGGCAGGCAGGCTCCCGCGGGGCTGTGCTGGGTGGGAGAGGGGGTGGGTGGGAGCCAAGGGCTTCCAGGCACGCTGGTTTTCAGAGCAAGTCTTAGTGAGGACCACAGAGGGTCCTGGCGGAGGGAACATGCCCATCGCAAAGACCTCCCTCACGGGCAGGGCCAGGAGTGGGGGCCCCAGAGAGCAGCCTGGCTTGTTGGTGACTGCTTCTGGGCTACGTCTCTGGACCTCACCGACCCTGAGTCACTGTCCTGGTGGCTCGCTGGTGTCAGAGACTCCACCATTAGAAATTCATTCCTGGGGCCAACTGGTTTCCCCACTGCCAAACCCTACCGCCCGTGCCAAGTTTTTTACAGCACTGCCACCCGAGTCCAGAGTCGCATTCTCCTGCACACACGCTTGACCACACCAAGCCCTTCTCGAACCTCACCAGTGGTTTTTCATTGCCTCCCTGAAGAAATTCACACTCCCCTGCAGGCTTGAGAAGACATTCCAGCCCCTTCCTAATAAGCCACACTTCGGGCTGCTGTGTCCCTGTGTTTCTCACAAAGACTGATCTTGATCTGACCTGGCCAGGGTCTGGCTGCTCCAAGCCGTCCCATAAAATTCATGCAGAACTCAAACATCACCTCCCCCAGAACGCTGCCCCTATCTGCCCCACTGAACTTGCAGGCTCTCATTCCTTTGCAGGTAAGAAATGCTCAACCCCAGCCTGCTGCACTGAATTAATGGAAGGAATCTGCCTTCAATTACAGTTCCCAAATTTACCTGGAAGCGAAGCACTCCTCAGTTACTGGCGCTTCTTTGCCCGTGTGCTTGTTGGGTGCAGATCTGATAGTGGTGGGAGGCTGGAGGGCCGGCCACAGTGAGGGGGAGAAGGGCACAGAGCACACTCAGGCCTCGCTGCCTCAGACCGGTGGAGACAGGCCTTGGGCCACCTGGCAGCCTACGGTTCCCTCTTTTCACACCCTCACGCTGAGAGTGCTTCCAAGTTTTGATTTTTATAATGGTGCAATGGAATGTTATTAACCAAACCACATGAGACTCGATGAGAAAAGGCCTCTGCTAACTGACAGCAGTCTGTCCACCGAAATTTGGTTCTGGCTGCGCTTCTGTTGAAAGTGGAAGAAAGGACTCCTCAGTCTGATGCAAGGGACAAGGGTAGGAGCAGACTGCTCCCTGGTGCAGGTGGAGATGACATTTCCAACCGACTCTGAGTGTCTGCCGCCACCCAGGCAGTGCCCTCGGGTCTCCTTTGCCAATGGGGAGCCCAAGGCCCTGAAACTACACGACTCACCCAAGGTCTCTGTCCACTCACCGTACGCAAGTCTGACCACATGGCATAAAGGCCTGTGCGGCTGGCAGCTAGGACGTATGATGAGTATCCCTGGGTGAGGAGGGACTGGGCTCCTATCCCCTTCCTGAGAGGACTGGATGGCAGAGAAATTTAAACTCAGCCCGAGAGCTGACACAAGTAACGTTCAGGGCCATTTTCTATCAAAAACTACTTCCATACAGAGAGGGAGGGGATGACTCTGGAATCCTTCTGGTTTCCGTGTCCAGGCTGATATAAGTGGGTGTCATGCCCTCTTCACTTGGGGGGATAGCCCCCCAAGGAGACCACCATGTCCAGGCACACAGGAAGCACACCAGGAGCCCTCTGGCCACACAGAGCCCTCAGAAGCAGCTGAACAGAGGAGCTCCTGGGGACATCAGACAGAGTCATGCCTGACAGTCCCCTTCAAATAATCTATTAAGAACTAACCTTTATCAACTGCTTACTCAGGGCTGAGCATTATCCGATTTAGGATAATAAGAAAAAGTTCAACTTCGGAGAGCTTAGTTTCATTCACATTTTATAGGCAAAGAATTAGAACATCAGAGGTTAAGCCATTATCCAGGGTCACACAGGAACTCAGTAGAGACGGCGGTATCTGAACCCCCAAAAAGGCTGGCTGTACAATCAGCTCACTTAACTGCTATGCCAGACAAAATCAAGGGACTGGGCTGCACATCATCGCCACACCCCGCAGAGGGCCCGCACTCCAGCAGGTGCTCGGGGAGTGTGTGCGCTGAGTGATTTTGGGGAACTCATAAAACGCACTACCTGCAGGGACTATCACACGATCATGCTCACTGCCTCTCCCCTAGCATTCCCAGGGCCCCGCATGCAGCCTGTCCCCCACCCCCCAATCCCCCTTCCTCTGAGTGAATGCTCTCCTAGTGCCGGGCGGAACTGGGAGGGACCAGCAACTCCTCGGGGGCCCAGTATCACCACTTTCCCTGGGTTTTCTCTGCTTTCCCCTCCTGCCGCTCATCTTCAGGGCAGCAGGTTGCCCTTTGCCCAGAAGAGCAAGGCTGGAAGGTATGCTTGCTGCCTGCTGGAGGCAAATCTCGGGAGAAGGTCACTCACACAGGGATCCCTTCGTTTTTCCTCTGCAAGACTGGCTGCACTCCTTGGAAACACCAGGCAAAGCCAACCGCCAGCCACCATGGTTTTCATGGGCCCAGGGTGTATGTATCTCCAGGGGCTCGGGTGGGGTTATGGTGGTCTTTGGGGACCCACTTTACCTGGCCCTGCTCTCTCCTCTGACTGCAGGGAGAAGGAGGTGAGGCCACACCCGCCCCAGCCAGACCCGGATGTTAACCTTTCCTGCCAAGTGAGGCTGGCCACTGGAGACAGCATGAACAGCCCACACTTTACCCACATTCTGGTGGCACAGCTTAGTTTGGGCTGGAGTCGGAGGCAGACAGCCTGGATTCTGGTCCCAGTGCTGTCAAATTCTCCTTCCTGGTGCCACTGCTTCACTCAATAGCTTTGAAAATAGAAAGGCACCCCCACCCCAGCGCCATCGGACAGATGCTGAAGGTGAATCACATCATGAAGAATATGCAAAACCCTGTGAGGCACCCGGATTCTGCAGAGAACTGGTATCAGAGGCTGCTGCGATATTCAGACGTGACAAAGGCCTCTTTTTAGTGGCCTTTGAAATTCTGTAAAACCCTGAAATTCTGCTATTACTTTTTCACACTGACATTTTCACTTGAGAAGCCAACAGGTGTCTCGGATCCCCCAAGGAAACACTGCCTTTCGAGATCCTCGGATTCCAGGATGAGCAGGATGGCCTCGGAGAGCATCCCCGACTGATGGGACCCTCACTCGCAGCAGTGGGATCCCATGCCATCAGCACCTGGTTTTGGGGAACGAAAGGTTCATTTGTACTCATTCTACAAGAATTTTTGTTCCCTTAAAAACTTTCGGGAACAGAATGAGATGTGAACTGTGAGTGTTGTGTGTGTGTGTGTGTGTGTGCACGTGTGTGTTGTGTGGGTTTTGTGTTTGCCTTCCTTGCACAGGTGTTTGAGAGGTGTGGAGTTGGGTACTTTCCTCATGTTCATGGTTTGCTCTCCGTCCTATTTCGGGGCCCCCAGGAAGGGCTGGGGCACCCCACAGAGACAGCGGAGAGTGGGGGCTTAGGAAGGGCAGGGTGTGCATCGGGTCCCTCTACCAGCGCCTCTCTAGACAGCATAGGGAGGTGGCTGCCACAGGTTCATCCCCATGCAGGCCCTGCCCTGTCTCATCCAGAGCCTGGACACCAGCATGGAGCTGCTACTTGCAGCCCCAAAGGGGAGGCCCGTTGTGTGAGGTGGACAAGCATCTTCGGGGACCAGTCCAAGGGGCATCTGAACGGGCACTGCAGGCACCTTGGAGCTCCCCTGGCTCACTCCTCCTCCTCCTGCCCCTTCTCGCCAGCCCTCTGCCCAATTCTCAGCCTCCCTACAGCCCCAGAGCCTCCTGCAGCATCCTCCACCTCAAGATGGCCAGAAGGGTGTGGACACCCCTCCCTCCTTGCCCCCATTAGCCTTCCCTGGATCCTCCCAGCAGCTCCTGCAGCCCTTTTGGTCTTAGAGACGTCAGAGTTCATTCCTGAAGGAGGAGAGCACCTCTGAAGCGATTCAGTGAACAGACCATGCAGAAGTCTCAGTCTTTGAATCTCAGAGGGACAGCTGTTAACGACGCAGGGGTTTGATTCAGATGTGAGGGGGTGGCTTCTGGCCTGCTTCTCCTCCTCTTTGATTCCTGGATGGAGCTCGGCTGAGCCCTTCTTCTCACCCAGGTCTACACTCATCTCTGCCGGTTTGGATATGGCTGAGGAGTCAGCATCAGCCAGTGCACCTCTAAACACCTTGGCTTCCCAGACCCAGGCAAGCAAAGGGGACCCTAGAAGAACAAGGCTTGCTGACTGGGCCTCTACCCCATACCAGGCCCAGTGCAAAGGGAAGGGAACTGTTTATCAATTCACACGTATTAGCTGCAATTAACATGTGTAAGGTGCATCCTTAGGCCCTGTGAACCCCAACTGTGGAGACCCGGGCCTGCAGGAGCTCAGGTCCAATGCAGTAGGAAGCACTGATCGGATGGAGATTTTTCTCTGCACAGACTCTGCGTCAGAGCTACAGAGTGGTGGGTTCACACTGTCTCATGGGCTAACGGGGTCTGCCGTGCTAGCAGAGGCCAGTGTGGTGGTGGTAGTGGTGATCTGCCCCCGCCCCCACCAAGGCTTTGATTTCTGGATCCAGGAAAGCCGGCTACGAGGCTTACAGGGCAACGTGTGGCCCTGGGCTCCTCCTGCGCCATCTGGTCGGGGCAAGGAACCCAGAGCAGGCACAATGCCAGCTCTGCTCACAGGCTGGATAAGGAGCAAAGTGACAAGCTGCCCCGCAGGCCAATCATGTGTCCTGCAAAGCCCTGGAGAGAGGCACTGGACACAGCTGACGGGGAAGGTGGGGCAGGGCTTCCAGCGGTCACTGAATCCAGCCCCCTGCCCCAGGGCAGAGGGAAGGATAGACCAGCCCAGGAGACTGTGCAGGTACAAAAATGAAGCTCAATAAACAACACGAGATTAAACAGGAAAAGGAAGTTCCCTATTAGAGGGGAAAAAAGTAACTACGCAACCACAGAACAGGAAGCTTTTACCCATGAGGACTCACAACGAAAAAAGGCTCTGGATTTCCTGTGTGTGACTACAAGTGCAGGGGACATACAGCTACCAACAGTGTGTTATTAAGCATAGAGGACGGGCAAAATGGGTGAAGGGGGCAAAATGTACTCTAGCCGTCAAATAAATAAGTCCTGGGGAGATAAAACACCGTGTGGCGACTGGAGTCAGTAATCCTGTATTGTGGGTCTGCAAACTGCCTCAAGAGTAGATCTTAACACAATTTCTCATCATAACACAAAAAAACTGTAACCCTGTGTGGTGACAGATGTTAACTAGGCCCATTGCGGTGGCCATTCTGCAATATATGCAAATCTCCAATCGTGACGTTGCACAACTGAAGCTAACACGATGCTATGTGTCAATTAAAAAAATAGAGAGGAAAAAAAGCATTACTCACAGTAACTCATTTAATCTTCAGAACAATTCCGTAAGACAGATACAAAAGTACCTTTATTTTAACACAAGATGAGTCTGCAACATCTTGTAGTCTGCAGTTCCGAAAAGTAAAAAATTGCTCAAAAACCAAACAAACAAAAACCACACTGATGGGGGTTATGGCTAAAAGACATAGGAACCACTGGAAAAGTTCCCAGCGGCCAAAGCTGGGACAGTTTAAGCAACAAAATAAACTAAGTAGCCTGGGATGATAATGCAAAGTATAAAATAAATATTCAGGAGTCCATACTGATATAAATGAATAATTGAATAAATAAACAGTGAGAATAGATAAACCTCCCACGCAGAAGAATTCCAAATAAGTGATGTAGATACTCCCTGAAGGATGTGGAATGTAACTTCTTACTTCTTAACTGTGAGCTGTACACAGGGACTTTCTCCCCAATAAGATAATATAGAAAAGAGGAAGCCCAGAGTAACTTCCTCAGCCAGGTGACCAAGGTCAGCACAACCTGTGCCTGGATAGGAGATGACGAGAATGTCGCTTGACCTCTGTGCTCTTCCTCCCCCAAGCCCATAACCGCAGTCTAATCATGAGGGGGAAAAAACAGCAAATTGCAACCGAGAGATTCCTACAAATACGCAGCAGTAACCCCCATAGTTGGGGCCAACACCACCAAGGCAGGTGTGAGGAACTGTCAAAGCCAGAAGGAGCCTAAGGACACCCAGTTGTGAGGTGGTGTCCTGGACAGCATTCTGGGGCCGAGAAAAGGACGTGAGTGGAAACTAAGGATGTCGGAATGCAGTGTGGATGCCAGTTAATGATAACGCAGCAACCCGCCGGGGCACTGATTGAGCCGAACGCGCTGCACCGTCACGAGGTGCTGGGAACGCGGGAACAAGCATGGGGCCTCGGGAACTCCGTGCTCCCTTCGTGACTCTTCTGCAAGCCTGGGTCTGTCATAAAACGGCAAGTGCACTAACAGAGAGGAAAGTGGGGGCCTGGGAGGCCACATGTGGAACTGCAGTCCTGCTGATGAACCGTTTTGGGGGCTGTGTCTCCCCCATCAAACTGTAATGCCAGGAGTGCAAGAACCGAGGCAGTTTAATTTACCGTCACGTCCCACCTCCAGGAATAGGGACCCTGGAAAAGAGCCATCTCCCCAAGGCAGGATGAACCCAAGCCGAGGAAGAGCTCTCCTGTTGAGCTGGGGTGCAGCCAGATGAACCCCCTGGTTCCACCCAGTTCTCACCCAGCTTTGAGAGCCCAGGATTCATGCTTTGGCAGCCTGCTGCCACGATGCCCGGCATTTGTATGAAGCCTTGCAGAGCACAGAACTCCACAGCACACACGATGTCACCTGACTTTTCCAGCTCCTCCAGAGAGGTATCAATCTTTCTTTTCTTTCTTCTCTCTCTCTCTCCTCTTTCTTTCTCCCTCCTCTTTCTTTCTCTCTCCTCTTTCTTTCTCTCTCCTCTTTCTTTCTCTCTCTCCTCTTTCTTTCTCCCTCCTCTTTCTTTCTCTCTCCTCTTTCTCTCTCTCTCTCTCTCTCTCAGAAAACAGGCTCAGAGAAGTTAAGAGGCTGCTGCAGTCACAAGGTGGAGGACACTAGCTGGGTCTACGAACTCTGTCCAAGGGGAAGTCTCCCAAAGTCTCCAGGCCCCTCCCACAAGTTCTGAGCTCACTCAGCAGTGGCCCTGCCTTTGCCCTGAACCTGAGGGCCCAGGAACACAGTGGCAGGGAGACCGGAGCCTGGCTTCACTCCCTGGGTACGACTGTGTCATTTGGTCTTTAAAGTCACACCCTCGTGAGATCATCACCAACTGCTCCCCAGAACATCTGCCCAAAATAGCACTGACATCTGGATGTGACAAAAAAGACTCTTGGCTGTGGCACTGCGAAGAGCACCTGACCCTCATCAGGCAGCCCTCCTGTTTCTGTGGGGCTCCCCCCTCCTCAGCAGGGGAGGGAGGAAACCGGCAACTGAGCCCGTCTTCCTGGAACAGTCACTCTGCTGGTTTCATGGCTGTTCTCCTGCCACCGCTGGCGTCAGAGACAAGCGTGAACCCTGCACACACAGGAATGCCTCGCGACTGTTCAGTTCGGGATGGTTCAGGAAGCAAGACGCCATTCCTCCAAAGCCTCTCCTTGGTTCTCACTCCAAGATGAAGCTCCTGATCTTGGCACACTCCACCTCCCTTGGCAGGCTTGGCTCCCAGTGACTTTTTCTTTTAGAAAAAACTCTGCTTAGCTTTTAAACCCCGTTTGGTTCTACTGAGCAAACCCAGAAGGTCGAGTGCCTTACTCACTACCCACAGAATGGAAGTTAAAACACTCTGGTGCGCGGTTTTGGCCACGGTTAACTCCCATTCTGCTTTCCTGTCAGTCTGGTCTACAGGCACGCCACCCAAAAGCTGTTTCCTTAAAGTGACACACTCCCTGGCCTCTATGCCTTCACTTACACTGTCCTTGCTCCTAAAATCCCTTCTATCCACATATCAACCTGGAAAGTCATTATCTCAGATTCAAGTTCTAGTTCAAAGGTCACCGAGGCCTTTGCCCACTGAGGTGCCTGAGCACAATGCATTTCTTACCTGGTTCTGATTATGTGCACCTCTCTCACAGCAAAACAAAGGACAATTCCAGAAACTACAAAGAAAACACAAGAGGAAAAACGTGATGCAAGGGGTCATGGGGTGAGAGGCACATTTGGAAGAGTGGCCAGAGAGGAAGGCAGTTTCTGGGGCTGAGAGTGCCATGCGGAGGGAAGAGCCAGTGTGAAAACCGGCGGTGGGGCTGGGAGGCTGCGTCATGAGCACGACGGAAGGACAGAGATCTGGGAGGAAGGCTGGCGCTCTCTCTCACGGTTCTTGACCAGCAGTCCGGCTGCGTCCCCAGAGGAAGCCACCGGGACATGAGCAGGGCTGTACTGTGATTCTGACTGCAGAGTGAGTCACGGGCACAGGACGTGGTGCGGCCACGGTGGGCAGGAGATGGGGAGCGTGGTGGGCTGGGATGGAATTTGGAGACAGAGCTGAGAGCATTTATTAACGGAAGAGAGGCAGGAGTGGAGGCAAGGGCTTTTGACTGCTTCTCTGCGGCGCCTAGAGCGAGCTCTTGGAGAGCAGGAGCCCATGTCCACCAGTCTCTCTGGATGGCGCACCATAGCAGGTGCTGTGCGGTAAGGCTGAGCCCGCAGCAAGGAGCCACAGAAACTGGACGCTCTTTCTATTTCTGTTGGCGCTCAGAGTACACTGTGTTGTCACCTTCACTCTAAGACTAGTCCGCTCCTCTGAGCCCCATGACCCCCCAAGGGCAGAGTGCACAGCCCCCAGTGGGTGCACTGTCACGCCTGCCCAATGCCCACTGGAGACGGTTAATACTGACGGGGACAGAGGCGGCCCCACAGGAACGAGAAGCCACGCTCATCTGCGCATGACACGTGAGTGGTGTTAGTTAGACTCACTCACACAGACTTTATGTCACCCAGTCGCAGGGCAAGGAGAAGGCTGGAACCCCTGGAAACGCTCTGGATGAGAACAAGGGGCGCTGGAACTTGGGGCCCGCCGGGCTCCTCCTGCACAAGGCAGTCCCGCTGGGAGCCACTGCCCCCTGCGCATGACGCCGCTCCGATCAAGAGGCTCCCCGCACAACCTGGACTCCTGCTCAGAGATGTCAGCATCACCAGGCGTTGCCCAGCTGCCCCTCGTTCTTCCTGCTCCCTGTCTCGCTGTGCCCACAGCAACTCTGAATACCCTCCCTAGGATGTCTTCCCGATGGGCCCTGGATGTCAGGAATCTGGAAATTGGCTGCTGCTGCTGCTCACAATGTTTGGGCTGTCGGACCCCTGACAGCCTTTGGCTTTGGTACTGGCTGTTAAGTAGCTAACTCTTCACGAAGTGTTGTGCGGGTCAGTTTCTGGGGGCTGCTATGACTCCAAGTGCTTGCTGAGTGGAAGAACCAGATGTGTCTGCTGACATCTCCCATGGTTTTGCGTCAGCCAAGGAGCTGGTGGGTAAATCCCTGGCCTTAGAGGCACCAGGCACATTGACTCTGTTGTCATGGTGATAGCCCAGTCAGGGTAGTGGCAAGAGCTCCGGGTAGCCAGCCAGGAGGCCAGTCTCTTCTCTCATCCACTCTGCTCCGAGTACACACAGCTGATAGACCAGGAACAAACTACTCTCCCTGGCTGAGCCAACTGCACTGTTTCTCCTGGGAACATGGTCTGCCAACTGAGGCATTTTAACAAGACAGGGGGCCGGGCTGCCACTGAGGCTGTGGGGAGGCAGAGACCAGGAGCAGAAGGCCCTGTGCATAAGGAGCCCAGCCTCACAGCACAGACCAGAGAGTGAACTTGGCTCTCAACCTCTGACTCTATTTCTGGAGGGCTCAGTCAAACCTCATTTCCTGTCTTGAGCTGCCATGAAATATCCCATTGTGTCCTTAAAATAAAGCCTGCAAGTGGGTTTTCTTTTCCTCGCAACCGCACTGCTGTAAGATAATGGGGCTTTGACGTCAGACTCACCGGAATTCAAACCATGGTCCTAGCAGTTACCACGCTATCCATGCACATGCAGCCTGTTTCCTTCTCTGTAAAATGGGCCCATGCCACTCTCTCCAGAGGGTTACTGTGGATTAAATGCGCGGAGGTACGTGAAGGCGCCTGCTTCCCAGTAAGACCTATGGAGTGGTGCTCAATTAGGGTGTTAAGGAGAGGTCAAGCTCCCCCACTCTTCCGGGACACAGGGCAATGTTTTTGGTTGTCACATTGGCCGGGGGTGAGGGGCTACTGGCGTCTAGTGGGTAGAGGCCAGGGATGCGGCTCAGCACCCTGCGATGCCCAAGACAGCCCCCCGCAGACAGGATTATCCAGCCCCAAATGTCCACGGTGCTGAGAGAGCGCAGCTCTGCTCTGAAGCCTGGATCGCTGCCGTCAACTCAGCAGGACTCCTCCCCACTGATGGCGGGGCTGCATGCACACCAGCAACTGAGCTTTCAAGGCAACACCTTCTGGGCCCGATGTCTCCCCCACAACACTGCCTGTCGCCCTGTCCCCACCATGCATCCTTGCCACCACCCAACTCCTGCCTTTTTATTATTTTTTTTGAAGGGGATGAAAGTCCCCTGTACCAGGCTTTGGTTAGGGCTCTCCACTCTCTCTGGGGAGAAGCCGACCAGGGACCTCATGACAAAGACTGAGGGGTGAAGGCTCCTATATTGGGCTTGCACAGGAGGGGACATGGAGGGGAGGGTGGTGACGTGGGGACCTGCCTGGTGTGCTCGCAGCCTACAGGAGAGGCAGGCAGGCTGGGCACTGAAGGCGCGGTGTGTGCCCCCCCCCCCCCCGACACACACACACACACACACAAGGCCCTCGGACGGCACAGCTCCTTGCACACGGCCTCACGAGCCGCTTGCTGGGCGGGGTGCGGGGAAGCAAGGGCAGTCAGCGCCACCGGGGAATGGCAGGCAGTTTTAGGTCTCTGAGTGACGGGGTTAAGTGTGATGGCGTTCTGTGACTTTGGCCACGAGCACCCGGGCACTTCACCAGGACGGGTGGAGGAAGGGGATGACCCAGGAGGTGCCAGGACCAGAGAACTTCCGGGACTTCCCTAGGGGAGGGGTGTGTGCTCGGGGGTAGTGGCAGCCCCTTTTCAGAGTCAAATGGGGCAAGGCAAGCAGTTCCATCATCACCGGCCGCCAGGTCCCCGGGTCTGACGGATGGGCAGGGAGGACAGCTGAAGCTGCAGGCCACGGTGAAATGTGGGTATCGGGCACTGGATGCTGGGTGCCCAGGAGGTTTGTGGTAGCTCACAGACCTCAAATTCCACCCAGGGACAGAGTGGGGCAGGGAGGGGGGAGAGAAGTTCCTGTGGAGAAGGGACTGTCAAAGGCTAACAAGGTGGCAGTCCCGGCCCATTAACAGCTGGCCCCTTAGGGGCACAGCCGGGTGCCAGGGAGTTCAGGGAGCACATCTGTGTCTTGCAGACCCAACCCAGCTCTCAAGATCGCAGGCTCTGGGCATCAAGGCGAGTTCAGCCTCCACCTGCTGCTCCCACAGGGCATTCTGGAAGCTGCCAGGCATGAGGTTGGGCTGAAAATGCACCTGGGAGCAGGAGGGCCTGAAACTGAACAGGAAGGCAGGAGGGAGGTGAATTCCTAGGCTGGCACAGAACGCCAAGAGCACCTTGGACTTCATGATGTCAAGGAGCGAACGACTGAATCACGTAAGTTTTGATATTTTAAATACAAGGGCTAAAGATGCCACAGACACGCCTTCTAGTATCTGTTTAACGTCCTAAGATGATGATTCTTGAAGTGTGGTCCCCAGCCACCATGTCAGCATCACCATGGAGCTCGCTGGAAAGGCAAATGATCAGGCCTCACCTGGGCCGTGTTGGAACAGGCCTCCAGTGGTTTGCTTACGGAGAGATGGCAAAGCCGGGCTGACATGGGATGTGCAGTAAGTCCTCAACGTTGTCAACAGGTTCCGTGATTGTGAGTGAGATGATGTACAAGGAATCTAATCTTACCGTAGGCTCCTCAATATAAACATAGTGAAGTTCCTACAGCATCACATTAACGTTGTGAAGAAACAGTGTTGAACAAAACAACATTATTCTGGAACCCGCTGTTTTCCTGAGACCATCTGGCTGAGAAAGAGGGCCAGGCAGGGCTTCGGGGAAAGCCGCCTGTGGCTCATCTGAGAGTGTGGATGTCTTTCTTCCTCCCGCCTGCTCTCAAGGAGGTGCATTCTGCTCACTGTTGCCCAGTCTGAAGCCGAGCCCCCGGCTATTAAATTAAATAACCCTCCCTATTCCTTCCTGACAACGCTCCAGTTAAATGATTAGACTGTGTTCAGCATCACTTAGCCAGGAATCTATGGCACATCGATTGAAATTAAGGATTTAAATGTCATTTCACTTACCCTCTGTGTGTATACGCTTTGAGTTGTGAAGCCCTTTTTGTAGCTGAGACACTGAGCTCCTTGTGCCTCTAGGGTGCTGACACTGGGCATGTGCAGGAAGGACAGGGGCTGGTTGAGGGGCCTCCAGGTAAGTAAGTGTAAGGTCCCTTCAGATCCTGTAACTCCAGCATCGCACCACACACATGTATTCAGTGGCAGCTGACTGTCTTCATCTGCCTCAGAAACACACATTTCAAAAGACCACACAGTTCATTCCGGAACCTACGACTGCTTCCCCCTTTCTCTGAATTCCGAGTGTATACAACACCGTACAATCTAGTCCTCTGCTCCCTACTGGCTGATTACTTAGGAGCTCTGTTAATTTAGCAAACATTATGTGATTTGTGTGCTGAAGCCTCACTTCCAAAGACAGGTCCACGGTGCTGGCAACGATTCTCCCTCATCTGCGTCTCCCTCCCTGTGCCTGCTTGCTTTGCAAGGGGACTGTCCTGAATAAACACCTGCTGAGCGACGGGCACACACCTGTAATCCACAGGCACAAAAAGGGTTATGGGAACCCAGAGCTGTCACAGATCTTAGAAAATCAGAAACGACGCCAGGGCTGCTGTGACAGGAGGGGCGGCAATGACGGTGACCGTGGCTGGACGTGCTCTACAAGGCCTCGCATGCAACCTGATGCTCACGGTGGCCCCAGGAGTGGCTACCGCCAAGGAGGAAGCCACGGGTCCAAGGGCCGCTGGGGCCCAGGTCCCACAGCACATAGGGACAAGTCAGGGCGCGCACCCAGAGGCCTAGGATGACGCAAACCATCCATGTTTGAATCAACGCTGCTGCTGCCTGTCAGAAATGTGAAATTCTAGGTCCCATCCTCGACCAAGCCAACGTGAGTTTCTAAAAGTGGGATCTGGCCCTGGCTGGTGTGGCTCAGTGGACTGAGCATGGGCTGCAGACCAAAGGGTCACCAGTTCAATTCCCAGTCAGGGCACATGCCTCGGTTGCGGGCCAGGTCCCCAGTGGGGGCCATGTGAGAGGCAACCACACATGGATGTTTCTCTCCCTCTCTTTCTCTCTCCCTTCTCCTCTCTCTAAAAATAAATAACTAAAATCTAAAAAATAAATAAACAAATGTGGGACCCGGAAACAGGAATTTGAAACAGATCCCCGATGCTCCTGATGTTTGAGACCTGCAGCCAAAGGGCAGCCTTTAAAGAAGGTGGACACCCACTGGGCTCACCTGAAGAGCCACCCAGCTGCCATCACCAGTGGTAATTATCCCTGTTAAGGTGCAGGCAATGACCGAAGGGGGGCCTCAGGCCCAGGCCTGACCACTCCCTCTCTGGACTTCGCTTGCCGCACAAGCAGAGCACCAAGAGCACCAAGCAGGTCCCTGACACAGGGCAGCACCAGTGCCACTGTGGGCCACTGCTTTAGAGCATAGATGGACTTGCAGTCACTACTCTACCTTGATTAGCTACTCTCCAGCAAGATCTCAAGAAGGAGGCTTTCGGGGGACTCGGGCGGGTGAGCCTTCTCTGTCAGCCACTTCCTTGCCTGGAAACTGAGGAAGACATGTGCTTGCTGTCATCTCAGCCTGGGACGGCGCCTGGTGCTACGGAATCACACACCCATTAGAAATCGGGAGCCCTGCAATCCCCTGGCCTGGCATGGGGACCAACGTCTTCGCGGAACCTGGAATGTCAGAGGCCGACCTGCTTGCTTCCATGAGAAAAGGTCTTCTTTCGAGGCTGCGGGAATTATTTTTGAAAAGGTGGAAGGTATACGGAGATGCAAGGCTAGTGTTAGTGAAGCTGGGCACCCACAGTGCACGTGTTCTTTGAAACACCAGTTGCTGCTACATCCCCACGAATCTCCCTCTTCCCAGATCGCTTTCCCCGTTTATCCAAGATGAGCAATAATCTCTCGCATTTGTGCAGCACTTCTCAACGTGCCAAGTACCTGTACTCACATTGGCTTAGATCTTTTTGCCTGCCCAGCCAGGGAGACAGTCCGGACCTGATCATTACCTGCATTGTGGAGGGGACACAGGACTGGAGAGAGCCGGTGGTGTGACCACGCACCGGGCTCTGCCTGCTCCCAGAGGGAAAGCGGCACCCAACCAAAGGTCTCCTAGCCCCGGAGCGCTTGGCTTTGCTGTGTCTGACTCTCACGAGAGGCTCCTGCTCATCTCCAAATAATTCTGGCTGCGAGCAGAGGGGACCTTCAAGGCCATCACTGCACCTGTGAGGCTGACTTCCTGTTACATGGGATGCTGGTGGCGGTCTAGCGGCCTTGGTTAAGGACAGACCACCCTGTCGGCAGAGACCCAGGTGATGATATTGAAGGCAACACCCCGCTGGACTGCTCGCTGCTAGGCAGCTATGCTGGTAAGTTGGGGGAGAAAAAAATCGAAGATGGAAGAGGAGAAGAGGGAAGCCTCACACAGCAGCACGCCCAGGACGCTTGCTAACGCACAGAACCTCAGGTTGTAGGCTGTGTCACGCACGGGGCTCCACGGTCACTTTCACACCAAGAATAAGAACAAATACGGAACGAGTAAGAATGTTATCAGCATGCTTTTTGGCAACTCAAAAACTGGTGTTACAGCAATAAAAAGACAGCCTTAGAAAAATCTGTTAGGAGTTGCCTGATGCTGGGGTGGAGTGTCAAGGCCAACAAACAAGATCCATATAACAAGTTCTAGGTTTAGCTCTCCAGAAGCTCACTCCTTACATAAGGACACGTGACTCTATTATTGAGGTTTTTGTTGAAGAACCCTGGGCTTAGAATTGGAAATCTGGGTTGGACAGCTAGCTTCACCAGTTCTTTAAAATGTTACCATGCACCTGCCTCTGAGCCTCCAGGTCCCATCTACTCACAAGTACATTGTTTCGACTTTCCCAAGTTAGGCCAGGAAGAAAATACAGTCTCGCTTGGCAGTAAAACGCAGCATTTGGCACAGGCATTATCACCAAAACACCACGTGGGTGAACATGACTGTGGATCTGAAGGACGATGCTTGTGAGCGTGGAGGATCAAGGCTCCGAGTCTTACAGAACACAGTCAAGCACCTCAGGGTATGCCGCTGCAGCAAAGCTCAGTGAGGACAGGCTTTTTGGGTTTACTTGCTGAAGTGTCCTCAGCACTCGCAACAGTGCATGGACCCTAGAATGCATTCCAGTTGCTGTTTGCTGAAATAATGAGCCTCTGGAGATCGCCACCAAGGATGCACGAGAACTTGGAAGCAGGACTTAGGAGTCAACGTTCACCAAACGTTCAGACCTGCCTGCCCTATTGTTTCCGTCTTAGAGGACATAATCAAAGGTTCTGGGTGCTTCCAAGCCCAGCACAAGGTGGGACGTTACGAACCCCCACGGTCACAAGTCTAGGGCTACGTGAAATGCCAAGGCCACCCAACTTCGCCCTTTCAGAGATGGGATGAAGTTCAGACCCAGGGTGGCAAGTTCCCAGTTACGTAACGGGTTAGCAGCAGGGAGTGTTGACTAACACAATGTTTTGTTTTGTTTTCATTAGAAAAAACGGACTTTGATTTTGAGGAAGGCATGGAGCTCCCCAGCAAGGTGAGTGAAACAGCTGGATTCCCCGGTGCCTCTGCTCAGGAGGGCAGAGGCAGGGCTGTCTGTCTCTAACCCTGTGGGAAGCCTGTAGAAGATGATGAAGCCTTTAATTCTTGGTCAAGCGGCATTTTCAGTGAGAGGAGAGGAAAAATTTGAACAGCATCATTAAAAAGCCCCAGAAGGTGTATCTCAGATACTAAACAGCCCTTCTTCAACAATAGGTTGGCAAAGAAAGCACATACATTAGATTTCCCAGAACAAACTCTCAGGCTGGCTTTAAAAATTAGAAGAGAATGCTCTCCAGGCAAGACCCGTTTTGAGGTTCATTAAACCCGGCTGGCTGGCCGGGCTGTCAGACACACAGGAGAGGTCCAGGAAACAGACGGGGCGCCTTCCTCCGAATGCTACATGGACGGGGGAGCTCCAAGTTGCTCTGGAGCCTGTGGTCCTGGTCCCTGCCCCGGCTGGGGCCCTGCCTGTGTCACACGGGCGGAGGCCGTATTTCGGCAGACAGGCCTGGGCCACACCTGGCAAACACCACAGCCTGCACTAAGCACTCCGTGAGTGCCCTGACCTGCCAACAGGCTCAGGATGGGGACCAGCCTCCACGGGGCCCGGCTGTCATCACCGAAACCCCTGTCCTCTGCCCACATCAGCCCCTGTCCCCTGCAAATTCTGCCAACAGCCAGTGAAAAAGCAGCAGACTGGGGCCTTTTCCGGGGCAGGAAGGGACAGTGGATGAGGGCTGCTGCCCACACTCGCAGGGACGTGCATGGATGGGACCTTCCATGGATGGGACGTCTCCCAGATGGGCCTCCATGAGCCAGGGTCCCCGGGTTCTGGGACTCGCAGGGGGTTACATAGCTCAATCCTGGCTGTGATTAAGAGGTTTTGAGCTGCCCAGGAGGGGGTGCCCTGAGGGTGGCAGAACCGAGCCCCCTGTCCTGGAAACTAAACCCAGGCCTCCCGCAGACTGGTCCACTTAGAATTCACAGCTCTTTTTCGTGTTGTGTTTACTTGAGTGTGCGCATTTTATGTTTAAACAGACACAGGTTTCTACCTCCCTCGGGGATGTACCACAGGGATTTTCACCATAGTTTTGACAAAGGAAAAAAGCAAAGGGAAAGAGTAACATTTCTCTCTGGCAAAGATTACCTTTGCACCCATTACCGACATAACATGCAAGCACAGAGTGAGTTTTATGGAGGTCATTACCGACACGATCTTATTTCTTTATGTGAATTTATCTAAGGGCCTCTAGGTGACCTGTGAGGCCCCCTGGAAGAAAGGCAGGGGGGCCCCCCTGTAAGACCACCCAGGAGTTGGAGCCCAGTGCATGACACCCCCAACAAACCTGCTGAATGAATAGCGACCAGCGTGAAAATCCACATCATGCCGCCTTCTCCATCCCCCACCGCCCCTTTAACTCTGACCTTGGATGAGGCCTGAACCTCTCTGTACCCGTCCCCTTGGCTATAAAATGTGGTGGTCTTCCAGTGGTGAGGAAGAGATGCAGGTCACCTGACATACACATAACAGGACCTCAGTGAGTGACATTGGGCTACTAGTGTTAAAGCAAGAACGTAACTCATCAACGGAGGAATTATTCTCGCTGGCCCTTTATGGGGCAGCTGCATGTTGCTGCTAGAGGGAACATGGGAATGAGAGAACCTTAGGCAATGAAGTGGGTGAACCCCAGGGCCGCTGTCATCCGACCTGATCCACCTGCCATCCTGGACCTAGGTGATCCGACCTCCTCCAGGAAACACTGCCTTCCCTTGGCTGCCAGGACTCTGCATGCTCCTGCCCCCCTGGGTGCTCCCTCTGGCCCCTGGACATGGTCCTTCTTTTCCACCATTCAGTCAGAGGGTGCTCCAGGCTCCCCTTTGCAGTTTTTGTCACTCTACACCCACTTCCTAGGTCCTCTCATCCAGGCTCACAGTTTTAAGGACCATTCCCACACTGATGACGCCCAAGCTGACACTACCCCTGACCTCCAAACTCCCGTGCCCGAGTACCCAGTCACTGTCTTCACCTGGATGTCCTTGGGCATCTGACGGCCCCCTGCAACCAGGCACACTCTCTGCACCCTGCCCACCCTAGTGGCCACCCCACTCAGCCGTCCAGTTACCTGGGTCTGCCTCGGCTCCTCAAGCTTCCAACAGAACACCCTATCAGCATCCCCTTTACCACAAGTGTTCCCTGGTACACAGCCCCCCAGGAGCCCTCTGGCCACCACGTGGAGCCTGGCCATCCCCCTGTCCCTCCACAGCCCACAAGGGCCATCGGGTCCTGTCACGTCTCTGCTCAGCCCCTGCCCTGGCTCCTCATTCTTCTGCATAAAAGTCAAGGTCACCCCAGCAGTCAGCAACACTCCACACCTCTCCCCTCCTGCACGCGGCTGGCCTCCCCGCTCCCCAGCCAAGCAGGCATGCCTTGGCCCTGCTGCCCTGTCTGGAATGCTCTTCGCCGGACAACCTCATGGCTTGTCCATCACACCGCTGAAGCCTTTGCTCACATGTCCCAGTCTCGGTGAGACCTGTGCCACCACAGTAAAGCTGTGCCCCTCCTACACCGCTGTGAGCTCCCCATTCTTCCCACCACAGCAAAAATCACCTAGTCCAACCCCCATCTATTCTGTTTCATTACGCTGTCTCTCCCCGCACTAGCACATGAGATCTGAGAGGGAATGACTTTTTTGTCTATTTTTGTCACTGCTGTATCCCCATCTCGTAGGGCACGGCAAGTGGCAGGAATCCCAGCTGAGCCAGCGCACACAAGTCCCAACTTCAAGTCACCCTCTGTCGTCCCCCAGTGTTCTTGTCCCCACTGCCTGGGCACTTACCCCCCTGCAGTTTTTCACTCCACCTGTCCATCTAGCTGTTCGCGCTTGGATACAGCTACTTCCCCACTGCTAGGGCAGGAGGTGGGGAGAACAGGGAAGGAGGTATGACCCTGGGGCACTGGCGGTGGCAGGGTGATGACAGTCTTTCCCCAAAGGATGGAAATGCTAGGGGGAGGTGACCATAAATTCCAGGGCCCCAGGTGCTTGAACAATGAGCTCCACGCCCTCTTCCAACCTGACCCCCCATGCTAATCAGCCACTCTGTGCCGGCACGACCTTGGTTTCATGAAACAGAGAAAATAATAATAAAGGCCTCAAGGGTTTTTTTTAGACATAGGAGGTTTCTGATTTCTCAACTTGAACACAAATGTAACATGTTGGAACTCATACACTTCTTCCCCTGATCTGCCTCCGTGTCCCAAACCCCCTGCCCCACGCTGCCTGCTGAATGTGCTGACAGATCTCCCTCAATGCCCCAAACTCAAAACGCTCGGACACACGCGACTCGCTTTCTCTCATTCTCCCCTTCCCCACCCTGACTCCCCATCGCAGCTGCAGGGACTTGAAATTGCAGAGTAGCTGTCATCTCTTCCTGTGCCTTGCCAGTCCAATCCAGTCTTTTCAGTACACTTCTGGGATGCTCCTCAAACCTGGCTCCCTCATCCGCCTCCGGCTTGGTCCACACCCTCCTGACAGCTCGCCAGGAGCGTCCCAACCACCCTGCCACCTGCAGCCGCTTCCCACCCCAACCCACCCATTCTCGACAGCCAGAGCTTTCTGCCAAAACCCCAAAGCATCTCTGCTATTCAAAGCTTCTGATGGTCTGCCCACTACAATCTGAATGCTACAGCCTTCTTCAAAACTCCCCCCTTCTGCCTTCATCTCTGTTTAAACCCTCACCACCCTTCTACTCGCTCTAGGGTGGGGAAGCCCAGCTCAGCCAAGAGACTCTAACTGACATGGAAAGCCCCACCTTTCCTCTCCTGCAGCTGTTCCCTCCGCCGAGAACATCCCTGGATGCTCCCAGTGAGATTCGGTCTCTCATGCCTGCCCGCTGCTGCTCCCCCAACTCCCCTTGTCACATGGCTGCCCCTGCGCAGCCCTCTGCATTCGAGACAGTTCTGGATGGAGTTTAACACCAGCCTTCTCCTTGGAAACTCTGCATTCTGGTCCTCATCTTGGCCCAGGAGCACTACTGTAGAGACCCAGCACAAAATGGCAATGGAAAACCATATGGCAGGCTGAACACCACCACCCACTACCATGACCACCAGCTGACTGAGGGCACTTAGTCCTGTGCCCACCCTCTGAGTGGACGCAGCTGACGCACCACTTGTAGATCAGATGACCTGCTGGGACACGGAAGAGTCTGGCCCTCTTGCCTAGCAGCACACGAGCGGTACAGGGCAAGCAGAGCCCAGCGTACGCCACCTCAGTCTTGCTCCAAAGACTGCGGCGCCCTTCCCACATGCTTGGCCCATCCCAGGACTACAAGTGGCTAAGGGAGACAAAGGCTCCGACCTCAGACACTCCACACGCCTGCCTTTCCTGCAGGGAAACTCCAGAGAGAGCCAAAGTCGGGGACCCATCACAACCTTTCGAGGCCTTAAAGAGCAGGGCAGTTGGGAAGCAAGCAGGGCCCCTTCTTTGGGGCTTGGGGCTGTGGCAAGAGTTCATCCAAAGCTGGCTGGTTTCACCCACACGGAACAGGATCCCCGTCCCTGCTGTGCACTGTGCGAGTTCTAAAAGGTTAACGCAATTAACACTCTTTATTTCTTCTCAGGCTTTTCGAATTCTTTTTATGTTGCTATTATTTCTCCGCTGACTCATCTCTTTTAAAAAAATCCTATTGCGTTCCTTTAATTTTTTCCTCATTCAAGCCTCCACCGATTCCCTCTGTCTTGTCTTTTCTTGTCCTTGTCCCTGGCGCTTTCGCTTGGGGCCTTGGCACAACTATGTGAAGCCCAAGCCCATTCTGGGAATCTCAGTGCAAACATTTCTTTAAAAGGGTAACGGACATTCACAGCGTTCAAGAAATGCACTCCTCATGTCCCTCCCTTGGAGGGTGTGCCCGAGGCTCAGAGGAGATGCTAAATTGCAGCTCGTGGCATATTTATGCCAGTTAACTAACAAAGCAGAAACTCCATGGGTTAGCATCTGTTTTTCAAGTAATCAGGCCACTGAGCCAAGGGTGATTCTCATTTTCACAGTACCGTAGGGACACAGGTCTGGTGTCCTCAGAATGCGAGCCCTAAGAGGTGCCACAGGGCACACAGGACGCATGGCCTGGACTCTGCTCCCCTCTTCTGCGACGCGTGTGACCTCACGCGCGCTACCTAGCCCCGGCAATCTCTCTTTGCTCACCTACAAATCCGAGTGCTGGGAGAAGGTGGCCTCTCAGACCCTGTGAGGTCTAAAATTTCCTAAACCCTCTATCCCTTAGGTCAGAGTTCTTCAAAGTTTGCCTCGGGATTCCTTGGTTTGATCAGTAGCCACGACAGAGGATTTTCAAGCAGTGGTAGTGACTGTGTCTTTTCAAAGCCTGACTGTGGCTCTGGCATGAAAATGCAGCCAGACAGTCCCGTGCCAAGTCCACTGTCATCCCCCCTTCTCCACGGCCACCGCTGGGCTTCTGCAGGAGGCAAGATACCGATTCCCAGGCTGAAATTTTGTTTTTTTGCAAAGGTGTTTTCCCCTGGGGTTTGTCTAAGTGTCAACGCATACATCTAAAGGCCCGAGGAGAAAAAAAAAAAGACCCAACTATGTCTAACAGGCTGCTTTTGAAAACCAACTAAGCCTTTGAAGCCTTTGGGGCATTCTGCAGAATAGGGTGCACAGAAAGAATCGCCAGGATGTGGGTATTAAATTATTCAAGGGAACATCGTGAAAGCAAACCCTGCTCTGCCGCTGGGGGCCTGGGTAGAGCCATGTTCAAGGTAAATGTCCAACACCTTTGGGACCCCTATTTCCAGCTGTTACAAAGTTAGAGCCAAGACGGTTGCGTTGCGGCAACAATGCACCTTGCGGAGTATGACAGAGCAAGCTGGTGCCAATTCCGAGCCACCCCTAAGTAACCGCCCTGCTGCCCGATGGCTGGCTGGCTGGCTCTTCACCTGAGCCAAGAAGCGGCCCGGAGGGATCGCAGATCTCTCTACCTGTCATCATTCCATGCAGAAGAGTTCTATTAAAATGTATGAAGGCCAGCGAGCAGGCCTCAGTCGAGACAGGAAGCCAGCTCCTTGGGGCAGAGGCCATTCACCTTTACCTTAAATAAATCCTATAAAATTATTCATTTATATGGTGTCAGGTCAGCCACATATACGAGCTTAGGGGGAAAATACTGGGGAAAAAAAGACACAACTGTATTTGCTCCTGCATTGTGGGAAAACAGATGATTCTTATTCCCCTTCTAAGCCTTTGTGATGTTTCCAGATTTTGTACGTGGAGTATGTATGTGTTCCTTTATGAGAAAACATAAACATTTTTCAAAAGCAAGTGTTCACATGGGCCTCTGCCCAGAAAATGACCCCGTCGGAAGTGGGTGAAAGGTGCACAATGGGTAACTTGTGTGCGGGCGCCTACCGGAATGGACGATACTCCTGCTTTGGTCCAAAGCAAACACCTTTACGTCCCCGCAGGGCACAGGGACCTCGCGGCCGCTCGTGCCCACTACTGGGCCACAGGGCCTGGCTGGAAGGCAAGCAGTCCCTGACAGCTGTTGCCATACCGCCCAGGACAAATCCTACACTCGGTGTCGTCTGGAAGTGAACAAGTTTCCTTTCTTTCCCCGGCCAGACATCTGATAGGCAAACAATGGGCTGTAGAGAGTTTTCAAATAAACATTTCCCTCTTGAAGAAAGCTCCCGGTGATTCTAGTGTAACTTTCCCAGAAGAGATTCCATTTACCGCCCCTTCTTTAAGAAATTACTTGGTAACGGGATGTAATTTAATTAAAGTATTTACTTAAACATATACTCTCTGGGGCCCAAAGACATGCGATGCGGTAAGTCTTCTAAGCAATGGGCAGCTCTGGGGTTGTCTGGCTGTGGGCCGGGCTTTTTTCGATGATTAAGCTCGCACACACCTGCTTCTGAAGCAAGAGGTCAGGATCCCCCAACCAGCACACCAGCAGAAGCCCCAATGCCCTCGTTCCCAGATCCTACAAAACTCCCGGGAATGCCAAGCTTCCAGCATTCTGCAGTTTGGAAAAAGCCCCAGAGGCAGGGTGTTCTCCATGAACATTAAAAGCAGCAATTCACTTTTTTTAATTTTAACTGTTGTTCTTGTACAGTTTTCTGTCTTCTACTCCTGTCCCAGCCTACTGCCCCAACCCTCCCCACCTCCCACCCATATCCAGCCCCCCCCAGTTTTTGTCCATGTGTCTTTCATACTTGTTGCTCCAAACCCTTCCCCTTTAAAATCCATTAAAAAAAAAAAGAAAGAAAGAAAGAATGAAAGAAAGAAAGAAAACCCCAGTACTGAGCATTCTATAGCCTTAAAAAATGTATATTTCTGCTGTTTGAATATTGCAGCAGGTCCCACTATCCCAAAAATCTTCCTTCTAGGTTAGAACATTTCCAAATTTTGAGGGCTGATGTTTGTCTTTTCCTTTCCTTTCTTTACTTCTGCTTTATAAAAACGTAACCCCTGGGCCTAGAACTTTGGCGCTGTAGGTGTCAATAAGTATTTATTGCATAAGTGAACTGGCTGAGTATAGCGCAGCAGGGGACATCCTGTGAGTGTCCAGCAACAGCGGCGGGTGTGTCTGTGTGCATGGACCAGGGGGCCAAGGTCGGGCTGGGGGCAGGCTCAGCACCGTGAGTCCTCTGTGGTATAATGCAGTCTGGAGGCTTGGGCGTGGCTCCCACTAGACAACACCCATCTCCAGATCTGAACCCAACCCCTGAAATTCCCAGGAGGCCTACAGCCTGCATTGCTGTTCCACCCATTCCAGCTCCATCATCACCTGACACATGACCGACCAGCTCCCCACACCCCACGCCTCCCTCCCTCCCTCCCTCCAGGACTCTGAGTCTCCCCTCTTCCTCCAAGGGGTCAGCGGCACCCGGTGTGAGCAGGTCAGCAGGATGAATTAGTCTCATGCCAACTGTTAATCCTCAGCAGAAAGTCAAAGGGAGATTAGCTAACAGGTGGTTTATGCATGTCGAGGAGATTGCTGTGACGAGGCATCATCAACACGGGCCCCTAAAAGCCCATGTCCCTTCCATGAGCATCGTGCTCCCGTGGCTGTCCTGCACACATGCAGCTCCCTTGAAAATGAAATTAAAAGCCAAGATGCGGAAACGCTCACTTTGCAATGGCCCTCCTGGTCTCCCTCCACCACTGAGACAGAAGGGATTATTTTATGCTGCCCTTATGTGATCTGCTCCTCCAGCCTGTGCTAACTGTTTGGCTTCTACGGAAGGTCAGCCTTTGCACTTTCCTTTGGGTTAGGACGAACGTGATGAGCGTTGCCAAGCAGCGGGAACACCCCTGCGGCACCCTGAACCTGAGTCTTTCCATGCCTCGAGGGGAAAGCCTGTGGCTACAGCAGCCCCCGAGAGGCAGCGTGTGGTGTTGTGGCCAGGTGATGGGGGCAGAGAAACTGGAGTGAGACCCCGCTCTGCTGCCTTGAGCAAGTCACTTAATGTCTCTGAGCTTCAATTCGTTCAGCCACAGCATGGGAAAAATCACACTAGCACCTTCTTTGCATGGCTGATCTGAGGACAACGGGGGGCCACATGCACAACAGGCTTAGCCCATGCCTAACACAACTGCTTTCTCAACTGACAGCAACGTGTTATTTAGCAAGCTCAGAAGGGTATCATGAGAGGGTCTGCTCTACACCTCCAGGACGTCACTTCAGTCTGACGTGACAGCAACCCTATCAAAGATGCGATGCATCCTATGGCTTCGCCTGTGTTTTGGAGAGTTCATGGCGAGTCCCAGCCATCCTCCAACAACGTTCCTGTCTGAGTAATAATCCATGAGAGACGTCTGGCAGGACTACAGCCGTCCTCCTGCATGCACTGTCTATTGTTTTCAGAATCCATCTTTTCCTGCTTAATAACCCCAAACCAGGACAGCTGCCACCTCCTTTGCCCACCTCCTTTTACTCATTTTTCTTGACTCTCTGCTCAGTGCCAGACAGCGGGTCTATGAGCTCACCTCTCTAAATGCACCTGAGAAGCAGGAGAACAGAACTCAGACAGCCCTGCAGGCCCCCCCTGAATTATTATTTTTTTTAAATTACTATGGACTCCATTGCTTTGTGATGCTGTTTGCCCTGCCCTTCCTGTTTTAAGACACTCTGACCAGTGGGAAAAATAAAAATGAGACAGGAGTTGGCTGGTTCTACTTTCTGCCATCTGTTAGAATTTGCACCTACTCTGGTCATCCCGCCCCCTTGGTGAGAAACTCATTAAAGACTCAAAAGTAGAAGAGCCCATTTAAAAAACTAAAGATAAACAAAAACCTGCCTCCTTCTTTCACCCACTTTGCAGAAAAGGAAACCAAAGCTCTTGCCTGTTGCCAAATCTATTATACCAATTTCCTAATGATACCACCGGAAGAGTCTCTGGATGTGGAACTGGCATCCTGTCCCCCACATGCGGTGACCAGTGGTGGACACTGACCTAGACGTGAGCAAGGCAGAGAACTGCATCGGAGCGCTGAGCTCTGTACAGTCAGTGCCTGTGACAGATCACCCTAGCCCAATAAAAGGCCTTGATTAGGTAATTAACAGTTCATAAAATCTGTTAAGTAACTTAAAAACCTCTGTACTGCTCTTTTAGTGTTTTCCGCAGCTAACAGGCCCTTGGGAAACATTAGCTCCCGCTCCACGATGAATCACACGGCATTGGCAAGATAGATAGCAGCTATTCACGGAGGGGGTAACTCAGGAAGTTCTTTCTCCTATGCTGACTGAGAAGACAGTCTGGAGCACCCGAACTTGAGAGTAATTCCTGGAGACCAATACGGGATGGTCAGGGGCACCGACAACAGCCTCAGTCCGAGCCCAGTTTCCTTCCCACGTGGAACGGGATAGACCAAACTTTCAGAGTCGCGTCCAAAATTAGAAACCGAGGATGGACCGCACCTTGCCCAGTACAGCTCCCAAACCACTAGGGGCTGCCATCAGCATGGATGCTGGTCATGACAGCGATGTTGTTTGCAATTTGCCCCACACTGTTCTTCAGAAGAACCCTATGAAGCACCATCCATGGCCTTCATATAAAAGCCTAATATTGAAGGAGGGTCTTACTGGCTTGGAATCATATCCTCCTCAAGTGCTTCTTGAATTATAAATCTCTTGGAAGTGAAAAAAATCACTCTCATAACAAAAAACAAACATGTTAAAAACTCAGAGCAAAAAGGTTAAATGAAGAATAACTTTTACGCATCTGTTTTTAAGGGTTGGTAATCAGTCTCTCTCAACAGAGGTGGGACGTCTAGTACATTCAAGGTGTTAAAGCCATGAGGACATGCCATTTGGAAGATGGGTGGGTGGGTGAATGGATGGATGGATGGAGGGATGGGTGAATCTGTGGGTTGAGCAGGCCTTTGTGCTTTTAAGTTTCCCAATGTTTTCTGGGCTCATGCCCTTCACGTCATTCAGGTCCATGTTCAAATATCACCTCCCTCGAGAGGCCTCCCCAGACCCACCCACTGTAAAACAGCACTCCATTCTCTCCTGTTCTTCAGCCTCTAATCTTGCTTTGCTCTCACTAGAGCACTTACCACTATTGCTATTTTGTTGCTTGTTTGCTTTTTTTCTGCCTTACACTAAGGTAACGGGCTTCAGGAGCATCAGGACTTTTTGTTCTTTCATGGCTGTGTCCCCAGGACTCAGAGAAGTGCCTGTATAGAGGAGGCGCTCAGGAAGTACCTGTTAGACAAACAGGTAGGCAGAGGAACGCACACACCTACATGCAACATATACTAATGTACAGCAGTAGAAACTCCACTGAAACAGAGACTAGGGTGGAGTCCGAAGAAGGTCTGAACTCACTGTAAAAGTTAGTTAGTTCAGCAGCACAACATTTTCATAAACTCCCAATGCACGTGAGGCCCGGTCTCCTCTGACGACTGAGGCCTGAGGGGGCGGGGAGGGCCTCTACTCCTCGTTAGGTCCCAGCCGGTCATGTCTGTTGACCAGACCGTGACACAGACACGAGAGAGAGAGAGAGATTCCGATGAAGAAACCCCGAGGCTGACCCTGTCCATAACCCTTGGATCAGTGAGGTCACGTTGGTTTCTCTCATTTGTTTTTTCACTATTTTGTCGCTCACCAGGGAGCAGACCCGTGCCTGTCCGGGGCCCTTCCTGGTGGGCCCACAGCAGGGAGGGGATGATCTGAACACTAAGGGCTAAGCCAGGCGTGGTGACGACGCTCTAGGAGGCCAGGAGGCGGAGGAGCCAGGGGACAGACTGCCCAGGACAGTCACTGGCTGAATCCAGATACTGAGCCTGGCTCTATCAGAAGCCCACCCACTCGCCACCACTACAAACACAAAAAGGAGTTTTCAGCCCTGAAGCTCTTCGGGGCAAGGAGCAAAAGGCTAAGGATCCAGCAATCCAAGAAGACTTCCTGAATGAGAAGGAAAAGATCAGCCTCAACTTTCAAAGTCATTCACTAAAACTCAGTCTCCCTCTTTCACAGCCATAGTTCCTGAAAGCTCCAGTTTTCTTCTGATGCAGATTACCAAAAAAGGAAAAAGAATTTTTAAAATGTAGTGAATTTTGAAATTTAAAACAATTTCAATTCCCTAGTGTTGAAAACATGACTAGGCTAATAAGCCATTTTGCACCAATGCAGACACTTAGAATACAAACAGCTACTAGACTTTTCCTTATGAGTTCTGCAAAGTAAGGCAGATTCCCTTTAAGCCAAGTCTTATCCTTGGGATGCTGCAGAGAAGCACCAAGAAGCCCTGGGGGGCCTTTTGCGCACCGACTGCCCACCCTGTCACGTCACACTTGAGAAGCCAAGCCCTGAAGAGCACACACATCAGGGGTCTGACGCAGACTTCTCTGGGGCCGTGCAAGCAGTCAATTTCAATTTCTCCGTTTCTTCTCCCGTAAAGTGAGTGGGGTGCGGGGATAACCACCCACTCTGGTTGCTTCCAGGAATCACATTCTCTGTACACCCTGCTCCAGACCCACAAGCCATGCTTGTCTTGAGTGCAGACCAGCCTGCATGCCTCCCGTTGCCCAGTGTTCCTTCTGCCTCGGCAACCTCCTGTCTACTCTTGAGGCCCTGGGTCAGATGTCACCTGGTCCAGGCGTGAGGACGAAGCTCCCCCGACAGACTGTGCAGAGTTCGTCTCTCCCATCCTGTCCACCCGCCTCGTGTACGCATCGCACCGCTCATCAAAGCAGCTTCCAGCTGTGCGTTTGCAGCCCTGGCTTTGCCCGTGACAGACAGCAAGAGGTGAAGCTCAGAGACAGAGGACGCGAGTAAGTACTCGATGAATTAATTCCTAAACCAAAGAAAAACATCAGTTTTGTCTTCTCTCACAGACACTCCGTGGTAAAGTGAAAGCAATGCATTTTGAGAGAACCAGTCTTATGAGGCAAGAGCCTTTGCCTCCCTCTCAGACCCTCCCATAATTCAGAAGGAGTGGGCTAAGGCCATCGATTTCGTCACTAATTTTATTGGTGACTATTTACTGGTGACTACTACCCTGGACCACTATCTTGGTTCTCTGCACTCCAAGGGGTTGCCCTCCTGAGACCAGATGCCAGCTCAGGAGAATGTGGCTTGATTTTGCTCCTGAAGACATTCAGCACAGTCCACATACTGAACCAAATTTGACAAGAAAAACTCTAGAGTTGGAGGCTGAAAATAATTTTGGAAAAAAGGTACCTCTACATACGCAACTTAAAAATCTCACCCTTTTAAAGTCAGGAATTTTTCATTCTCACTGTCATATCACTGGCCTTCTCCTCCCACCCGCTGGGCCTCATCGGGATTTTATGCCAATGGATGGGAACTTTTATTTCAGGTAGAATTCCCTGCTTCATCGCTCTACCTTCCGGTGGAATTGAGTCTCCAAGCAATAAAACGTATTGACTTTTGCCTTCCTGCCACTTCTAGCAGGTGTGAGGCTCTCACTACGAATCGGTGTTGCCTTTGGTTTCTGAAAACTGGGGTGTCGCTGTAACAGCTGGCACAGAACGGCAAGGAAAGGGGGCTCTCAGACACTGCCCCCCTCTTACAGGCTCCTCCCAGGGCCCCCTTCTCTGGATTCTCAGTACCCCTGGTGCCTGTCGTCATCAGAGCAAAAATAATGTGACTGCTTTTGTGAACGTCTCCATGGAATGAGAGCTGTGCCAGGGAAGGACTGTCTCTCTTACTCTTGGGGCCTCGAAGCCTGGCAAATAGGGGCTGAGTGAATCTCTGACGAATGAATGAGCGAACCAATGAATGAATGAATGAACGAACAAATGCATGAATACCATGTTTTAAGGCAGGCCCCCTGCTGCACCACCTAAGGCACATTGTGCTTGGACCACCCAAAACTAGGAGGGCGTCATAAGGATGACGGCAGCACTGTGGTCGCCATTCGCAGAACACCTGCTCCGTGTCTGCGAAACCCCACGCATCACCCCCTGATCCTGGCTGCGGTTTCCTCGGGGGGCTATTGTTATTAGCACCCCCTTTCCTAGCCAAGGACTCTGGTTTAGAGAGAACCTGCAATTTATACGAGGTCACCCAACGATGGAGCCAAAGTTTTTATATTTTCATTAACATCACTTACTCTCTATCACAGAAATGATGAAACAGAAATAATTCTAAGGTGGCTTGGGTGTAGGTACAGTTTTCAAAAATGCTACACTGTGCACTACACTGCCTTCTGGCTTTGCTAAATCCTTCGCAGTTGCTCACAATTGTAAGACGTGGAAATAGACCCCGTCTGGGCACTGATGTCAAAGAGAAGGCGGCCAGGCTCACCGGGCTATCGAGGGCAGCTTTCTCTCTCCCTGCAGGGGAGTGCTGGGGGTGCAGGGGCTGGACCACACCCCCCACCCTGCCCTCCGTCCACCTTCTCACTTCCTCGATCAACGCCACCCACACAGAACTTTACATGACAGTCCATGGCGGTCTCTCTAAATGTACAAAAGTGGAAACGAATGTGACTGCTTTTCAATGCTAGTGAGCCCCCAAACCTGTGAAGCCTTGTTCTCACTTTGCCAGGCCAGGGGTCATATGGGCCCACCCACACGGTTTAAGGAATTTCCTATTCCTGGCAAAGAATTCTGCTGAGATAGAGCTGGTAATTCGTTGACAGATTTCAACACTGCTTCCAACTAGAAGCTTCCGGACATGACAAAGGTGTGTGCCAGAAGGGGGAAATACTGCCTGCAGTCGTAAGGCTCCCCGGCTGGTGCAAAACTTGACACAGAGAGAAGCGTGCATCCTGGACGCACATCGCCTGGGGAAACCTGTCCCCTCCTTGTGGTTGGGACACATCCTAGGGAGAATGACGGTGCATGGACAGCAGCTCTTTGGGAACACGCCTTCTCATATGCCCTGCACCCACGGCTCTTCCTGCGCAGGGTCCCCTGCACACTCCCATCATCCCAGGTTACAGATGAGCAAACCAAGACTTTGAGAATGAGGTCAAGTGCACAGTTTGCCTGGGGTCACAGGGCTGGTACATGGCAAAGGCACAATTCATAGGGAGGCAGTCTGACCCCAGAACACCCTAAAATTCCCTCACTCCATTGTTTCCTCTGTGCCAGCAGCTGAATGGGTCCCAAAGACACCCCCTAAGTCCAGAATGCTGTTGGGGCCACAGCTCTGGGGCCAGCCCTGCAGTTCTTCAGGACACAACCTGGGCACCTCCCCACTGGGGGAGGTAAGAAGGACCCTGCTCAGAGAATCTGACACATGAGGTCTAACTGCCTGCACCAGAGAGACATGACGAGAAGCCACCTTGGCAGAGCTGAACTGGCCCCTGCAGCCTAGGAACACTGCCACCCCTCCCAGGGTGCATGCACCTGCCTGCGCGTCGATGACACGCACACTAGGTGAGATTACAGGGTTCACACAAGCAGTTCAGCTGGAGCACTCTAAAAATAGCCTCCTGGGGAAAAAAAATGTCCCCACGTGGTGTCTTGTCCCCGGCTGGGCACAGGGAGTGCCAGCAGTGGCACAGACGCTGCAGTCACACTGCTGTGACGGAGGGACACAGGGTCAGACCCCGCAGCCGCAGTGGCCGGGCACTCTGGTTCGCAGACGTCCGGGCTTGGAATAGGAGGGCGCTGGGGGCGTTCCTGCCCTTGGATCCTGTTCTGCAGTCTCCCCTGTGTCCACCTGGTCAGGTACAGCCCAAGGGTGAGTCCAGGGCTGCCCCTCAGGTCGTCCTCCCTCCTGCCTCCCCTTTTCCTGACCCACAATGGCCGCCCTGGCTTATCTGTCATGAGGTCAGGCTGCCAGGAGGCTGGTGAGGGCACGGATTTAAACCCGGCTGTGGAATTCGGAGCTTCCAACTGTCACAGAAGGGGAGTGGCAGTGTCACAGGGAGATGGCTGCCTGCTGCTGCCCCTGATGTTGTGAGCAGGGTGTGGAGGCAGCTGCATAAAATAGGCCGGATGGAGATGCCAGTCCCAGGTGCGCAGCCTTGAGGCTGGAGCCCCCAAGGTCACTGCTCAGAGTCACCACCAGGGCCCGTGCTGTCCCCATGAGACCCTTGCACACTAATGGAGCAATGGTGCTAACAGGAGCCCCCTGTGAAGAAACCAGAAACCCCAAGTGACTTGTCCACGGCCCCACAGCCACTCTGCAGCAGAGCCTCTAAGCCCGAGGTGCACACCTGGCTCCCATCCAGTGCCCTCCCCACCACACCACCTGCCCCAGGCCCCGCCCGCACCTCTTATCTTCAGCCTGTTCTTCTCAGCCCCCCAAAGGCCTCCAGTCTTCCCACCCAACTCAACATTAGCCTCAGCCCAGCCCATGACGCATGCCACCAGCCTCCCTGATGTCTCTGTGGCCTCAGTTTGGAGCCCCCCTTCCCCTGCAAGCCTGGCCCAGCCTCCTCCACCCCTCAGCCCCCTCCTTTAGGAAGCTCCTGTCCACTTCTCCAAATCTCTTACTGTTTGGGGTGCCCTCTGCACCACAGCCGGCTCATGCACGTCCCCATAGGAATCAGCCCTCTGGAGGCCCAAGGCCCTCCGCCCAGTGGGCTGGCCCCAACCCCAAGGCAGGGGCCCCTGTGCACACTCCCCAGCCACCGTGGGGGGCATCGCACATCCCCGAGGAGTCTCCTCACCTTCCCTCTGAGCCAGAGTCACCCTCTCTCTGACTCTGGAGCTGATCCCCCGCAACAGCCCCCTCGGAATTCCTTGTCCCCAAACGTCCCCTTGTGCCTTCTCTTACCCTCTCCTACAGCCCACAGCCATCACCCTCTAGACACGTTTCTAAGAAGACAGTGGCTATTACACGCAAGCAGCCCTGCTCCCATCCTTGGCACCCCCCACATGTTCACCTCCACCCCCATTTTCTCCTGCTGCCCTGAGTTTCAGAGTGGGAATGTCTTTACTCCTCTAAGGATAACCCCCTCCTCGTGTGCAGGCCTGTCCCACCTCCCCCAGCACGCGCTTCCTGCAGCACCTCTTCCGTCCGGGACACCCAGCGCTGGCTCCCCACCCCCCACAGGGCACATGGTCTGGGCTCACTGACAGCTGTGGAAGTTTGTTGACCCCCCTCTGCTTTCTTCTGCGACTTACCGACTTTTTCAATGGCACCCACGTCCCCTCCCACCTCCATCCCACTCCCCCAGCTCTGTGGAAACTACATTCTTCACAATCCTCAGGACCTTTGAGGAATCGGTTCCAATAACTGGACCCAAACCCTCATGGTCCCTAATCTCCCTGTAGCAGCTGAAACCACCCACGTCTGATGTTTTTCTCTGCAAACTCTTTCTCTCTCCTTTGCAAACGATACCTAGTTGCTTTGTGTGGCTCCCTCTGCATCTTGGATTTTCCCTTTACCTGCTCCCTCTCCTTCTTCGGCCCATGATACACAGGTGCGGAGCAGGTGACCCTCTGCCTTCTTGCACTGCGCTCTCTCGGAAGGAAGCGGTCTCCGCTGTGACTATGGGAGAGCCACACTACAGAGGACAGTGTCTTATGCGACCCAGCCCTCACCTTTCCTGTGTGCTGATCATGCCTAACTCGCTCTGCGGTACCATTTGGATGCCCTCTGCCATGTCAGATCCACCGGCTCAAAGCTCACCCACCACCCTCCCCTGACCTTCCTTCTCCTCCTCCTTTTGTGACTACGATCGCCTGTCACCTGTGCAGTCTGTGTAAGCTTTCCTCTCAGTCACGCCCACGCTTGCTTTGGTAAGTTGCTGGAACCCGTTCTCTCTCCTCCGTTCCCACTGTCATGTCACCACCCTGTCAGGCTCTTGTTCATTTGTTCTTTAAGCCACGCAACTGCCCTTCCTGTCAGTCTCTCTGCTTCCCACCTCCCAGTCCCATTGCTGCCCACTGCTGCCATGGCAAGTGACAAAGGCCTTGGAGAATGCCTCTGCTTCAGTCCTGAGAGTCAGGAGCAGCTAACCCTTGGGCCTTCAAAGCCTTTGCTAGTCACACCCAGCAACCTGCACCATTCTACCTGACGTCCTGTGCCTTCCAGGCTATATTCCCACCCAGCGTGGCCACTTCCCTCCCTCGGCCTGATCAAACCTTACAAGGTCTAGCAGAAATGTCGCCTCCTCCATGGAAGTACCTCAGCCGGAAACCCTTTCTGGCCATTCTTCGGTCCTCTGATAAGCAGTGCCTTTTCAACTCGTTTGGTAATTGCTCAAGTGCCAACTTACAATAGCCCTTTCTAGTAGCCATTTATTTCGCCAGGTAAACTACCAGCCCCTGCCTTCGCCAGGTTTCTGAAGCCAGGACCCTACAAGCTTCCTGAGCAGGAGTGGCCGATGCCCCAGCCCCACCAGTGGGCAGGGACGAGACTCAATCTGATGGCTGGTACACGGGGCAGCGCCCCCTGCCAAGTTCCCCTCAGCACAGGGCAGCCCGTTGACCTGCTACCTCAGTGCCAAGTGGGGACACGGGCCCCTGCCCCAACTCCCTGCCCACTTAGCATCCAGCACTCTCCAGGGAACGGAAGCTTCTCCGGACCCAAGCCTACAGGCATGATGTATATAGAAGACTTCCCAAAATGCTCATCCCCAGGCCTAGTCCTTCCTGCCCCCGCCCCCTTGCGGACAGACCTTGCTTGTCATACGCCTCTCCAAATGGCTCTCTCACTTGAAATTAGAAACTGCTGCTCACCTGCCTTCAGGTAGTTCCTGCTGTCCGAGGCTCCATCTGCCACACCTGCTTGGATGTGGAACCAAGTCAGAACGCAGCAACTCCTTTGGGGACTGCACACCTGGGAGTGGACCTTTTCCCCTTAGGGATCCATTCTCCAGGGAGGTTGGTTTCCTCCACATCAGATCCCAGCCTAACCCTCCTCCTGCTCCCCCTCCCCCTCCTCGGCAGGCCATATTGCTGAATTCCCAGAATGCTTGGGTCTGAATCCCGCCCCCCTCTCCTCCCGGCCGGGAGGAGGACAATGGCCTCAGAGTTTCCATTTCCCTCAGTGCCTCCAACACAGCGCCTGGAACACTGGGCACTAAGCAGTTTTCGTTAACTTGGTTTTGGAAGGAAGGTGTCCCCATGGGCACAGGGAGACAGAGGTGGGTAAAGCTTTTGGGGCCCAGGATGGATGGGAGGCCAGGTTTGCTCTCTCCTTCTGCTCATCAACCGTCAAGCCTCATTTTCTTGGTGCCGATTGAATACCACTTCTAACAGGCCTGGCTGGTTTCCTGTGTTTGCAGAGCCCGGGGCAAGTACAGTTCAGTGCCCATAATAGCAATGAATTGTGGCTGTAATTTAAACTGCATGTCTGGAAGGAAACCCTAATCGCCAGGCCTTTTCGCCTGTGCAGCCCTCCGAGGAATGCCAGTTTTCTTCCCGGCTCTTTCTCCGCCTCTTCGCACCCATGCTTCACATCCCGGGTATTTGGCTCAAACCTGATTTGTGTATAAAGGAGAGGGCAGGTGGCCAGTTGCCCTCAGAGCCCAGCAATCTGTGGGAGATCTAGGTAAACTGCCCCAGGCTCCTTATCTTCCTTTCTCCTTCCTCCGAGGTAGCTGAGGCACTACCTTTGCCCTGAATATGTCTCTCCTGCCACAGTCCTGACAAAGGGAAATGAAGCTCGGGCCTGCAGGAGGGGAGCTGAGGAGGCCTCAGACTCACTCCTTGGGGGCAGGTTTGTGTCACCTGGAGCAGAAGAGCTGGGAGGGGAGACCCACCGAGGCCTGGTCATCACTGTTGCTATCGGTAGTGAGCACCTACTATACATGCCTAGCCTTTGCATATGGTATCCAGCTCAGTTCCTGGTGGTCCTCTGTCACCCATCAGGCAACCACTATTTCTGCATCATTTATCAAATGAAGGCTCAGAGAGGTTCAGTGTCTTACCCAAGGTTGCAGAGCTGCTATGGCACAAGCCCGGCAATCAAACACGGTATGTGTGGCAAAGTCCAAGGCCTTCCCTAACACCCTCCTGTCAGCAAGATCTTCTTTAAACGTCCCTTTGGGCTCCACAATTTTATGATGGTCTGTGTGTCTGGGAGATTTAAAACCAAGTAATGAAGCTTGATTGTGAGTGACATTTTCTATATCACTGAAAAATGACCTCTGGCACATTAATAGTTTACGCTCTCGGCTGACACATGGAAGCCAACTCAGGTTGTGGCATGCGTCACCACATAAGAGCTCCCCGTGCTGTGTCCCTAGAGAACATGAGGCCACAGGAACTAAGTCCACATTATCCAGCCTTCTGTCGCAACGAGGCCTCCGCCCTAAGCCTGTGGGGTGGGGACCAGACCTTACTTCCCTCACTATCATGGCAGCAGCCACCGCAGCAGCTGCTCCAAAGTGCAGGCCATGCATCATGGAAACAGCAGGTGCATTCGGCCCTACTGCAGGGGTGGGGTACACAGCAAGAGCCTCGACGCTGTGAGCCTCTCTGTTCCCGTCTGTGCATGGGAGTAATGGGAGTAACGAGAGTAACGGAAAACTCGGCGCTGCTGCGAGAACTGATGAGATCAGGAACTCATCCTTCCCTTGCATTGAGCAGGACCCCTTCCCGACCCCTTGGGGAGTCTGGAAAAGTTGCTCTCTCCTTAGTGTCAGGGTCTGCTGGGCACCAACCCACCCACCTGCAAAGGGGAGGCTTCCCCTCCCCTTCCAAACCAGTAGAGAGTCACCAGTCCCTCTTTCTCAGGAAGCTGTGTGGTCAGAACCGCTGGGCCACTGGCCGCGTTCCTGGCAGATCACATGACACAGAATCTTCTAGCTTGCAGTGTGTGACAGCTTTGGTCCAGCAGTTGTACTTTTACCTCCCACAAATGGCATTTTCTCTCCCTCAGAGTCCTTCTCTGAAGTTATTCAGACTTACTTTCATCTGTGACTCATTTGCACTCCGTCCGGCCCCTGGGGACTCTCTAGCTGCCTCTATCTCTGTCCAGTGCGGCAGGGCCTGGGCTGCAGCCCCTCCCACCGCCTAGGCCCCTCACAGGAGGGGACCTGCCATCGGCACAAGTTCTCCACTGCAGCCCAGGGAAGTCTCAGCCTAACCATTTCTAGAGCCGAATGCTCAGCGGCAGAAAGGGGACACTCTTTGTGCAAAGCCAACACCACCTCTGGGTGTAGCTTTGATTTCTTCAGTGCTTTGTTTGCTGTGCTGAGTCGTGAAATGAACGACACATGGGGCCGTGGCCTCAAGGTGACTTTGTCCTCAGGATACTGGGGGTCCGGGGACAGGATGCCCCTCCTTAAACACCACTTCTGGTCTGCGTGTGTCACTGCCTGGAACCTGAGTCCCAGAAAGACTGTCCTTTTTGCCTGATCATCCAAACGGACCTCCAATGGTGAGCTCAGCGCAAGCCACTGAGATCTCAAAGGCTTGTAACTGCGAAGACTGGAACACAGTGGCATTTGTGAGAGGTGGCAAGGACAGACCCTGGCAGGATGGCCCTCATGCAATAAACAACCCCTGCAACCCAGGGGATGACCTGCAGTGAGGGCGAGCCGTGCATACCACACCTGCAGCCATGCGGGCTCTGCCTGCAGTCCCTGCCCCAGGGTGTCTGCACGATCCCCCCTCCTCTGAGGCTTCAGTCCCCGATGCATGCCGACAAGTCGCTGGCTCTCACCTTCAGCTGTGACTCTACTCACAAGCAGCAGCCTCTGGCCCTGGGAAAAGCTGCCAGGCTGAGCCACTGGAAGTACCGCAAATCGAGAAATCCCCCGATGTCCAGCCTCTGGCATACAACTCGTCCTGATCATCTCACAAACAGGGGATGGTAACTGTAGTTACGCATTCACTCAACACCTAGACACTGAGCTCTCTCTGCCTGTGTGACAAGCCCGGTGCTAGGAGCTGGGGAGACAACCGAGAGCAAAGCCAAACCCCTGCCCAAGCCGGCTGACATCCCGGGCATTGCCGAGACGGTCAACTTGTAACTGAGTAACTGTATCAAAAGGTGGGCACTACTGAGGTGCGGTGTCCAGGCACGGAGTGGGGAAAGGCGCAGGGCGTAACTGCTGTGGAAAGGAGTGGCAGGGGACCGCTGCTGGGCATGTGCCAGCACAGGCTGTGGTGACATGGCATTTGGCAGATGCCACTGTTAAGTGAGGGGGCAAGACATCCGGCTGTCCCAGACAAGGAGAGGACCCTGCCTGCAGCATTCTAGAAAGAGCAAGGAGTCTGGGGTGGCTGCGGCAGGGTCAGGGCGTGCAAGACAGTAGGAACCCTGGTCACAAGGGCTTTGGAGGCTGCTGCCAGGATGTGGGCACCTCCTGGGGACTGGAATGGCTCCACCGAACCTGTGCTGCAGCAGGGCCACCCTCACCGCTCTGCTGGAACAGCCGGCTGCTGGGCAGCTGCTGTGATGGCCCAAGAGAGACACAAGGACTGTGAAGGTCTGTGTGTCATATATTCACAGGACTGATCCATCAGCCTGTTATGTGGGCTGCCCAGCAAGCAGCAGGTCCTGCTGGAGACTGCACTGAAGTGGCTAGCACTTGCCAGAGACTGAGACCACTGCAAAAACCCAGCCCGGGGCACCGCTCGGAGCCTGAGCCGCCTAACCAGTCCCCTAAGTGGTAGGGAGACAGAGGCACGGCAGAGCCCAGGGCACCCCGTACTCACTCCCTCTGCCGAGGTTGAGCTGTGTGCTCGGGTCTACAGCCAGCTGCCTGTTGCTTACTTCAACTCCAGAGCTGCTCCTCTTGAAAACATTCTGATGTTGATGCTTAAAGGTTCACTGACCTCCCAACCACAACAGAACAAATGGCTCAGGAGAGGGTGACGCTGGAGGCGAAGTGCAGCCCTTGACCTGAACTTGGGTGATACCTGGGGTCACCGAGAAGGAAATCAACTCAGCGACGAGAAATGTCATCGTATACAAGTGTCACTTCAATAAAAACAAATGTCAGAAGTAATACAGTTTCCATTCTTCCCATAATCGACTCTGTCTATGATACAGTACAAACTCATTTTACACATCAGAAACCCATAAAAGCTCTTCAAATAGAGTCCCAATAATGGCAATGTCGCTCTTCCGGGTGGACGGGGAGTTTATTTGCCTGTCTCGACACAACTGATCATAACAAAGCAGATTTGCTTTTTGAAAAGATTCACTGTTGGTTTCAGTGGTATGGCCCATTCACATGCATTATATAAATGCTCCTAGTTCTAATGATTGTTTTCTACGCCTCGTAGTCACATGAGCCAATTATCATGGAAAGGCATCATCGGGAAAACAACCTATAGCGAAACATGTATGATCTTTATGTGCCATCAATTTCAACCCAGAATTTCAACCCTAACTGGTTATTCTAGGGTCGGAGCTCACTCTCTAGACTTTGTGAATTCCAATCTAGATTATTTTAATAAATAGCTCAGAAAGGCGGTCAAAGATTGAAAATGAATATACTAACTGCGATTTGTTTAGCCTGCTGTACATGCTGATCAGCTAGGTACTTTGTAAACATTACTTTATCGTCACAAAACCCATGCAAAACAAGTGTTAACAGTCCTGACTTTACAGATGAGCAACTGGAGCTCAGAAATGAGGTGGACTTGCTCTCGGGGAGCTGCACGCTCAGGTGGGGAGCTGGGATGTGAGCCCCAGTCTGTGTTCTATAAAGCCTGAGGTACAGGAGTGTTCAACAGCTGGGCCCAGGGGTTTCAGCTGGACCCATTTCAGCCCAAGTAGAAGTAATTCCAAGACTCCAGACCAACCCTCTTTCCCCCTCCCTCTCCATTCACACCTCTGTGTGCGTGTGCGTGTTTACAAAGAGAAGAATAAAAGTCTTCTGACTTGGGTTGCTGTATTCATTCAGGAAATAATACTGGCAAGGGTGTCTCAGTTCACTGAACTGACTCCTTCATCAAAGACAACCTCGCTGACTCCGTCGGAGACCAGATGTGTGTCTCGGCTGACCCAGGAAGGACAAGTCCCCCCAAGCCTGTCAATGTGACTCTTTATTAAAGAGATTCTTTCAAAGGTTTACAAAACAAACCAGTACTCTTTGTAAGTTAGTACCCTGCAAACCAGGAGTACTTAGGTCTCAATTCCTTGGGTAAAATACTCGTATCAACCTCAAGCCACCCTTGTTTTATGCTTTGGGGACTATTAATACGTTTAACTGGAGATGCCTCAAAAATTACACAACAGGAAAAATAAATGTAGCACTTGCCCTCCTCCAACCACATCCAGTTCTGCTGATTATCAGTAAAGACTTCTGACCCTAAAGTCTTAAAAACCACCAATTAAACAATCCAGCTTCCTTGAGCCTCTCTGATGACTCGAGGCCATTTGTGTGCACACATCTCTCCTAGAGGGTCTGTGACTGGTCTGGAAACAAGACCCCACCCCTTCCACATGCCACCTATTCAGAAAGAGGCCCCTGGCTCTGTCTGAACGTTAAGCGACATCCGACAGACATCCGACAAGCCCTCTTCTTCCCTCATGCTTCCTCCTTGGCCTTCATGGAGGGTTCAACCTAAGCGAGGCCTCCCAGCCCCAGCATTCCAGCACAATCTCCAAACCCTCAGGGACTGGACGCTGCTGCCTTTTCACTACAGAGCAATGACTGCGTGTTTTGTGTTTACATGTTCCCCAACCAACTTTAACACTGACCGGATGGGTTCTAAGAGAACAAACGGTGATCTCCCCTCTTCTATGCGGCATTGAGCACAAGCCAGGCCCTTAGCACGGATACAGGAGGAATCAGCCTGCCTGGGACTGCCTGCCTGGAGTGCCTCAACACGGACGTGCTCCAGTCCTCCCGTGTGTCGGCTAGAATGCTCCCTGTTTTGTGTGCAAGCTCTTGTACGATGCCCAAGAACGCTGAATTGGCCCAATAGGACGTGGACGGTTATATAACCCGATGCACACAATCCCCAAGCTATCGTTTAGTGGGCCTTTCTGCTACTTCCTCTGGAAATTCCTTTGTCTAGGTAAAGGACTCCAGCCCTCTAAATCAAAGATCAAATAAAAGGAGATACTGCTAAGAGGATAAATGTGAGGACTTAAACAGGAATCTTAAGTGGCATTTTCTCTAGAGGGCAAGTTCATTACTAGATGCAGCAGCATAATGAAGCAGACTTAGTCGGCTAGGGGATGGCTGACTCCGCACAGAATATACCCATCCTGATGATTAATTCACTGCGCCTTGTCTTTTGGGATACTGGGACTCAAGTTCTGAAAAGAGGGGTCTTTATCAACTGTGGCTGTCATTTAAATAAACAGAAGATTGTTTCTTAGGGTTTTTTTTTTTGCTTTTTTTTTTTTTTTTTAAACTCAAAATACCTTAAAATATTTGGAGGGCCAGAACAGGAAAGGCAGGATCAGGCAGAAATGTATCTGATCTAAGCAGAAGACTAGTTACCAATACAAACCTCAGAACCTTTATCTTTTTTTCTATCGGAAAAGCATCTTCCCTCTTGAACTAACTCATTTACATCTGACAAAGAAATTGCGTTACCCGGTTCACACGACCCTGGCGGTTCAGCTCATGTCACAGACCTTTAGCTACCGTCACCTCTGCGCAGATGTTGGTAAGGCAGGGCCCTTTAAGTCTTAGGACTCAGAGGAGAGACTAACCCTGTTCTCCTCAAGTGCAGAAGGAAGACAGGATGGCAAAACCTTTAGGCAGCTCCAGCACAAGCAGGAAGACGTGAGACTTAATTAACCTCTGAATTGAATGCTTTCTGACTATTGTTTTCTGGGCTTTGTAAAAACCAGATTAGCAAACTGCCTAACTGCATGCTCAGACATGTGGCAACTCAGCAGCTCAGCGGTCGATCAGGAGCACTGGGAACCTGCATCTGTAACAGGTACCTGAGGTGGTCCCCGCACCACAGATGCCAAGAGGCCCTCCTCGCCCATTTGCGCATTTCAGTAAACCTGGAAGATGCCTCGAATCGGAAATAGAGGCTGACAGCTCCAGCTGTGGAGCAGGTGACAGCAGGGCCCTTGTGGAAATGGTGCAGCTGGTCCCCAGCTGTGCAATGCCGACCCCAAGGGCTGTGATTTGACCAGGTGTCATCCTCTGACTACTGAAGGGTGTATTCCGGGTCCTGTATCTGTGAATTCCATGGGGGACTGGCTGTTGCGTGTGCCCAGCTTGCTGGCTGGTGTTGCTTGGGACACAAGTGGTGCCAGGTGGGAGAACGCCTCACTCCACACAGACCCATGCACGTCACCACTGCGTCTGGTCTTGCTCTCCCTCACCAACCCTGCTTTCCATGAGGTCTGGGATTCCTCATCGACATAGCAGAGAATAGAACCGAGTGTCTGCTGAAGGAGCAATGAGATGCCCACTGAGGAACAGGGATGCTTACAGCTCGGATGCCAAGGCCAACACAGGACAGGCCGGCCGCTGAACAATCACAACAAAGCGTAGGGGTAAGCGAAAGAAGTGAGCAGTCCACCGCATGTGCACTCAGAAGCCAAGGATAATAATGACCACAAACACTGGAGATGATTCAGGCTGTGTAAATTATTCCAGCAAATCAGTGCTTTTCATTCAAGCAGCCAGTAACATTCGTTGAACCCATTATGCATGTACGCAATTCACTGAATGAACATTCACACGGTGCCTATACCCTTCCAGACACCATGCCAGGCATGGGGACGTAGCAATCAACCGTGCAATAGAACGTCCCTTCTCACCAGGATGTTGCAGAACACACGGCCAGGGGCTGGGGCGTGTACGATGCATTTCCTGCTGAGTATATGCAATTGGGGAGAATTAGACGTACAACTTAATGGAGGAAGAGTGGTATATGGACCCACTTCATTTTATCTTTATGACCACCTGTGAGATGCACAAGTGTCCTCACCCCCACTTCACAGATGTGAGAACTGAGGTGTGGGCCAGTTAACTAACTGGGTGCATCACATGGACACAAGAACCGGGGTGTGGTGATGCAAGTGACTGTGCGGAGCTAACACCTGGCACGTGCGATGCTACCAGACAGGCACCCCTCGTGTACTTCAACAAATGGTTTTTTAAAAAATTAGTATACTGAATTGAAAAGCAGATGCATCTGGACTGACTGACTTATCTCATTTAATCCTCGACACATCCCAACATGGGAATTGCTACTATCCCGTTTCACAGACGAGAGGATGGAGGCTCAGAGTAGCGATTTATCCAAGAATCTCCAAAATCCTAAACAGAGACAGAGCTGGATGAAGAACGCAGTTCACTCCCCTCCCAGATCTTCACCCTGCATCTCATCAGTCACCTGAGTTCCCAGCTGATTCCCTAACACACATTCCTCTTTAAGGACAACACAACGCAACCACTAGGAATGTGGATTCTGTCCAGAACGCCTGATTCAAATCCCAGTTCAGCCTTTTACAAGTTCAGTGACTTTGGGAAAGTCGATGACATCTCTGGGCCTGTTTCCATGTGTATGAAATGAGAACAACCGTACTTCCCTCAGAGCACTTTGTTACAAAGATGAATGGGTTAATACCTACACAGGTCTTAAAACAATGCCTGGCAACACAGCAAGGAATGTGTATTAGTTATCTATTGCTACGTAACAAATCACCACAAAATCTAGAGGCTTAAAACAATAAACAACACTGAACATCTCACAGAAGGGTAGGGAAGGAATGTGAGTTATTCTAATTTGTGGTCTCTCGTAAGACCATAATCAAGGTATCAGTCAAGGCTGCCGGCATCTGTACACTTGACTAAAGCTGGAACATTTTTCAAAACAGCTTATTCGCACGGCTGGCATGCTGGTGCTGGCTGGTGGCAGGAGGCCCCGGTTCTCCACGTGGGAGTGCGCTCACCACACGCAACCGGCTTCCCAACCGAGCAAGTGATCCAAGAGAACACAACATGGTGGAAGCAGCAACATCTTTTGCAATCCAGTCTTGGATGCCCCATACCACCGTGTCTGCTTTATGCTGCTGGTCATCCAGGTCAGCCCTGCTCATTGTGGGAGGGGTGTGAACAAGGGTATGAATCCCGGGAGGCCAGGATTACTGGGGGCCAACATTGCAGGCTGGCCAACACAGGATCAGGTCTATTAAATAAAGAAAGGAATTGCATCGTAACGATTCTTGCATTCCAAGTGCCTGGCATGTAGCGAGATAATCAATACGCATTTATCAGAAGAATGGGTATTTGGCCAAAAGGAGGAAAAGCACATGTTGTCTGTCCAAGTTCCCTTCTAGCTCTGTCATTTTGCTATCTGCTTTCTGAGCCATTCCCAAGGAAGGAACTGTCTGTTCTCAATTTTGACTCTAAATCATCATCTCCATGAATTAGGTCTCAAATTTCATCTTCATATAATAGTGTTTGGAGTGGTAACCCTCAAACCTAAAGTGCTATTTAACTGTCTTCTTCTTCCATGTACGTCCAAATGAAATACTTCCTCTAAATTCAGAGGACTCAGAACAAAGCAGACTGAAATTTTATGCCTGCGCTAATGCACTGAAGCAGGTCCCAGGATGTGTCCTAGGACAACTGTGGGAAAGTTCCTCCTGGAGCAAAGGAGACTGTCCGCTTCCTCCTCTCCCCACCGACGCTGGACTCGGCAGGTAAGCCCGTCTGAAGCCCAGACAGGGCTGCCCGGCGAAACCTGTGAGTCCAGGAGCAGGGCAGGGAGGGAGCGCCTACGGACCGGGGACGCAACCACATCTCTGAGGGGCCGAGACCCTTGGATTCCTACTTCTTCGCAGCTGTCACTCATCAGATCCATGTTGTGGCAGTGACCCCAGGACAGCCTCTCCAACAGCACGGACAGTTCAACCCAGGATGACGGTTCAACCCAGGACGATGTGCCGCTGCCTTAGCTCACCAGGGGCGCAAGTGCGCCTCCCGGAAAGTGCCGCCGCAGAGGCGCAGCTGCCCAGCATGAGCGCACGGTGCAGACTGTCCGCGCTGCATGGAAACGGTCATCTGGAGCAGTGAGGACATTTGCTACAACTTGACTGCAAGATGAAGTCTTTGTTGAATGCAGAAATTCTTCCCCGTTTTACACTGACTCCTTTGATGTGCTTTTTGTTTAAATACTCGAGGACAAATGTTCTCCTTGACATTTGAGAAGCGCAACCACAGTAAAACCCAAAGTGTAAGCCCACCTCCCACTGTGACCTCCCGTGTGGTGTGGTCGACTCCAAATAGAAAAGTCCTTTAAAAAACCTGGTCAGCCGCGCCCGAGGGGCTTCAGAAAGTCTGTAACTTCTCATGCGGGTGCCACCTGGGCATTTTTTCCACACAGTTCTTTGCATTACTTTTGGACTCCTCGTTCTCAGGGCAGCGCTCTTCCGCTTTGGTTGACCCTAAATTCACATTATCTAGCACCGCACCAGCATAACAAATAAAAAATCTCGCCTTGTTTTAGCTGAATAATGTAGTTAAGAGGGTTGATGTAATTAATTCTCGTGCTTCGCCGCCCAGAGCTGTGGCATCCAACGGAGCAGTCACAGCCACATGGGTCAGTTCAAACTGAGACGGACCTAAGTGTGAAGCACACACCGGACTGCAAACATTCAGGGTGCACAACAGAATGTGAAGTGCATGGGTATTTTTCCTACTGACTACATGCTGAAATATTTTGGACTGGGTTGAACATATTATTAAAACTAACTTTACCTGTTCCTTTTTACTTGTTCAAAAGGTGGCTACTAGGACACGTTAGACCACACACGTTGTCTGCATGTGTCTACTGACACAGGTGGGCCAGCCGACCTAAATCAAGACGGTGCCAACTGGCTGCTGAGGCCCATGTGGGCCTGACAGTTTGTATGAGCTACGCAATGTAAGCACAAAGGGTGATTTTTACTTCAAGCAATAGCTAACGCTAACAGAATCAGGCGATCAGAAATAAACAAAAGGATTCCACGTTGTTTGAAAATAAAGAAATCTGGTAGCCCCAAGCTGACATTCCTACATGGCAAGGGTGGCAGGAGCTGCCCCCTTCAATTTTCCACTGTCGCCACCAGGCCCTATTGCTCCCCAGCACTGGGGAGAAGGTCAGCTGCCATTCCCCCGCGCCCCCCTCAGGCCCTGCAGCTTCACGCATTCAAATCCCATTCCTCCATAGGCATTTGAGTTTGAGAGCCTCAATCCAGAGTCGGGCAGGAGACATTCTAGGCAACCACAAGCGGTGGGAGGGTCTGCTGATGATACCTGCAAATAAGAGAAAGGTCCGGAAAGAGAAGTGGGTTTCAAGCAGATGGGTTCAACTTGGGGACTTTTTTTTTTTTTAGGCTGGACATATAAAGGGAGACATCCTGGAGCACTTGGAAATATCTAACTATATATATATGACAGAGCCAGATGCTAAGAACAGTTGCCTTAGAGACACCCAGAAGCAAGAGGAAGAAAGATGAAATGAAAACAGTTCAAGAGTCTGAGAAGGATGTGTTCGAGTCAACGGGAGGTACCTGGAGAGAGTGGTGCGCAGGAAACTGAGCTTACGGCGGGGGTCGGGGGAGGTGTTTGCCCACAGCGGGCATTAACCTGCACTTGTCCTTGAATGTACAATAGCCACATCTCCACCTCTTCTAATAAAATCTATCACTTTATCTCAGCAAAACTGGCTTAGGAAAAAAGGCAGTTTTTCATAGCAATCACACAAAACTCTAGCTCACCACAATTTCTGCAAAACGAACTGCCTTCACTGAAAACAGCACCCCATCCACCATTTGTGTCCAAAGAAACTCCCATTTTCTCACCGTAATTTGCCCGTCTCCCCTAACCCATGACTTTAAAAATCGATCATCTGTGCAGTGAAGAAGCAGCGAGTGCTGTGACTGGAAATACAGCTAAGAAATGAGACCCAGGACCCTCTGATGGGGTGTGACAATGTTCTAGATGATCACAATTCTAAAGCTACCCTTTTCCAGGTAAATGGAAGGCATTTTCACTCTCAATCTTTTTACCACCTCAGCAAGTATTTTCCCAACTGATTACGTTGGAGCTGAGTGTTCAGACACCAGTCCTCCCATTCTTCATAACCTATCCCTGTGATCGAAATGTAGAAGAGATCACAGACGCTTATGGGTAACTATTTTGCAAACAATATCCATTCATGTCCCTTGGTCTGGAATTGGCAAACTGCTTTTCATTAGTAGATAAATAACACTCTGACTCCACCATGAAGCGATGGACAGAAGCTGAGTTAGAGTCAGACTCCAGTGGAATGGGGAGCAATGTAATGGAAATCCCAGGGCTTCTCATTAGCATCTTATTTGCCCCAAGACTCAGCACCTCTTGTCCAAGTACCAGTTACTTGAACTCTCTGTATGGTGTTTATCGGTTGCAGTTTCATTCTATTAATTTTTATAGACCAAGGAATACAGGATGCTTACACCCAGTCATCCAACCATGCAGCCCCCAGAAATCTGCTGTGCACCTGCCACGTGCAGGCTGGGAATGGGGCCAACAGCACGGCAGCAGCTAGGTGTGATGCCTGTGCAGAGGTCACATGATGGCAGGTAGCCATACACACTACAGATTATACGTAACGTGTTAACTGCTGTAGCAAGAGTCCATTTCAGGCACAGAAAGAGCACGAAGGGAAGAAGATAGGCCTGGAACAGCCTCTTCAGGAGGCGGCAGCTGCACAGGGTTCCTGTGGAAGAATAAAACCTTGCACTCGATGCAGAGACACAGTGTGTGCAAAGGTGGAGCAGAATGCACAGCATCGTCTGGCTCTGGGAAACTGAGCGCTGGCCATGGAAGCTTCTGCGGAAGGGCAGTGCCAGGATATGAGCTGATGGGAAGGGGCCAAGTCACTGAGAGCCCAATCTTAACACCCGCCACCCCCCAGGAGAAGCCGGTGTTAAGATTCCCTCCCACTAAGAATAAGCGGGAAAAAGACTGAGTGACCTAGGCCAGGACGCCAAGGTGAGCCTAAGGCATCCATGACAACCATATACTTAGTGGATGTTTTTCCCTAGGTCGGTACCCTGATAAAGGGTGAGACTGTCCTCTGTCTCTTCCTGCACCTCAATCTGTGGCCCAGGCTCGCATTAATCAAAGGAGACGAACAACGGTAATGTCATGAAACAGACCAGTGGTTCTCAAAGCAGGGTTCCTGGACCAGCTGGAGCAGCAGCACCTGGGAACCTGCTAACAATGCGAATTTCCAGGCTTCACTGCAGACCTACAAAGTTACAAACTCTGGGGGTAGGAACCTCCCCACAGAGCAACATTTTCCTGTAGCTCACTTGACTTTTAATTTGACAAATTTTAACTTTATGTTTAAAAAGTTAATTTACTGTTTTTTTTTCACTTGCTACTTGATTGATGATGCCAGACTTCCAAATCAAGCCACCTTTCAAATTTACACTTCCTTCCCTTCAGCCCCAGAAAACCCCAAATCTGTAACTAGGAAACAATTATTGGTCAGGTCACAGACAGCATCCCAGAAATGGGCTTTGGAACTGCACTCAATTTGCAGCAAGTGTTCTTGAATGGATTCCTTCAATCCATTGCCGCCAAATCCCACACCCCCCCAAGCATGGCCTAAAGAACGCCTCCAGGGGTGCTTCAGATACCTGTTGTGCCTGTGACTAATTACATCTCCTAAGAGTAGGGACAACGGTGGCAGAGTGAGCCAACCAGACCCATGCAGGACCCGGGTGAACTCAACAGACAGAACGTGCAGCAGAAGAACCCAGAAGCAAGGGAGCACACACACACTTCCGCCCCATGCACACGAAGTTCAAAGGCAGGAAAAAGTCACTGAAGTGAGAGGGCGCCAGGAGGGTGGTCGTTCTGGGAGAGAAGTGGGTGGGAAGTGACTTGGGAGCTGTTCTGGGAGCTTCTGGAATGCTCCATTTCCCAATCTGGGTGCTGGTCACGTGGGAGTGTACATTTTGTGAACATTAATCAAGTGGTGCACTTACAAGTGAAGTGCTTTTTCCTATGCCTGGCACGCTTCAATTTAAAAAAGAAGTTCCCTTTAAAAAAATGATTCCAGCAAAGAAAGCATGGATTAAAGATAACGTTAACAATATAGATACAAGTAAATACCTATGAGAGAGAGAGATGGGGCATCCTGTTCTCCTAGTAAAAGCTTTCTTAGAGCCACACTAAAAGGTTAAAAGCAGCGACAAAAATTCAGCCAAAAAAGGTGAAATTACAGAAAAAATAACTTGGAATATGGGTTTATGCTCAAACCATTAACAACAAACACCCCTCTAAATAAAGTGCATATTTTTATTTTTTGAGATGTCAGCCTATAAAGTACTGATTATTTCATCTTTATCTCCTTATGTACATTTCTGCTTGCTCTGTAATTTACATTCTTCATTAATAAATAGCGTGTGAAATTTATATATAAAGTATTACTGGTACTTACAGAAACTTTCGCTGATGGGATTTAAGCAAAAACATTAGGAAACATTTAACTACATGCATGCACATAATATACTGACTGCCTTATCTCTCAGGAAAAAAAGTACAAAGATATCTACGCTGGACATTCTGGACTTTTAAAATTACTTGTAAATTTCCAATAAGAACAATTGAATCATCCAGGAAATCCGCTTCTATAAATTTTCATTTTTTCCTGTACTTGTGAAAACACAGCTGAAGAGGGAGGTTATCAAATGTAACGTCATCTCCCTTCGAAGCTTCAGAAATAGTCTGGAGCAAGGATTTACTCCTCAGACACGGCTTCCCACCCCCGCCCCTTGAGAAAAGTCAGCAAACTGGAGGACCACAGATCTCACGGCCCAACCAGGCAAGCAAGTGAAAATGAAGGGCAGGCCCCGGTATTCAGGGGGACAACCGAGCACATATCAGCCCCTAGAGCCCCATCTGGATAAACAGAACCCTGGTTCGGGCGGGAGAGGGTCAGGGGTGCAGCAGCTAGACTGAAAAACCACGTGACCAGGAACCCCGTCCACTCTCACAAGCACCTCACCCTCTTGTAGCAACCGTCTTCACTCCCCTCCCTGGGCAGCTAGCTTAGCAGTTGCCAAAGACGACACATGGCAGCCCCGAGGCTGAAACCGGAGCGAGGTGGGGTTCAGAAGGCAGCCCTGGGCGAGCACCTGCTAACACATTCCAGCTTTCCTCCGCCCTGTTTCGGCTGCCACAGCAAACTTCGCAGCGATCTCATGCTCACGTCAGCGCAACACGCAACACACTTATGGCTTTTCATCGAATATTAAGCCTTGATTTTCATGAAGGTACAGTCCCCATGACCAAGCAAATGTGCTTTTACTGCCTCAAGAAGTCAGTCACGTACTTTCAAAACTCTGCTGAGCACTTGGGGGAAATTCGGGCTCATGCGTCTTTCTGATGGGTTTGAGCTCTCAATCCATCCAGAAAAGTCAATTAAAACTTAGGCCAGAGTTGGAAAGAAACCTCTGGGGCTGGCTCAGCTGGGGCAGTTCCCCTATCGGTTCAGACAAAGGATGAGAAGGGAGGGCACAGGGCACGGAGGGGAGGGGGGGATGTCCACGCACAGGCAGCCGCAGAGGCTGTCTGTAGAAACGGAGAGCTGCGGCCCCATGACTTCTCCCAGAGCTGGGAGGTCATGCTTCCAGAAAAAACATGAGAGGGACACACCTGGCCTTGCTATTAAAATTCCTAACGCGGACAACCTTCACAAAATGGGGATGCCGTGCAAATGAAACGTAACGCACAGCACACAGCAGCAAGCCAGGCCCAGGGTACGTGCTCAATTACGGATCATAGCAGCAAAAAGCCAAGTGCATCTTGCAAAACCTAACGTGTTAGAAGGTGACTGGCCAGCCCCATCCCCAGCCTGTGGGAGGTAAGCTGGGGGAGACAAGGAGAGGACACCGTGCTTCAGATAAAGTTCTCCTCTGAGTGCTGCTCTCAGGGACCCAGGCAGGCAACGCCGTGCTGTGCAAGGACAGAACCCTCCAGGTCCTGGGAGTCCGGGTGGGGCTGAGGCAGACAAGCCTCACCTGGAGGGGGGCCTGTTCCACCAGCCAGGTGTCCTGCTGAGAGCATGGGCTTGGACTCACAGGTGTGCCTGCGGCAAACCCAGGCAGCCTCTGCCCACCAGCACTCGCTAAACACCCCTTGGGGGCTCTCTGCCAGTGCTTCAGGTCAACAGCCCAGCCACTGGTGGTTCCGGGACACTCCCTCCATGCTGCTTGCTCAGCAGCTCCGTCCAGGGAGCCCAATGGCGCGTGCACAGAAGTTCAAGCTCCCCCCCCCCTTCAGCCAGAACAGCTTTAATTTTGCCATTTCCATCCATCTAAGGTTTTTTTGACCAAAGATTCTCTAACTAAAAGAAAAAGTAAAAGTTCGAAAAATCACTCCTATAGTGGGGAAGTGGGGATTGATTTCATGAACCCTCGTATGGAACCTCAACAGGGCTTGTAAAGAAAATGCGGGATTGTCTTTCCTACAGTTATTTCTCATAGGGTCGCTCCTCAAAGCCAAGGCCAGACTGTGAAGCTGTTGCTTCAAACAGGCTCGCCTGCGTGGGCTGTCACAGCTGGGCACACTGCTCTGACTGCTTGGGAATCTAGTGATGCAAACCAGGAAGCCACCCTCTAGGTTTCCTGTCTGAAGGAATGTGTGGTTGGCATGCCCTGGGTGTGGTCCCCTGGGTGTGGCAACCGTCAGCTCTTCCTGCCAGTGTGGCAGGAGCTCCTCCAGCAGCTCCCTGGATCTGGGAGAGCTGGGTCTGCCAGCTGCAGCAGGGTCTGCACCGGCGTGCCGAGGCTGTGGGGCTGTGGGTTCATCCCACCTGTGATGCGATCAGCGCTGGGGGTACAGGAACGTGTAGAGCATGTGGCTCAGTGCCTGGCACACAACCTGCTCACCAACACACATGCAGCTGCTTTGATGTGCGTGTGTGTACACACCATCTTTGAATACACCCCCCCCCCATCTTTACAGCCAGGAAGCTGAAGAGGGGACCACAGTCCCCAGGGAGCTGAGAACCTGCAGCAGGAACTAAATGTTCCCATGGATGCCATTCTGCAGCGTTGTGAGGTTTAACCAAGGAAGACCTGAGGGCGCTTGAAAAAAGGAAGGGACTCTTTCTTACAGCTTCTCTTTGTAAAGGCTTTTTGGATAGGGTAACTACTTTGCCCAGGCAGTTCTGGTTTGTGAACTGTGTTGCCCAAGAGTCCCAGTTTGAGTGATGAGTCCTGTGATGGCCTTACACAGGGAGGATGTGGTGTGTGAGCTGGTCCTTGAAGGACCTTTAGAACGTGCACAGTCAGGAAGCAACACACTGGGGGAGCAGCTGGAGCAAAGAGCCACCAGAGAGGAAAGCAGGGGAACGTTTGGGAAACGTCAAGGAGTCTGGTCAGACCGGAGCACGGGGGTTTGAGGAGGGTCAGAGGAAAGATGTGAGAAGCCCGGTGCATGCCTCATGGGCCGAGCTCACGCTTTCCTGGGGCTGGCGATGGGGCACCCAGCCGTCCGAGCAGTGATGTGTTCAGGTGTCAGCTTTAGCACAAGGGAGTAAGGAGGAATGGACAGGCAGAGCTAGGCGAGGAGGGGGGCTGAGTGGTGGGACAGGAACCCTGGCACCTGAATCATCCCATGCCGGCCCAGCCTCTAACCTGTCTCTACCCTCTGGGGCCGCCCGCCCCTGCAGAGTGCCAGCTCTCTCCCCCACACAGGGAGGCAGCTGCTTGCACCACTTCCTGGACACATACTGGCCCTCAGACGGTCTATTTTTGGCCCTCCCAGGCCCGTGTTTGATAAGAAAGGCACAGCTGCTGGGCACTTCCACCCCAGTGGGACCTGTCGTCCCATAAACAGTCACGCCACTTTCCGTGCTTTGAGTAGGGCCACCTGGCCCTGAGGACAGAAGGGGGCACCTCCTTCTTTGGAGCTGCCATGCACGGTCATCCTTCCCTGGCCTGGGGAAAGTCAGCCACCTGCTTTCGTTGAGCATGTGTTGAAACATCAAAGCAGCTGTTCCTGGCATCGTGTTTGTTCAAGGCTGGAGGGAGGTGCCAGGAGAAGTTGCTCATGTAGAGGCGGATCCAGCCTGCTCTGTGTTCAACAGTAGCTCAGGAGTGAGGGGGAGCACTGAGAAGGGAGGCAGGATCGGGTGGCTCTTGCAGAATGATCCCTGAGCAAACGGCATTTATAGTCAAGGAATCGTGTTGACAAAGGACCCACTCAAAACAGGAATAGGTCTAGAAATTTCATACAGACTGAAGCTTCATCCCCGTCGAGCCCAGTACCCCTTTCTCCCCTCCATCACCCTGTTAATGCACTTACCACCTTTGGTGTGGATTACTCTGAAACTCTCAGGGTTCTCAGTGCCCAAGTTCTTGCCTCTCCAATATACCCTCAAAACTGGGGCCCAAGAATATGACCCCTTCAGTGGTAGGGCTAGTAACTATTCATCCTCCCTGATATCTCAGTGGCCAGAATAGTTTATTTATATATATATATATATATATATATAAAATATATATATATTAATAATAATAGTTGTATTACATATATTATATATATACACACACACACACACATCTCGAATGAGTGAGTGGATGAATGAACCAAGAAAGGAATGAATGAAAGCTACTCCCCCACACCAGGCAGTCCTTGCAAACTGTAAGGGACCTGGAGCCACGCGCGTACAGCTAAGGCTGAGGGACGGGCTGGAATGCAGTGAGGGGCCTGCAGGAAACTGGCCGTCCGCTTCTCCTTCAGGAAGTGCTTCCAGGGTACTGCATATGGCAGGTGAAACTCTGAATTTCCTCTCCCCAAGAGGAAACAAGTTTTCTTTGCTGACGTGGAGCTCAGTGGCCGAAGTCTGGCTGGCAAATGTGGGTAGAGCTAACACCGATGGCGAAAATCACAGATTTTCATCATCCTAAGTGATGCCACCACTTACTTAGGAGAGATACACTGGGTACAAGGCATTATGCTAAGCGTGTGACATGCAGTTGTCACAAATACTCACAATAACACCAAGAGGTAGATTTTATCACTGCTTTTGGAGAAAGTTCAATGGGATTAAGCATCTTGTTCAATATCACATGTTGCTAGTATGTGGCGCAGTGCTGACTGAAACGCAAACTATGGGATCGCAAGTTTCCTACTATGTTACAGCGCGATTTAAGTGTCCTCTTGCGTGGATAAACGGTCATCCTCTTTGAGGAAGGGATGGAAAGAAGGAAGGAAAACAAAAATGCTAGGTGCTTTCTAGACGTGCACTCAATTGGTGCAACACCGAACACCAAAAACTTTATTAACAGCCCCCTTTTAGGATACGAGGCACCTGCATCTTGGAGAGGTTAAACAGCAGGTCTGAAAGAATGTAACTGGTCCAAGAGACCAGGGAATGGCACTGATTTTGGTCACTAATGATGGGGATGGGGAAGAGACAGGGACAGCAGATGGGGGAGCTGGGCACAGCCTACGCTAACTATTGGCCCAGATGAAGTTGGCCACAGCTCCCTACAAGGAGCCAGAGTCAGTATTTTAGGCTCTACTGACATAAACAGGATGTGGCCGAGGGCCACAGATTGCTGACCCCTGGATCACATGATGATGACAATACACGGAAAGTTTGACACCTAAGGAGACTCTATTCCTAAGAGCAGCTGTCACATGTAAATTCATGACTTGAGAGTTTATTTTGTTCTGTGAACCTAGAACGAGTAGCATATACTGTCAAAAGGCAAAGCCCTAGGTAATTATTAAATCGACGCCAATGGGAAAATTCTAAGACAGGTACAACTTTTACAGTGGGAACAAAAAGGAGAATTACTTTCCACTGAAATAAAAAAGTTCCCGTACTCTGGGCCCTGAATACCAAACAGATGCTAAGACTTCTGCTGACATCCAAAGCCTTCGCTCTCGCTCCCCTTTGGAATATGGCCCAGGGCTTCGAAGAGTTGGTGGTCCGTATAATTAAGAACCCCAAAGATCACTGGCTTTCATTAAGCAGCCCACATGTTCACAGAGAGCCTTTCCTTGGGTGGATGCCAGAAACTTACGTGTGGTGTCAATTTCACCAAAGGAGGAAAGAATGAAAGGAGTGGCTAATCCCTCTTCATGAACAGCAATGGGGTGACAGGGGCTGCAGGGCTGAAGGCATCGTTTACAAGAGAGAAAATCAGGGAACCGATTTCTGTGTTTGCCTTCAGCGAGCGACATCCAGCAGACATGCTTCCTAGTCCCGGAACAGCTCAGAACTCGGAGAAACTCCCCGGAACTGGACCACAGGAGAAAACCAGCAAGAAGCACAAGGTGGCATTTGTTTGTTTAGGAGATTATCTGTTTCTAGACAGACTCGTAGATGGAGAACAGATGACAGCTAGTGGGGTAGGGGCTGAAGGGGTGGAGGGATTGAGGAAAAAGGGCTCATGGACAACATAGTGGTGACTGCTGGGGGCATGGGGTATAAGGGGCTACATGGTAATGGAAAAAATATAATAAAGGATAAACTTAAAAAGGAGATTGCCTGTTTCAGTATCTGATTCCACATTCATTGTCTGAGTCAGTATTCAATGTTCGCTCAGTGTGTGCACTGTGCCTGGCCCCAGGCAAGGCTAGGAAGACAGCGATGAACAGGACAACCCAGGTCCCTGTCCTCAGCGAGTTTAGCGTCCACTGGGATACACTTGTAAGTTCAACCATTAAAAACACTCCTAATAAGGTTTGCTTGCAACAGAAAGGCTGGCCACTGGCCCTTCTTCACCAAAGTGCCTTAGGACTCCATCTTCCTACTGAGCTAACCAGCTTTCCCTGGGGGCTGCCAGGAGACACCTCCTCTGCTTTGTACGATGGAACACGTCTACCCTTCTGCCATGACGGGTGAAGGGCGCATGACAACAGATGCAAACCGAAGAATGACGGCAAAGACAGCAATGCCACATGGACTGGAAGTGGGCCCCTGAGTCTGTGCGAGGGATGCTGTGCAGAGAAGGCTTCAGGGGGGAAGGGAGAGAGGACTGCATGCAGAGGAACCGGCACCTACCAAGCATGAAGACACCGATACCCAGGGACACCCCCGTGGTGACGAAAAGTAGTGCGATGCCTGTCACAGGGAGTCCTGTGCACGTGTGTCTGCGTGTGGGGAGCAGGTGCAAACTTCATGTGTCAGTGGGGGGTCACTCATCTGCACCTCAGCTCCTTCTCACTCCCTGTGCACAGCTGAACCTGCTTCATCAGCACCAAAACTTGGTGAAACTGGTTCCCCATGGAGCCCTGTGCGTCCCACTCAGTGACCACGCACAACAAAGTAAGAGGCACTGTGCTCGTGGTAACACTGACCGGCTGTAGAGTAAGCGCGGTCCAGAGAACTGCAGAAGGCCAGCCTGTTACTCACGCTTGTCTCTAATACTTCCAGAAGAGCGGCGCAGAGTTGACCTGAGAGAAGGTCACAGGCAGCTAGGAAGCATCCTGTGAATGGGGCCAGGTGAACTCTTCCTGCCCCCTCCTCCTCCCCCATTTCCTAAAGGGGCCAGGAGAGGGTGAGGAGGGCTGAGCAGACAGCCCACCCAGTCTCTTCTCCTATGTCAGGACTGGGGACGCAGGCTCCCCTCTGCAGCCTTTACGATTACGCCCTCTGTCTGAGAAAGCACTTGGGTGGATGGGCCGTGGGCTGCTTGCCTGGATACCTTCTGAGCCAACTGGGCAAGGGAAGGGAGGAAATGCCCAGGATGGAAGCGTCTGAACAAATAAGGCAATCAGAAGAGAAAGAAGACAGGAGCGCTTCAAAGCCACCTCATGTTTCTGCAGGCAGAGGAGCGCGAAGGGGAGGGAATGGAGCCTTCCTCACTTGACCGAACCGCCCAAGGCTCTGCCTGGAGCTGAATCTTACAAAGCAAGCAGGGCCAGAGCTATGCCAGAGGGACTCAGGGGAACACTGAAGAAGTGACCTGGACCTTTATTCCTGTCACTCTGCCCTAGCGGCCCCCAAATGGTTGGCGGGTTGACAGGAACACAACCCCAATGGCGCTTTTGATATCCGACAGATGACAGGATCCAGGGAAGTTTGAAAGATCACGGGAGCTGGACTGTGAATGGGACGAGGACCAAATGGCTAACCCACCTCCAAAGCGGGTTCAGTTTATTTTGTCTGGGATTACCTGCATGCTCTGTAACTCATCCGAGATGGGACTGCGTTTATGTGTCAGGTGCTACGTGTCCTCACCACATGGCGACGCTTCAGGATCACGGCCCACGTCAGCTTCTGTGTACGAGGTTGGGAGGAAAAGAGGTGAACACCCTCCCTAACCAAAATCCTCACGTTGAAACCCTTATCCCCTGTGTGATGAGAGGAAGGGGTGGGGCCTGTGGGGGGCAACGAGGTCAGGGCAGCAGAGTCCTCATGAACGGGGTTAGTGCCTTTACGGAAGAGTCCCCAGAGAGCTGCCCTGCCCCTTCAGCCATGCAGGAAACAGGAAGCCGGCCCTCACTGGACACTGAATCTGTAGCATTCTCTTAGAATTCCCAGGCTCCGGAACTAGGAGAAATGGATGTTTGTTGTTGAAGCCACCCAGTGGATGGCATCTTTGTTATAGAAGCCTGAACAAACTAGGACGGTTTTAAAGCCATTTACTTCGAAAGCAGAGTTCAAAAACGCAAATTATGTCTGGTTTCTCATGCTGCCCCTCCCCCCAAAAACCTACACAAATCTAGTGTTTTCCACGCCTAGAGCTGCTCTTTGGAAGTAAAATGTCATACGAATATGATTTGTGGTGCGGCAGCCAAGTTCCTCCCAGAAGCAAGGGGCTGACTGCTTTTACATTCTGCAACGTGCCACCTTCTCCTTCAGCATGAAACCACCTCATTACATGAGATGTGTCAGCTGCTGGCTCTGAGAAGTGCCACCAAGGCCCAGGCACCGGTTCATTCCTCCCCCTGCGGAGGCATTTTAATATACCCAGGTTAATTGAGATCTGAAAATGACTATTGTGTCTAAGGGACTCATTCAAATAAATGTTCCTAAAATTTGCATTTGAAAATCACATCTCTGCCTGGTGCTTTAATGTAAACCTCAGCCCACAAAATTCAGGTCCTGAGTTTAATACCTCGGTGGAGTCAAGGGTTCAGCTGCTCAGAATTGCAATATTGTGCCCAGATCCCATATGATTTTTCTGCCCCAAGCACCTCAGGGACAGATGAGGTTACACTGTGTGCCTGCAGGGGGAGGAACACCTTGATGAAAGACTGGGGGCAACCACCAGCAATGAGACCATCCTCCGCCTAAACTCTGGGCTAACACTTCACTCCCTGACTGTGAAGCACCCTGTCTGCACTGGCATCAGCGAAGGCCTCGGTCAGGACAAAGCCTCAACTCCGCCTTCCTCTGTGTCCCAAATCTGTCACAAAGCAGAAAAACCCTGAGCTCATCTTAAGCCACGGGTGCAGCCGCCATGTGGCTGGGGCTGCCAGGTTCAGTCTCTGGTTCTGTTTGGGTCGTTTCCCAACCTACCTCAAATCAACCTTGTCCCTTCAGATCAGAGCTGCCCATAGTTAGCCAGGGACAAAAGCCCCACAGCTGCCAAAATGACAAGGCTCTGATGCCTTGTGGGTGACTCACTGAATAAGCCAGGCAAGGATGAATTACGCTGATTCTCATATCTGAGCTGCACCCCCCCCCACCCCTTCAACACAACACATTGATTTAGCTAGGAGCTAAATCAATGTCCTCACAGGTGGACGGACTCCCATGACCACAGCTCACTTCTGATGCCTCCGGGAGTACATACGCATTCAGAGCACATGTGCCCACACTCACGCCTAAGAACAGCCTTGAACACACACATACGCACACACCCACTTGATTGAACCTGTTAACTTCCCAGTGTGCCTTCAAGGCCAAACGCTCCTTTCCTACTTACATGCTGCTTCTCAGCAGGGTCTACCTGCCCCATGGAAGGCCAGGCCAGGAGAGGAAGGAAGAGGCTGGTCAGACAGCAAGAGGAGAATGAAGGCAAGTTGGGAGAAACATCCATCTGGGTTACGAAGTGAACAGTCAATGAAGGTTATTTTTGGAGAGCCCGAAGCTGAGAAAGCCTCAGAGGCCCATATGAGATTGGCTCCTCACGATGGAGGATATTCATTTTGATCTGTCAGGTCCAGTTTAAAGGTTCCTCTGCAGTACAGCTTGAAATTCAGGGGTTTGAGCAGTTACCTTGGGCTTCTAACTCATTACAGGACACACAGCCATCAAGGGGGCAACTGGTAAATGTCTCCTTCAGGGGTCCACGAGGAGCCAGGGCTTGGCTTTGGGGGCCGGGGCCTTGTGTGCTTTTCCCTTTAATCGTGTGCCTCTAGGGTTATCCTGATCTTTGGGGCACTGGATTGTAATTACACACACCTGTCTCTTGTCCCCACGTCTCCGAACACCCTTGGCCCCCTCTGAGTGTCTGCACTGGCCCTCTCTCACCTGGTCTGTGCACTGTCACTGGGGAGACAGACGGGGGTTGGGACGGCGACCCTCCCAAGAGCCGGCACAGCATACACATGAAAGTCTAAAGGGAGGACCGCTGGCCACATTCAACTCGTGGGGGAAAAAGTACAGGATGAGGGACAGGACAAGAGCTAAGCGCTGGACTCTGGTCCCGTCACCAGCATCCCACCTTCTGTGTCCCTGAACAAGTTACTTATGTTTTCTGAATCCCTATTTCCTCATCTGCAAAATGGGGACAATAAAAACTTTACTGTGAGGATCAAGGGCGATGATTCTCAAGAACATGCTGGAACATATATAAAGGGCTATACAATTTATTTTTTTAAATATTTTATTTCTTTATTTTTAGAGGGGAAGGGAAGGAGAAAGAGAGGGAGAGAAACATCAATGTGTGGTTGCCTCTCACGTGGCCCCCATTGGGGACCCGGCCTACAACCCAGGCATGTGCCCTGACTGGGAATTGAACTGCGACCCTCTGGTTCACAGCCCTCGCTCAATCCACTGAGCTACACCAGTCAGGGCAGGGCTATACAATTTGAAGAGGTTATTGTACTTACAAATACTGACTCCCTGTGCCTGTTCCTTCCTGGGCAAATGGCTGTGCTCCCTTTCCCAGCATCCCAGGGACACCACTGAGCTTTGGACAATGGAATGTGACTGGAAGTGACATCTACCATGTCCAGCTCTGCCCAAAGAACTCCCCCCACCCCTTCTACCACATTCATCCCTCCTTGAGGCAGACAGACGCAGCAACCTTGAAAATGCCGTGTTGAAATGGCAATGCCAAGGTGAAAAGGGCCACCGCTGGGCACAGAGCAGCCCACATGCTAGTAAAACCTGTTTTTTTTAGATATCACATGAGCAAGAAATAACTATCCGTCTAAGCAATGACGTACGTGAGGGTTTGCTCGTTATGGCACCTGTCAGTACCGCAAAAAATACATTTTCCATGCCCAAAGTGGTTGTAGTGTGTAAGGCACTATTAAATGTTCCACCTAAAAATGACCTAAGAAACCATCACCAGTGACAGGGCCATTGCACCTACTGTTGGAAGTCAGCCTTAATTATTCACACAGAGGTCACGGGATGTAGGGACCCTCCCAGGTAAGATCACAATCTTGAGTGGGTTTTCCAGCACCACCACCAGCTCTGTTTTCCTGCAAACCTGTCTTCGCAAACTGGAAACCTGCAGATTCCCCACTCAGACAATTACCAGCTAAGGCCCCTTCCACGAGTGGACCCGGAGCGAGGGGGGTGCTTGTTCTCCTTCCCTGTGCCTCTTGCTCAGTATCACACACACTCCAGAGTTAAGCACCCTAGGGTGCTGTCCCTCCGAGTACCAGAACCTCACTGGAGAAACACCTGGGTACACTGAGGTAGAAAGTACAAGGAACAGCCTGAGATGAACCAGTGGGCCAGTCTGGACCCAAGTTCATCACAAGGCTCCTAAGACATCCCACTGGGCTTTCCATTTGAGCTATGACTTCCCATAGCCACTCCCACTGTGTTATTCCCCGTTTGCCCCCCACCCGCCCTTCCCTCAACACCAAGTCTCTTCCGCCACTGGTTTTCCAGCCCTCAGCTGTTTCCCGTTTTCCTTCTCAGGTCACAGGGAGCCCTTGCTCCATAAGTTTTAAAATTTCCACTCCAGTGAGTACCTCCTGTGCCGCCTCCTCCTGCGGTCTGTGGCATTTTTTGAGAATTTTCAAGTGACCTACAGAGGACCTTTTTGGGCCCAGTAACCCTGAGAGTTGGCTGCACAGGGATCCAGAAAAACTGAGCTCAACTCATGTCTCAGCCACATCACACTTCATGACCTTGAGTGACTCTCTCAAGTCATCTGACTCTGGGGCTCTGCCCTGCACGAAGGCAAGGAAGCACCTTAGTTCCAGGGTTTTCATACAGCCGAACGCATTCAGTGACCGCCTCAATGCATTTGCTGAGTCTTTCCACACTCACAGAACCATTTTAAACTTTCCAGAGATAACAGTGAACGATGGCCTGCCAGCAAGCTTGCATCCTAGTGAGAAACACCAAATAAACAAACACGCAGGGTCTGGCGGAAGGAAGTCCTGCTTGAGCGTGGTTGCCAGGGTAATCACACGAGTGTAATAATTTACGGTTTTAATCTGAGCATGTCACCTAAAATGCCGTGTGGTGTGCTTCAGTGTGATAGTGTTATATTACAAAACTGCAAACTTATGATTCTGTAAGAAAAGACTCTAACAAAGAAGGGGTGTTATCTGTGCTGGACCCTGTATAATACGCTACGTGGAGACAAGTGCTATGGAGATAAAGAAGGCCAAGCAAGGAGACCAAGAAAGCAGAAGGAAGAGGGGTATCCCAGAAGGCCTTTATGATGTGGTGACAGATGAACGGAGGAGGCCTGAGGGCAGTGGGAGCAAGTGCAAAGGCCCTGGGGTACGAACCATAATATAATGGACAGGAAAATGCACTGGAAAGCGCTCTACAAATGTGAGGCATGATCCATCTCTGGCATCCCACACACTTTGGACTGAGGTATTTTCAACAAACCTCCATGCCTGACACCCACGTCTTCCTTCATTTTCTCAGAGTAGAACCAGGGTGCTCCCCACAGACCCCTTTCGAGAAGATGCATACGCCCCCTCAGAGCAGAACTGGGGGAGAAGGCGGCAGGCCCTCCTGTAAGCAAAAGAGAAGAGCCAGCCTGGGAAGTTCAAACGCTAGTGCTTGGCAAGGTGTTCCCCACCGACCTTTGTTATTCCACCCTTGCCAGCGGTCAAGCCTTAATGAGTCTTCTGGAAATGCGTTTTGTAATTCTACCAGGCTCCTGGATAACGCAATTAGGAGATAAAGAAGTTGACTGGAATGAGATGAACTCCAAAGTCAAAGATTGCATTTCAGACAAGTCCTCTCAAAGTGGAGGGTTCTCGGAGCAGAGCGGCAAATTTCATTCAGAAAAGGGCCGCTGGAGGGAGAAAGTAACACACTCACCTCTGAGAACGGAGGGAAACAAAGCCGTGCGGCCGAGCAGAGTGCGGCCGAGAAGAGGAATCAGGAAGGAAGCTGGTGGGAGCCGAGAAGGGCCACTGCAGGGGTGAAGTCAAACGAATAACTAGCCGGTTGCAAAAACCAGCAAAGAAACAGCAACAAACTAACCCTACATCAAAAGGATGTTCACTGGGATGAGGGAAAGAGCTCTGTAAAAGTACAACCATGATTTAAAAGGAATGCACTCAGGAGCCGCTGGGGCACTTGGGATGTGGTCCAAGGTGTGACCCCCAACTCAAGGAAGTTGACCCGGATTGGCGTGAATCCCTCCAACTGAAGCTGTCCTCGCCCACCCGGGACCTGCACACGGAAGTTCAGAACAGTGCTACGTACAACAGCAGAGCAGTGGGAAGCACCCACATACCCACCAGCGGGAGAGTGGGCAAACAACAGGTGACGCGTCCGCACACCAGCACAGCATCTGCCATAAAAGATGAAGTGCTGATGCATGTTCACATGGATGTCCCTTGGAAACATTATATCAAGTAAAAGAGCCCAACCACGAAGGCCACATATTGTGTGGCCCATTTACATGAAATGTCAAGAACAGGCAACTCGCCACAGACAGGCACACAATCGGCGGCTGCTAGCTCCTGACTTGGGCTGGGTGGGCGTGGGGAAGTGGGGGGGGTGGTAATGGAGGATGACTGCTTAAGGGTGCAGGGCTCCTTCTGAAAGATGACAAAAACGTTCTGAAACTGGGTTGTGCTGACGGCTGCACAACTCTATGAATACAGTAAACCACTGAACGAACTGTGTGCTTTGGACGGGTAAATTCTGTGGGACGTGAATTATATCGTCAGAAAGCTGGGGATTTTTTGGAGGAGGAGAAGGCTGTTCTCTGTGCACGCCAGCTAACAAAACTCTGCGCACCCAAGCTCCCACTCCTCCAACAGCCCCGCAGGTGAGCCAGGTTCTGCCACTGCACTAGTGAAGAAGTGAAGGCTGGAGAGGTGGCTTGCCCAGCAGACTTCGGAAATGGAAGAGGCGGAATTCAAACCCAGGGCTGCTTAAATCCAAAGCTCCGTTTTCCTCTAGGACAAGGCAGCGGAGGAACCCTGGGTGAGCACGTGGAGACTCAGAGAGCACATGTCCTGCGCCCTGTGGGCTGGGAACACAGCTGTGAATCCCACAAAGCCCTGTCCTATGGCATCTGCATTTTGATGTAGCAGGGCAGAAACAAAACATACAAATAAACATGTGCTGTGTCCAGTACTGCTAAGTTCTATGGAGAGAAATAAGAGTGAGAATGGGGGTCAGGGAGTGCGAGTCTGAGAATCTGGATACAACTTCTACAAGGCCAAGCAGGAGGGCCTTTCTGATAATATCTGAGCAGAGCCTCAACCAGCAGAGGGAGAACCATGAGGACCTGGGGAGTGAGCCAGGTAGAGGGAACAGCACCCGCAAAGGCCTGGGGTCGAATAAGCCTGATGTACATAAGGAACAGCAAAGAGGCTAGTGTGCCTGCAGCAGGAAACAGGGCCAGAAAGGCTGAAGGGCCTGATAACATCGGGACCTTGTGGGCCAAGGTAAGGGGAGCTTCTACTCTGAATTGGAGGTTTTACACTGGTCTGGAAGGTGCCAGGGGCTTGGTGCACCAAGGCAATGGACTGGGCTCGCTCTGCTTTGAGGAGATCACGCTGAAGGCTGTGGTTTGTAGCCATGTCTGACTGGGTGCTGGAGCAGAGTCAGGAAACTGGCAGGAGACAGGAGCAGTAGTCCCGGAACAGAAATCCGGGGCTCTTCAAGTCGACTGGACAGAGACAACCTGTCAAATTCTCAGACAGTGCTGGGCTGGGTCTTAGGCTCCCTCCCCAGGGTCTAGCCTCAGCAGGGAGACAGGCTCTAAGATGATACAGAAGCCCAGGTCCCCTCTGTTTGTTCAGACAAGGTTAAAGATCTCTGAGTGCCAGAGGCAATTTCCCATTGCCAGATGAACCATTCATCCCGAGCTGTTTGCTTTTCATCTTTTGCAAACTGCTTCCCTTTGAAAAATTCCGCTTACTCCACTCAGAAATAAATATACCAGCAGATCTGCATATCGGGAGGCAGAGACCCACAGGGTGGGGGCAAGCAGGCTGCCCAGAAGCGGGGGAATGGTAACGGCTGGCATCCAAGTCTCACCCGGGACGCCAGGGGCCCATTTTGCATAGGGACCCCCACAATCGCTGGCTCGAAGACTTGTGCACAGCTTCGGGAGCTCAGGCCTCCTGCTGAGAGACCTCGGGAACTCTGTGGGGCTCAGACACCCAGACGCTGGCCAGCCCCAGCAGGAAGGCAGAGATAAGGGAATTATAATAGCCAGACTCTAACTCATTTTCATTCTCCAAAAGCTGTCTCTGACCCCAGGCCACCCACTCAGACAGGCCTTCTAACTACTTGCTTGGGGACCCCTCTCTCCTCCTCTTGTCCTTGGGACAAGTGTGCGCTCCCAAGAGGCTTCTGCCTTGCCAACAGCAACAACACTACCTCCTGCAGTCAAGGGACTTCATAGCACACCAAGACCTATCTGGAGCACGTTCACCAGCGACTGGGCCGGCTTCAGAACCTGTCCAGTCATTGTGAAGTTGCACCTCTGCCCTGAAAAATGTTGGTAATTACAGCCTCCGAACACACGGATAGGTGGCATCCGTCTGTTTTGGGTCTGCTCATCAGTCCATTTACTCATTTCTTTACTAAGGGCACGTGCACAAGGCATGATGCCCAGGCAAGCGGAATATGAAGAGGGAACTCATTGGTCAAACCTCTGATGAGCACCTTCTATGCGGGGTAGCTCAGGGACACAAACACGAGGTTCCAGAACTGGAAAGACCATGACGCAGGAGGAAAAGCAGCCCCGGGCAGTGGTTAAGAGCACAGACAGGAGTCAGACTGCCTGGGTTCAAACCCCTGCCCCAGCACTTCCTAAGCTGTGTGGTCTTAACCTCTCTGGGCCTTCATTCTCCCATCTGTGAAATGGGGATAATACCAGCTCTACTCCACAGGGTTGTGGTAAAGACTGAACAAGGGAATGTGTGCACAGCCCCTGGAACAGAGGCTCATAGTATGAGAATGAGCCGCTATGGTTCTTACGCATGAGCTACGGTAGGAAGCAGAGGTGGATAAGGTGATTGGGGCATTGCAGGGGACAAAGAATTGAACTGGGTTATGAGGGACACAGAGGACTGACCAGGGTCCATGGGAAGAGGGGAGAAGGCAGCTCAAGGCACAGCGGTGGGGAAGGGCCTGGCCAGGAATGGGAGGTGAGACGGTGTGCAGCCCCCGCAGGGAGACTCAGGGTGCAGCGTCTAGGCTGGAGATGGTGCCCCCTCAGATCTTAGGGTGGTAGAGTGCTTTGTGGCCGCCCCACCCACCCTTCACTCACTAGGCTCTAAGAACAAGAGCTTCTGTTCTAATTAAGTTCATAAAAGAGGGCCACTTTCTCTGCCAAGGTGTTCTTCAACATTCCACTTCCACTTCTTAAGCTCAGAACCTGCCGTCACTTCCTCCAGGAAGCCTGCTGGCCGCTGATCAGGCTCAGCCCCCTCACCCTCCTTCACAGCCTGCTCTCAGTTACGATATACTTAGTGACATTTGACAACCCCTCCCCCCCAGGAACTGTGGAGTTTGGAATTCCTGATTCAGTGTGGCACCCTCCCTTCTATACAGTGCCTGGCCCCAACACAGCACTCAAGACCTGCTGCCCCAGCGGGTGCATGCTGACAAACTCCCAGGGGCCTAGGAACGGAGCGGAATGGGGGCCTAGCTACTACATAATCTCCCATCCAGTGGAATCCCCTGGGAGCCGCCAACACCCTTGTAGAAGGGTCTCTGAGATCAAAACTGTTTTAATCACAACACTAAGCCCTTATCTATCTTTCTCTCTCTCGTTCTCTCATGAATGGACAGTGGGGGTTTCCACATGACGTGTGAAGATATCATCGCTGATGGCTAATGGGACTTGTGCCTGTGTGTGCTCAGTTTTAACTGCTAATACAGTCAGGTCCACAGATATGACCCGTGCAAACACAAAGTTATCAGAGTCCTCAATAATTTTGAAGAGAGGAAGAGCCCTGAGAACAAAAACTTGAGAACTGCTCGCTGTTCTCATCACCCACTGCATGTAGCTTCAAAGACGGGTCAACCTCAGAAAGCTGCTAGATGAGACTTTGGGTACAGGAACAGGCAAGCTTCCCGGAGACAGACCAAGCAGTGCAGGCAGGGTGCTGCCACCCCACCCGGGGACCAGCCCTGCACAGAGCCTCCCTCCTAAACCTCCTGCCACTCCCTGACCCTGCACCTGCAGCTCCACAAGGCAGAGGTGAACACTGATGGTGGGATGGCAGTCGGATTTCCCTATTCCCGCAGACAGCCATCAGCCGCCATCAAGGCAGGTCCCCTGCAGTTCCCATCTCCACTCCGTGGCTTCATGGGTACAGGTCCCAACACCAACACCCCCTCGCGCAGTGAGGCCCCAGGCTACCTGATCGATACCAGTCCCTCCCTGCAGACTCCGCTTCCCCCAGGGTCCTCTCCTAAGCCTCCCAGAGAGGTCTGAGCCCACCCCCCTCCACCACCTCAGGTTTGCACTCATCCGCCTCCAGAAAGAGCTCCCGGAAGGCGGAGCTTGCACTTCACTCCTCTCAGCCGCGCTAGTGCAACACCCTTCCTGACCATGCTATGCTCCCAACGAGCACTCATTCCATCCATGAAAAAACATTATGAATGAACAAATGGATGAGTCAGTGACTTACACTCACTAAGACGCCAGTTTATGTGACATTAGCCATGTTAGGAAGAGAAATCTTCCTCTACAGAGATGACCTGGGACCTGTTTCTGGGATTACAGAAGCCTCCCTCTGGGTCTTGGCTGAGGAATTCTTTCTCCTCAGTCCAGACCGTTTCCCAAGGCAACCTCCACTGTGGTCTGCACCTCCCCATTTCTTTGGATGCTTGATTTCACTTCTCTCAATGACTCTGTCCCACCTTGTCGCTAAATCTGAGACTCCCCCAGCTGCCTCTTCCCCCATCAAGGTCACACACATCAACTGAGCAGCTAGTGCCTCGCTCACTGGATTTCACCTCCTCTTCCCGCCCGGACTCGGCAGTTTGAAGGGGTCCGATGAGGATGAGATCTTGGAGTGGGGTTGGGGGGAGGCATAGGGGCAGGAGGAAACGCGCAAGTACTTGCTGAGAGGACGCAACCAATATGCCGCAGCTGGAACCCTCAGCACAGTAATCGCACCACGCTTACCTGCAGAGTCACCCTGCCGATTTCTCAAAAGCGTATTTACTGTGTCAGAAACACAGGTGCAAGCCCAGCTCGGCGTGCTGGCCTTTCCCTTCATCGGTCTTGTAAATAATACCCAGACCCAAGATGCTCCAGCATGCAGTCGGCTGCGCTAGGCCATCTATCACCTGCTTCCACTACCTAACCCAGACCCACGCTTGTGCTCGGCAAAGGGCAACACAAACTATGCCCTGATTTACTCACGTCCCTGGCACTTTATGCCAGGCAGTGGGCGAGAGGCTGGTGATGCACAGGTGTAAGTTCTCTGGTAGAGCTTCTGGGCGCTCACCTGGGTGGCCACCAAGGGCTCAAGTTTCTGGTGAAAAGTACCAGTTCAAATTTATACTTAACAATAGGAGAAAATACTTGTAAATTATGTATCTGTGGGTCAGGTATCCGAAAAATATAAGAACTCTGACAACTCAACAATAAAAAGACTAACAATTCAACTGAAAAACAGCCAACAATTTGAATACACATTTTCCAAAGAATATGTAGAAAACAGCCAGTAACCACATCATCGGGGAAATGCTAATTAAAACCGCATCACACCCACAAGCACGACTACAATGAACAAGACAGATAATAACAAGTGTTGACAAGACTGTCAGGGAATCAGGATGCTCATACATCACTACTGGAAGTGTAAAGTGGTGTAGTCGATATGGAAGAAGACAGTTTGGCAGTTTCTCAAAATGTTAAACACAGTAATCACATGGCCAAGCTGTTCCACTCCTGGGCCTATGCCCAAGGGGACTGAAGGCCTATCTCCACGCAGAAAATTATACAGCAATGTCCACACTGAGAACCAAAAGGCACAAACAACCCCAAAGCGCAATGACTGATGAATAAATAAACAAAGTCTGTTTGTTCCATACAATGGAATATCCCAAACAATGGAGTGTTATTCAGCTGTAAAAAGGAACGAACTTCTGAGACATGTTGCAATGTAGATGAACCCTGAAAAGATAATGCTAAGTAGAAGAAGGCAGACGAGGCCACATCCTGTATAGTCCCACTTACAGGAAATGTCCAAACTAGAGACAGAGAGCAGGTAAGTGATTGTAAGGGGCTGGGGGTGGGGGAGGGGTGATTACTAAGGGGGATTCTTTGGTGGTGGTGGGGGGGGGCGGTAACAGAAATGTCCTGGACTTAGGTGATGGTGATGGATATACTAAAAACCACAGTGTTCTACACTTTCAAAGGGTGAATTTTAGGGTATGTGAATTGTACCTCAATAAGTAATGTCATCTAAAGGATGGGAACGAAAAGGTGCGGTTCAGCAAACGCCCCAAAGCCACATGACCCCTAGGACTGTGAGAAGGGGTTCCAGTGTGAGAATGTGCACGGCAGCGTGAGCTCCCTGTCAAATGAAACAAAAGCCAGAGAAATATTTCTTGTTCTTTTCTTTCTCGGGTTGACTATTAGCTACCTGTTGTTAAAGCCAGAGGGTGGTTCCCTGGCTGTACCCCGCAAGAAGTCTGTCATCACAGTGCCGAAGTCAGAATCAGCACTCCACATGCCAGGACATTCAGCACCGTCAAACTTCGAGGCTCGTTCACAGCCCCCACCCCATAGGCAGGAGCCCTGGTTGTGAAATACAGAAACAAATGACGTTGGACAAGAGCTGAATTTGCTCCAACAGGAGCAAAGGAAGCGAGCAAAGGAAGCAACATGTGGTGCGGGAGGAACTGAAGATACACCAAGCTTCTCTCATACCCAGTTAAATACCAGGGACTCAGGTAACTAAAAAGACTAGATGGGAGGATGGCGCCCTCAGCCAAAAACCAGGAAACATGCCCCTATGTGTGTCCCGTCCACTCTCCTACGGCAGCTCGCCTGCCTGCGCTTCCCAACACCCCGACCACCAGTCAGGATCAGAGGCCCCGTTGGGCAAGGCTCAGATCAAGGGCCAGGGGCACAGTTATACCCCCTTGGCTGCCGAGCCACGTGGAACACCTCTGACTCTCTTCGCCCGGCTGGGCCAGCCCCCCACCGGCTGCCCCACGGCTCCTGGGCTGATCTCTGCTTCCCCAGCCCTCTATCCATCCCTCCACTGCATGCACACTCTGAACTCTGGCCACAAAGGTGCCTCCACGTTACCCAAGCACAGGCTCTGCACCTTCAGGCCTCTCTGCCTCTGCCCCAGCTGCTTCCTGTGCCTGATACAACTTTCTTCCTTAAGTGCAGCCTCAATTTCCCCTTCTCTAAAAGCACTTCTTGGGCAAGTTACTCTTTTCATCCTCTGAGGTGGGTAGTACTCACACCCACTTACGGGGTCGGGGGTGGGGAGACTGAACAAGGTCACACAGCCAGGAAAGGGTGGACCTGGGATGGAGCGCGGGCACTGTGCTCATGAGGACGGCGTCCTTCCCCCAGGGCCACGTCCCCCTGGGTTGTTCTCGGTGTGGAGCACAGCCCATCCGTGCACAGAAGCACCTGGCCCCCAGCCTTTTCAGTGTTTGTAAAGCCCGTCTCCAGCAGCAGCCCCATCCACAGCCAGACACAGGCTTGCAGACAGGAAGCACTCGAGAGAACACACAGGGGTGTTAAGGACAGTGACAGCTTCTGCCAGAGGGCAGGGAGTCTACACCACGGATAAACACAGAGCGAACCACTGCCACAGAGGAGGAGGGAAGCTGGAAGCCAGAAAGTCTTTTTTAAAGTATTGATTTGTTTACGGATCATCGACTCCTTCAATTATTAAAAGAAACGAAGGTGGGGTGCTCCGCAGTCTGAGACCACTGACACAGCGGCTGGGCACGTTCCCCCCAGAGCGCCTCTGGGAAAATTAGCTGGGACACGAAGCCCTGCGTCTGATTCTGCTGGTCAGCCTCACGTCCACCCTGGACTGACCGTGCATTTCCCTCACGCGGCCTCCCCTACCGATTTCAGGGCAGGGAGACCCAGCCCCTGTTTCTGTGCACATGGGCACCAGCGCAGCCCACCCAAGGCAGCTCTGCTAGAATTTCCCACACTGTTTTGAAAGCTTTTTGACCTCGGGGACAAACTTACCGCAACCACTTAAAGCCCAGGGACGCATGTTTCCTACAAAAACATGTCTACGGTCGGCCCTTCCGAGTAACACTCAGAAGACCACGGGAGCTGGATGGAAAACTCGGGGTCCTACCCAGTGACTTGCACGTTCCACCCCGGGGAGCCTCAGGCATACCAGCAGGCCTGCAAGGCCTCTGAGTGCACCTGGGGCCTGGGGTGGGGGGGCTGGCATCCCACTCCGGGTCTCTTCTCCCACACGTGGCTCCACTCGGGCTCTCGAAACTCTGCAGGCTGGCAACACCTCTCGTAGGCAGGACGCACGCACAGTCACGTGGGGCCCTGTGTGGAGGGCCGGCCATGACTGTCACACACCAAGCAGGAGCAGAACCAGTTTTCCAGGGGTGGCACTAATTAGCACGGAGACAACGGGCAGGTAATTGCTCAAGGGCAGGGCCGCACATGCAGCTGCTTGGCTCCAGCTTGTATTAGGGTGTGGAGAGCTGAGCAAGAAATGCAGAAGCCACTCTTTCTTATCTGCACTTGGACCTGCCATCCCCATATTCTGCTTCTGCTCCCACGGCCCTGCCAGAACACGTTGCTGGGAGGAGAAACAATACTCAGAGACCCAAAAGGGCCCCTGCGGAGTGGGCTGCAGCCCACGCCTGCCGCCTGCGTGGGGCATGAACCAAAGCAGCCTCCAGGAAAGCACTCTTCCGCACACATGCCAACCCACACGCCCCACACTCACCAGCCTGCAAGGGGGGCATGCGCAAGGAAAGCAGATCGGGTGGGCAGCTGGCAACAGGAGGCGAGTCCTGTCTGAAGTGCAGCCACTTCTGGGTTCAGGCTTTAAGCTCCAAGAAATCCCGAAGACCCAAATCCAGAGTTAATGTGAGAAAATGACACTTTTAATGAAAACTGAAGAGGGTTAAACAAAGAACAGAACTACTGAAGGCTGAATGCACTCCACCAGCACCTGGTGCGGAGGAGAAGGCACACCGTACAGAGTGCGGCCCGGGACAGCCAAGCTCCTGACATTGCCCAAGACCCACGAGCACTGCAGAGATCCCCAAAGGGCCACCATGAACCCCGCGGGCAGAGCAGAATGGGAACAGGGCGCCAGGAACACGACACCCCTGAGCGGGAGGCTGGGAGACCCTAACTCTGCCGAGAGCTCGCAGACTGCAGAGGCCCTGCGAACCTGCCCAGGGAAGGCCAGGCCTGGGCACTCTCGAAATTTCACAGAAGGGCCTGAGCACAAAGTGGATTTCCACGCAGACGAGCCGCTCTTCCTGTGAGGGTGAGCACCACTTTCTGCCACACAACATTCTGGCACAGCCAGGCTCGGTGGGGCGGTCTTATCAGTGGAGGTGCGCTGGGAGGGAGGTCCCGGAAAGGGTGAGCATGGCTGTTTCAAAGGGCCGGCTTCCTGTGCCCTGTGGTTCCGCCTGCCACGACTCCACCCACGGTGTGAGAAGGAAATGCACGGGACCAAAGTACAACACACACAGCCCGTATCCTCGAGTCGCATCCTATGGTCCCCTCAGTCACTCGGGGCCCAACAATACACTTCCTTTGTGCTGCTTTAAGGGCTATTGTGCTGGGGACTGAAGAATGCTCCACGAATCCTGCCGGTGGGTGCCACCCCAAGGCCACTAGCCATCCCCGTCTCTTCGACTGCACTGTCACGAGCTCCCTTCCCCTGACTGCTGATGGTGCCCTAGGAGGGTGCACACCTGTCCTCCCTCGGGGGGGGGGAATTTTGGTAACTCGCATCATTTGCTCACTCTCTTTGGGCTTCCAGCACTGCAGCTCGGTTGGAAAATGGGTCCTGACGGCAGTCCTTCCATCAGATGCAACAGAACTACGTCAGAGACATTCCGGAGGGAAGCATCACTCCCCCAAGTCCTCTCCCTTGACCACACTCTAAACCCGACCTGCACTTCAGTCTCAGAGTCGGGTACTTCACCTGGCTCTCCCCCACGTGCGTTCCAGAGTAAGCCTCTTCCTCCGGACACCTTCTTTGACACTTGCAAAATGCGCTGTCATTCTCCTGTGCTTGGATGCACTGGACCACTGCCCTGTGTGAGGGTCTTCTGATCACACCTCAGTTCTTGGTGTCTCCAGTGGATCTGCGTCTCTGCTTTTTCATCTCAGGCCCATTTGTAACGCTCTTCTGGGGCAAAGGAGTGAGCTGGGTGTCCAACTCTGAAGGCAGACTTCCTCCCAAAAGGAAAGGGACCTTGTGAGTAAAGGGCAAGGGACCACTGAATACTCCTTACTCCTTATCAGAGATCCAAACCCTCTGGAACTCACTGTGTCTTGTCTCAGGCTCCAGGGGGACTGATAGGACCCGGGACATATCATCTACCCAGTGTACCCAGAAGCCGAAGCCACCCTGTGGCCAGCTTCACAGATGCCCAGTGCTTTGCTACACAGAGAGGAGGGCTTGACATTAGCTGGGGGGGTGAGGGGGTTGTCAGAGCAGGCCCAGAGCGTCCTCTCTGGTGAACAGGCCTTAGAGCATCCTTGATAACACCATCCCCTCTTGTCAGCCTGGTCCTTCTGCCTCTCAGCCCCAAATCAGGAGCTGCTCAATCCCGGAGGGGCTCAAACTCTAAACGAAGAGCCCCAGGAAGCCTAGGCCAGCTTCACAATCTTCAAAGGGACTTGCACAGCCACACAACCATCGCAAAAGTAACAGGAGACACTAATGTGAGGTTCTCCACGTACCAGCGGCTGTTCTAAGTCCTTCACATGTATCAACACATATCAACAACCCTCATGAGAGAAACTGAAGCACAGTGAGGCTGTGCAATGTGCCCAAGGTCACTAGGAAGTATCTGCAGTCAGGTTGTGGAGGTAGAAAGAAATACACTCAGAAGTTTCCATCTCTTTCTGTCTACAAGTGCCACTGTTAAAAGAAAAGCTACGGTGACCCCAAATTAGGTACATTTAAACAGCAAAACAGTAAGTGGGGCATTATCTCAGAGTAAAGAACAGGTCTCTAAATTGAATGAATTCAGCTTACGACAAGCCCTCCCCATCACGCTGTGTCTCCTGGATGAAAGACAAGCAGCCCAGGCCAGCCACCTGCTTGTCTTCAGTGTCTGGGTGCAGCCCCCTGCCCACAGCTCCAGCCCACCGCCCTCTCTCTGGGACCACAGGCTCCACGGAACCTCTCTGCACTTACGTAGCTCCCATAGCACACACGGCACAGGGGAGGCTGAGATGTGATCTCACACACTTGCACACACACAGATGACCTCAACAAAGGGTGATGACTAGAAGAAGGAATTTTAAACTTAAAAATTAAAAGTGAGGAAATTGTTCTTTTTTTTTTAAAAAAAAAGAGAAAGTACAAACCCATCAGAGATTAGAAGTTGCAAACCCCACAGGATGAAGGAAAAGATCATTTGCTGAGTTAAACGGTCTCATTTCCATGATCTTTCTTTTACGAAGGAGAAAACAAAGCTCCGTGAAACTAAGTAACTTGGCCAAGGTCACCAGCCTCAAGGCGCAGAGTTAAGATCCAGCCTTCTCCAAGGACAGAAGGAGGCCCCCTCCCAGGGTGACCCTGGCCCCCTGCCCCCTGCAAATCCACTCGGCAGCCCCTTACCCCTCTGCTTCCCAGGGACCCTCAGAGCCTTGAGCTCAGTCCTAACTGGTCACTCACTTACCTCATGTCACACACCCTGAGTTAGTCACTTCCCAGGGGAACAGTGCAACCTTGCCACCGGGTCAGGGAACACGCCTGCTTCCTCCCTGCCCTGGAGCAGTTTCACCCACAAACACACTCGGGGTGCTGCACAATACATTTTGCACTGTCGCTGCCTAACGAGCTCTAATTGTGGGGCTGGAGGCTTGCACATTAACGCTGGCCAAACTGCCCATAAATTTAAAAGGGTGATTTCCTTCCCACCATCCACCTCTGCCTCCCTTTCAATAAATCACTCTCCTAAAATGGCAGGTGGCGAAGTCCAAAGCCAGAGGTCAAGGCGGTCCTTACCCTGGTGGGATCCCTCATTAACCTTTAACAGCCCCCACCTGGAGTTTCTCAAGGGCTCCAGGGGAGGAGTCCCCACATGAGGAAAACAACACAGAGGAGCAGTGGGTGGGACGCAAAGTACGTGCCCAGGCCTCCCCACACGCAGAGAATGGGACAACTCGGCACCTGGCATGGCTGGCAAGGGGCGAGGCCTGCGCTGCAGGAGCTGCGGGTGCAGGAGGGTCTGTCTCCAGGGCCGTCCAGGGAGCCCCTGAGCCATGAGCAACACCCTTGGGAGCAGGGCACGCTCCCAGGGCACGTGAATGTGTGTCTTGGGAATCTGAAGGGGGAAGGGGGGAAAAGTGACACTCTCGGATCACCTGGTTACAATTCCCTGGACAACACGAAGTGCCCTTAGTTCAAATGTTGATCTGAAATTCACTATGTCAACGCGCTTACTTCTATACCCTGGGAGAGACTGCCTGGCCTAGGAGCCAGTTAGCCCAGGTTTGAACCTGGCTTCAGCCGCACTGGGCCAGTGCGCATGAGCCTCACTCCATTCTTCCGTTTAACCTGGACTTGGGGCTCAGCATGCTGCCCCCGTGGATGCGCGCTTAGTGGATATTATTATCTACTGCTATTGTTTTTTGTTGTTGTTTCCTGAGACAGGCAGATGTCAGGCCCCTATGGAAGGCACTGGAAACAGATGTGGCCCAGAGAACTGCAGACTCCTAAACCCTCTAATGCCAGGCAGGAACTGCTGTCACCAACTGTGGCCCTGGGGGTACACAAGTTAGAAGGCATGGGGCAGGGAGCAGAGAAAGAAGGGGAAGGCAGGCCACAAAAGAAAGGTCTTAAATGAAGTGGTGAGAGGGACGGTGAGAGCACTCAGTAGGAAGGGGAAGAGGGAGGCCCAGACTGCCAGGGGCAAAGCCTCTGCTGTATGACCCTGGGCAAGTGGCTTGGCCTCTCTGGGCTAAGTGCTTAGACCAGTGCATGGCCACAAGGAGGGCTCAGCAGCTGCCGGCTGCGACACAGCAGCAGCAGGCCGGCATGGCTCCGTGCAGCACTCTGTGGGATGGGATGTGGGGCTGCTAATGGTTATGCAGCAGGGGCAGGCTCTGGGCGGAAGTGTGGAGGAGGAATTGGGGGGAAGCAGGCCAAGGAGGGAAGGAGCCCAGGCTCTGGACTGGAGCACTGGGAGCGCGGAGGGAGCAGCAGCCTGGTACCCCCTCTGGCTCCACCTCCTCCCTGGCACGTAAGCCCTACAAAAGGCTTCATCAAGGGGTGCCGGAGCTTCCGACAGGGCAACAGACAGCTGTGGCCAACACTTAACCGCCTCCACCAGGCCGGCTGGAGCCAATGAGCAGTGGGGAACAGGAAGGCTGGCCCCTCTGCAGAGCTGCGGGGAGAACTGTCCGGCCCAGCCAAACTGCTAGGTGGGCGAGTCCTGCTGTGGAGCCGCATTCTCCCTTCACAACGCCAGGCAGGCCCAGGAGGCGGAGGGCAGGCGTCAGGTGCGGGTCGGCCCGGAGAGAAGGGGCAGCATGATGGCTCAAGATTAGAAAACACTGGGCCTGCCCCCACCGGCCCCTGCACTGGCTAAAACCTACTGACCGCCTGACCATGCTTTCTTCCCCTGCGGCCGGCCAGCCTCTGCCTCTGCAGCCCCTAGGTGTGCTGGGTCCGTGCCGCGTGCATGCTCACGGCACAATGCAGTCCCTGCTGAATCCAGAACTGGCAGCCACTGAGAGGACGACACCGCCACACCTCAGCCGGGTAACTGTGGACGAGGTAGTTCATCTCCCTGTGCCTCGGTGTTTTTATCTATGAAATAGAAATACGAGACCTACCTTCTTGTAGTTGTCTTGAGGATTAAATCAGTAAATGCATGTAAAACACGCAGAGCAGCCTGGCACATGGAAAGAGCTATTGTAACTGAAAGCAATCATCTTGTAACCACGACGCAATTACCTACATACTAAGAAGACCTTTTTATTCAAATCGCAGTGTTGCACATGGGTGAATCCATCCTGCATACACTGCGCTGCTGGACCAATTTTCCTCAAAGGCCACTTTTTAAATAAAGGGGTTACCAAGTGAGTGCCAGGAAAGCTGGTCAGGCGGAGGAGCAGAGGAAACTGACATGACCGAGTACCTTCTATAGGTCCGGCCCTGCGTGAGAATTTTACAGACAACGCCTCATTCAGCTTCACAGGAGGTCTTATCCCCATATTGATGATGACCAAATGAAGGCCCAGAAAGCTAAAGTGGCTTGCGCAAGGTCAGTGGCAAAGCTGGCATCCGAATGCCACACCACAGCCTAGTTCTCTTCCAATAACAGTAATAAAAGCACCAGGAGGAAGAAAGATGAGAATGGTCACAGCCAGTTTTCACCGAGTGCTTACTCCGAGCCCGGTGGTACTCCGCTTCACATGTATTAACCCATTCATCCTCGCAACGGCCCTATGAGGGAGACACAATTACAAGCCCATTTTACAGATGCAAAAACTGAGGTACGGTCTTACTCAAGATCACCTAACTTGGAAGTGGTGGAGTTTTCCTAGTCAGCTGTTCACTGTCTTAAACTAAAACTTTGCACAATCTGTTCTTCCTGGAATGCCCCTTCCCCCACAATTTGGCAGCCTCACTCCACCTCTGTAAAGTGCGCTTTGCAAACCCCCTTCCCCCAGGCTGCCTCACCAGATGTGCTGCTTGCTCCAAGGCGGGGAGCGGTCATAGCTTGTACCTGCTGGACCCACTCCCCACAGGGCCTGGCACCCAGCGAGCACTTTCTCCGCGCTGTGTGCTTCAGAGGCAAAACAGAAAGATGACAGCTGAGCCCAGGGGTCCTTATTAACGCCATCTCTAATGAGCTCTCACGAGCTACGAGCAGAATCTCATCTGAATGCAAGGGGTTGGTTTCCTTTTCCATCGTCAGCAAGGAATACAGCCGGCGATTTCACTACAAAACGCAGCTCCCACCGTTCTTGTGAAGACAAAACCGAAAGGGCAGGGAAGCAGGCGTCTGGCCCCCGTCCAGGCTGACTTTCCTGCTTTGCCGATGCTGTGAGAAGAGCTGGCCTTTGCTGCCCATAATTCTAGCAGCCACAGCTCAGAAACACAAATCGGGACACACACTGCCACTGAGGGAAACAGGTAAAATGTTAGAATTCAAGGTCCTAGGGGCCGGAGTAGAGGAGGAACTGTGGCCTCCGCGACCGGAGAGTCTGCAGGGGGCTGCGAGGCTGAAAGCCCCGAGCGGCCCGCAGCCTCCTCTCAGGACAGCCTCGGCCTGCACCTTGGAGTAACTCCCTCCTCCCCAGCTTCATCTATACGGGCTTCGTTATTCCTGTGGTCACCGAAATAGCCTGGACAGGCTGTCTCAGCACTGCAGACACTCTTGTCTCTCTGTAGGGAAGGACACTGAAAGGGGACAGGCACCAGGAAGAAAGTCCCCAAGCTAAACATTCAGCCACTACGATGTCATCAAGTCCCTCAGGGTCCAAACCCTCTAGACTGGAGCTGTCCGAAAAAACTCCAAGCGGTGACAGAACTGTTTGACCATCTATGATCCACACTGTCTGGGATGGTGGCCCAGAACCACATGAAGCTCCTCAGTCTTGAAATTCAGTTAGTAAGACTGAGTGAGCGTGTTTTCTCCTTTCATTTGGCTTGAACTAATCCAAATAGCCACATGTGGGTAGTGGGCGCCACATTGGCCAGCAGCTCCAGGCCGTATTTGGAAACTATGTAAATTAGTCAGCTGGGCTTTGTGTGGACATTCTGTGGCCCACTTAATAATGCACCAAGCACTTACTGGTTCCAGTCATGGGGCATCACCAGGTTACCTCTCTAGTAAGGAAAACACCATCATAGTTCCCACTGCGCCTAGGGGGAAACTGAGTCAGAGCTAGCAAGTGACAAAGGCGTCAGGATGGAGGGCAGCCAGTGCAACCTCTAACCCGCCTGCGACCCCTTACTCCACGATGCACACACGTAACAAGGGTTTGTCCTCTGTTCTTATTCTCAGCATTCAGACCTGTGAAGACTTCAATGATCAGATTCACATTCCCATTCCCTCATACACTCCTGAGGCTGGTTGTGGTGGGATGTCCCTGAAACATCTTCAACCTCCGGGGAGACTCCACAAGCCTGGATGAACAAAAGCATTTGAAGAGCAGGCCCGACAAGCCGTGGAAGCTACAAAAGAGGCCGACTCTGCACAGACCCTGACACCTGCTCAGCGGCACACGCATGTGAAGTGCTCCCTCAGGACTCACTGGGGAGGAAGAGCTAACCCGCAGGTTCTCCTGTACGCCAGTGACCCCTAAAAAACGCCCTTTGTTCAACCCCCAGACCCCACCCCTTTTCATTAAAGTTCATGAAAAGGAAAAGGCTGAGGCTTACCTCCCCCACCCCAGGATGTGAGACTATTAGCAATCGGGCTGGTTGAATTAATAAACACCCATCCTCCCAGGAATAGGAGCTCCTGCAGGGTCAATTTTAAGGGGAGGGGTACCTTGTGGCAAGAATGACCTTTGCCTTCCTGAGCCTGACCTTCCTCCCCTAAGCCAGGACCTGTTTTTTACGTTCTCCCTTCATGCCTCTGTGACTCTGGCTCCCGGTTTTCATTAGTGGATCAGAGATGCATAGTGGGTCCTCACCTTCCATCATTATTAATAGGGTCTGTGACTTTAAGCAAAACATATATCAAAACCAATTTTCCCACCAGTTCACAGTATAAGCAAGAGTTCAGTTCCTACAGCATCTCAGCATTGCTATAACCAGACGATGCTGGACAAAACGTCGTTGTTGGAGGAGCTGCTAGACCACATTTACGGAAGCTCGTTTTGTGGCCTTCTCCTCTCCTAACTTAAAAGGACACTTCTTGCCATCAAACATAGGGGGCCTGGGCCCTTAACACTTCTCATTTCAGATAAGAAACCCGCTCAGGAAATTCACTGAGGATGCCACACTGCAGGAGAAGGCTGCCTCCTGAGAGTGTTACCATTCGAAGCCCAGTGCATTACTGTGAAAAGGTGACGTTCTAATCGGGGCCTGAGGAAGGGCAGTAATTTAGAAAATCGTTGGCAAGACAAACTGGACTCCCCACTGGAAAGAAGTTCAGCCCAGGAACAGAAAAGGAGATTAAAAAAGCAACATCCTATTATGTAGTGATGGAGCTGACAGATGCTTGTCAGCCTCACCCCTCTGGCCGGCTTTAAAATGTTACCTGTCACAAATAACAAAGAAAAGGCCATGGTGAGGGCTTGAAATGCATTGAGAAGTGGCCTTCAAAAGAGACCTCAGTGAATTTGGGTTTTTTTTTTTTTTTAAACTATAGTTAGAACTTGAGAACTACAAAACCTAGAGTAACTATGTCAAGGAATATTGGCAAAGTCTGTAAAAGCAGTAATTTGTCAAAGAAATGGTATAGGACACCCCCAGCTGGACTCTCTACTCCAAAACGATCGGGATGGGTGAAAACACGATGGGAGAAGTGGTCCTCTGTGGGCCTCACACCCCTACATACGCTGCCCGGGCGCCAAGCATATGCACGCTGAGTGTGTGCCTGTCAGTACCAGGAGATCATTACTAGTTCTTAAGGCACAACAATGGTGCTGTGATTACGCTTTTAAAGAGTCCATATCTCTTAGGAACAAACATTAAATATTTACAGATAAGATGATACATCTGAGCTTTTTAAAGCTCTGTGCATGAGATAATGAAGGGGATGAGAGACGGGTCGGGGGGAGGGAAAGACGACACAAGAAAGGCCCCGTGCTGAAATCCCTAGTCAGCGGGCACCCTGAGCTTCATTCAGCTCTCTTCTCTTGTGGACGGTTTCAAATGTCCCATAACACACAATCATTCCAAACCATCTCCACTTTCGGGCCAAGACACAGTCAGTAGGCACGCTCGACCCATCACTGAGAGGACTCTGGACAAGTTCCTTAATTCTGCTCAGTCCCAGTCCCTACTCTGCGCGACAGTCAAGGTGGAGATGGAATACGGAACCGTGAGGGGGAGCGCTGAGATTGGTGCCTGGCACAGGGTGGACGGCAGGCGGGGGGACCTAATCTTCCGCCGTGACTTTAAATGAAAGACCTGCTTAATGCTCACAGGTTATTTGCTTAATAGTCTCCAGCAGGAGCAAAATGCACTCTTAAAAGAACATGCTGTCTTCATGTGATAATCTCCGAGTTTCCGCTTCTCTCTCTCTCTCTCTCTCTCTCTCTCTCTCTCTCTCTCTCTCTCACACACACACACACACACACACACACACACACACACACACACACACGCAGGGGGCCAGGGGGCCCCTCTCGAGCTGGCTCTCTGTGACCCACAGGAAACCACCACCATCCCCCCAGCTGTGAATGCCCCAATTCTGAAAATGCTTTTCCCAGGCATCCTGTTCAGAGGCATGGCCTTTTCTGAGCCTGGATGAGAGGCTTTGTCACGTTATTTCCTTGCCCGGATAAAGCATCACATCAGGGAACAGCATGTGACATCTATGAAAAATGGAGCTTACACGAGTCCTTGCTTTGAGAACATGCAGAATGTTTTCTTTTTCCCTCTAACAGCACCACGGCTTGGAAGACAGCATGTCTCTTTCCAAGGCACTGAGTCATTACTCACACTTGTAAAATATTCCTGAGCACATGGTCAATATTTTCCAGCTCTACAGCTACAAATGCACGTGTAGGTTCCCATTAGCCTGCTGCTGCATGCTGCCCTCGCTATGTTTCAAGCTCTTGCTTTTTATGACAGTCACTGCGAGTTCGCTGGGAAGCAGAGGAACACACCATCATTTAGGAGAAGGAACCCCGTGGGCTCAGGTCCCCCTGCTACTCCTTACTGGGCAGGTCACTCAATCTACGTCCCTTTTCTTCCTTAAAAAGTAGACATTGAAACCTAACTCAAAGGACTGTTTTGAGAATCACACCAGATAACATATCTAGAGAACTCTGCCCAGTCTCTGGCCCACACAAGTGCTTCATAAACGCTTGCTGGTATTATTACCATTGCTCTTCCAGCATGGGGACAGGTCTGATTCACCCACGTACCCTCAGTGCCTTGCACGCTGATTGATGTATGGTAAGTTCTCAATTAATGTTTGTTAAATCAATGAGTGAATGGATGAAATGTAGACAACTAAGTTAACAAATTTCTGTTAAAAAGAAGTTATTTTAACTCTCAAAAATACAGCACTATTATCTTAAACGTATGCATTATATTATTATACAGCCCCATGTTGCTACTGTTCACTGGGCCTTTAATAAATTGCAATTAAATTCCATGAAGATGCGTTTGTACTTTGGTAACAAAGGTTCCAGAACAACGTGCATGTCTCCAGGCTCATAAATGTTCAGGGCCTGCTCTGGAGCAGTGGCAACGTGGAAGACAGTGTGGAGACAGGCCAGATCGGGCACGATCAGGCTCCTCAAAGGTGGGGAAATCGTCCAGGTGAGAGAGGGGCAGAGATGGCCTGGCCTGGGGCAGTGAAGCAAGGTGTAGAGGGCACCAGGGAGCCGGACACAAGGGACCTTCAGAAAGAGGCAGTGACTTCCAAACGCAGGGGCTGGGAGGGGAAGGGCAGGCAATGAAAAAGCAACATTGGGAAGAAATTAAGAAGCTGAATTTTGGACTGACTGACCTTCACGCACGTCAGGACACCCAAGTAGAGATGTCTTTTAACGAGCCTGAAACACTGCACACAAATGTTCCTAGCAGCACTATTTGCAATAGCAAAAACGTGGAAGCAGTCCAAGTGTCCTCTAAGAAGTGAATGGATAAATAAAATGAGGAATACACATACAAGTGGCTATTATCAAGCCTTTCCAAGAGAAGGTAATCCGGGCACACGCTGCAACATGGACGAACCCTGAAAACATATGCTAAGTGGGATAAGCCAGACGCAAAAAGACATGTACTGTTTGACTCCACTTTTACGAGATAACGAGAGTAGTCAAATCTGCAAAGACAGAAAGTAGGATGGTGGTTGCCAAGGGCTGGGTGTTGTTTTAATAGGTACAGAGTTTCAGTTTTGCAAGATGAAAGAATTCTGGAGATCTATTGCACAGCAATGACTATACTTAACACTACTGAACTGCACATTTTTTAAATGGTTAAGATGTCAATCTTATGTGTTTATCACCATTAAAAAATTTCAAATTAGAAAATTAAAAGTTGGAAGTATGGATCTGGAGTTGTGAGCCAGAGGAGCTCGGTCTCCCACACTGCTGACTTTGCCTCAATACTCCTTGGCCACTCGCACCACGTTCTGCCCCCTGAACCCTCCTTCCACTCCCCCAGGAAGACCAGGAGGAGACGGTCATTTGCTGTTGGCCACCAACAGGGTCTGGGGAAAGTGTGCCTTAAACACATATACAGGTAAGAGTGTTCAGCTACCTGGACACCGCGCCGTCCAGGAATCTTTAAGGAAGTCTTTGCCAACGTCTAATCCCATGTAAGCCCCTTTTTCCGCTAACAAAGTTCATTTTGAAGGTCTTCCAAACACCTCAGGGCCAAACACTCGGTGGAGGCTGATTGTTTTCCTGTATGGAAAGGCCTTGGGAGCTATTTTAACTTTTGATCTCTACTTGTTCTTTAAGTGTCCTTTCTTGTGTGTTCTTATCCGGCCTTCTTACGGTTTTTGTCCCAGCTGTGGTCTACTAGGTTGCAAAGTCAGCTTCTCCAAGCCTGGGAGTGGGAAAAAACTCAAGTCCAAGTTGCCTAACAGCCATGAAGGTACATCATTTAAATGCGACTGGGCCTGAAATGTGAACGAAGCTGTCCAGTGAGTGCATGTCTCTCGCTCCACCACAGGGAGATTATGAAAACAATTCGTGTGGGTTTTCTGGAGGAGCAAAGCTTTATCTGATGAGAATTTTAAAAATTCCCACGGGGAAGCCAGGCCCTGAGGACCTTACACCCATCAGACCTGACCTGCCCTAGAAACACATCACCTAGAAACACACCCTTCACTGCTAAAATAGCAAACAGCTCTATCAGTGCCGGGTGTGGGGGAGGCATAGTGAGAGCAAGAGAAATAATTAGGTAGTAGGGTTACGCGAATTTGAATACTCAGCACAGCGCACTTGGGTCCTGTATTATCCTGGTGGGGACATACGCGTGTCTAAGGATGGTGGAGGGAGGAAGCGTAAGTGAAAAAGACAGAGTCTGTGGGATAATGGAGACTGGGATAGTGATCCAGGCCTTGCCACCGACTAGCTGCGTGACCTTCGACGAGTTGTTTGGCCTCCCTCAGCCTTGGTTTCCTCATCTGTGCAGTGGGAAGAACAACCCCTGTTACCATGGGCTTTATGAAGAAAGAGAGAGACAGACAGACAGACAGACACCACAGGCAAAGCACCTACTCTCGGACCGTCACACACCAGTGACCCCATAAACCGAGCTGGTGCAGACAGCTGTTAAATTTTCCTGTGACAGCAACAAATTCTAAAGCTAAACACTTGCTCTCAACCAGTAACAACAAGGCCAACGTTACAAAATAAAAGACACCAAGGTGGGAGACGTTTGTTCTTTACACAGCCCGATTGATGGCCTTTGAATCTTGTCTTCAGCCCCAGAGTCACAGTCGTTATTAACGTGGATCTAAACCAATCCAGTTGATCTGACTGGATCAAGACAAGCTCTTTCCCCCATGACACGAATGTACAGACTGAGGCTGGAGTAGATGAAATGATTTAGATCTAAGAATAGACACCAGTGGGCTTTAAAAGGTTCCAAGTGTCCACACACCATTTTAGAAATCCATTAGAGCCTTGCTGTGTTAATGAGGCCTCTTGCTGGGAACCCAAATTCCCTTTGTAAAGTCCATTAACAACCCACAAGGCAGGTGGTCAAATGTGACTGTTCTTACAGGCCTTGCTCAGAAAGAGAAGCCGTGGGAAACTGCATTCATTCACACCGCAGGCACAGAACGCTGGAGAGAACAGGAGGGGAAAGGTTAGGATGCCCTAACCCCAGTCCCCCTGCACCTCCCACACCTGGAATAGGGGGCGCCAGTAACTGGCAAAGACAAGAAAGAGGTTTCTCCATCCAGGGCAGCAACTGCCCCCAGAAGGCTGGGATAAGAAGTTCTGCCATGAAAGGCTGGCCGAGTTTATTCACGTACCCGGATGATCTGGGCCGGGGGCGGGGGAGGAGGGGTGTCCTTCACAACTCTCTGCCCACCGGTTTGGTTTTAACTGCTCTAAGAGCATTTTTCTTAGTAAGAACACACGGAAAATTTTGACTTTGAGAGTTCAGATTCTATTAATGATCCAAGTGCATTTCTAAAATGTTTTTACTTTCAGAGCCAAAAATAAAAGTTTTGATTTTCCTATCTGTGCCTCAGTTCAAACCAGCACAGAAAATTTGCTGAATATTATCCCAAACACCCACAGTTAGGCTGAAAGAAGGCATGGAAAATTTCGGCCCCAAAGGAGTTTGGGGCAGGGGGGAGGGCCCAGCGGGTGTCTGTCTGCTGCGCGCTGAGCACGCACCCTGCTTCCCATCCGCGGATGCTGCCTGCGTAAGTGCTGCGGCTCCCCAGGGAGCAGACCAAGCTGAGAGCAGCGCTGCACACAGCATCCTGGTCCCCAGACGCCGTCTGCCACCCCATACAGCCTATCGCCTCGACCCCCTTGGCGTATCTCACCCCAAGATGCTGGTCATCGGGGTCCACCCGACCCAAGGACTGGGTGGTTTTAACCTATTGCTGGTCATGACCCCCTCTGAGGACTTCTCCACAAGAGGACACAGACCTCTCCACACACTTTCAGAAGGCTGGGTGCCTCCCCAAACACACACGCTGCCACCTTTGGTTACTTAGTGGCTCGACTTCTGCTAACATTTTTAAGATACATTCTAGTATCCCAGGCCTAAGGACTGCACTCAGCTTTTTAGGAGTGGCATCTCTAGATTTTGTCTTCTTGTGAACTCACACACGGCTCGGCAGAAATGAAATGGCAAAGTCAAGGTGGGGATGGAACAGGTTCATTCAGCCTATGCGCTCCTGTCAATACGAAGTCCTTCGAGGGAGTTTGGGGACCTTGGCAATTGCCCTTAGGCAGAGGCCAGGCTTGGTTATGTTTTTTTTCCATTCACCGAAGAGCACGACTGAATAAACTGAGCCTGCTCAACACTCTCCTGCCCACATAAGCCATTTGCTATTTAAACACTGTTCCTGCACAAAGGTTGCCAACAGGTTATTTTTAACTACTTTTGATTGTTTTTGGTGGGTAGGCAGAAAGTGGAGGGGGCATTACTTTTGGCCTCTTGGTCCCTGCCCTGCAACTTAAATGTCTGTGAAATAATAAAATGAAGAACTAACCAGAACTCCAACCTAATCATTTTTATTACAGAGGGTCAGGAGTTCTTCAGTTCTCTAGAGTACCATGAGCAGGTATCTTGATAGTGTGACAGTTAGCACTTTGGTCAGAGGACAGCTGCCTTACCTGCATTTCGCTGAACAAAACACTGTTCCCTACGGGGAGATACTTGGTCAAAGCTCAAGAGGAAAGCGACCCAGAGTCCAAAACTCACATGACGTGACAGGGCACTGGAGCCTGATCAGGCAGGGCCCTGCTGGCTGTAAACGTGGGAAAGGATAATTGACATGTTCAAGTCACTGGGATTCCAAGGGCCAGTTCTGGCTGGCTTCAGGCACAGCTGGATCCAGGGGCTCTCTTGCACCCTCTCCCCCCAGGTGTACTTTTCTTTGTGCTATCTTCATTCCTGGGTCAAGTTCTCGGTGTGTGGCAGCAAAGATGGACACTGGACTCTCTGGTCATTCAGAGTTCTGACAGCTAACAGTCCTAGAAGAGAAACTAACCTCTGTCTTTTTCTCTCTCTCTCTGAGCCCATCTTTAAAACCTCAGGGTGGACTGTCTGACTCCTTTCGCCAATTGTCACTGACCAGAGCCCTTCTCTGGGTCATGGTTGGCCACGCTTGGGCCACAAGATCATTTCTGCAGTCGGCGGGGACCACCTGGGATCCCCAGTGAAGAAAACAAGGTGCTGGACAGACAAGAGCAAACGTCCACACAAAGACTCTTACATGTGGCATTCTAGCCCTAAAGAATTCTCCAGCCACAAAGAACTCACTGCCCACTGAACAGAAGACCTCTGACCTCCAGTCCCAGGGTTCACAGCAGCAAGTCGCAGTCCTCTGCAGGCACCAACCCTTCCCAGCGTCTGCCCTCACAGGATGCGTCTTGCAGGTGAACGAGGAGAAAGGAAATCAAGCCAAGATCATTCTCCCTCAGAAAGGAGAAGTAAATAGTCTAGAAATCATCTGAAGGAAAAAATGTGTGTTGTTCAGGAAAATACCTCAGTGTCTTTTTTATTTAGGAACACCTGTGTTATAGTTGAAAAGAAAAATAAAACGGGTTTGCTTTCACTGTAGGTACAGTAAGAGGCTGGTGATAAAGGAATCACCAGCAATTGTCTTTGAGGATCTCACAGAGAAAGAAAACTCTCTTGCGTGTGTCTCCGTCTTTCCCATGAATTTTCTTCAGGTCTGCCTGTGCCTCTCCGGTCGCACACACTGTCCACCAAGCACTCCAATGCCGGGCTCAAAGATCCCTCAGCAAGGATGTTCTCAGCAGGCAGTAAACATCCACAGGCCCAACAAACCCCAGATGGTGCTGGTTTCTGGATTCCAATCCGTCCCCCGACCCCCCCCCCACCCCGCCCCCAGGAAGCTGTGAGTGACATTTTTCTCTATCTGGCCATGTTTAGCTTGGAAAAATGACTTGGTTTTCTCCACTCTGAAATTCCCATTCTCATGAGACAGGAAGCAAAGCTCCAGCCAGAGCAGCACCCTGAGAGGCTCACTCAGTGGGAGGCATTCACTCGTTTCTGCCACCGAGTCCTGTGTTTGCACAAGAGCCCTCCTCCCCTTCCCCAACCCAAGCCCGGGCATTCGGAAACAGTATTTGTTCTGGCTGCGGCACTCAGGACGTGCAACTGCTCTCCTTTCCTCCCCCCTTCCCTTCTTACTTATTTGCTAGTCAAAAGACAAACCCAATCTGAAACTGACGGTCCAGAGCTCGGAGCCCAAGCGACAAGCCACCGATGTGTTTGAGCTGGCTGACATGTCGCTGACCCACAGAGGATTTGCAGAAGATGTCAATGAGTTGGCAAGGAAAGCCATTTGAAAAACAGGGATTTCTAGACTCTTAAAAACTAGAGCACCCGTCAAGTCTGACTTTTCGTTCCCACCGGGCAACAAATGGCCAAGGACGAGGCAAGGACCTGTCCTTCCAGCCTCATACAGTCTGCCTTCCTCACGGGCTAGCTGGGCCCCTGCAGCCCCTGGCCTTGCTGCCCCTGTGCGGCAGATGGGGGCGAGGCCGCAACACAAGGGCACTGGAGGTCAGGGCCGGCCCAGCCTCTTCTCCTGGCACCCTGGGGCCTCGCTCATTTCTCTTCCGGAAGTCACAGCAAAGCCAAATGGCTGGTTTGCAGCTCCCACTGAATCTGTTTGAACTAACCCGAGCTCCTAAAGTTTTCAGCAAATGTGGGCAAGGCCAGAGCCACAAAGATGTTCATCACCCAAACGTCCAACAAGCAAATGCCAGCATTTCTAGATGAACAAAATCATGTGCAATTATCTGAAAAAAAAGTTTACAATATATCAATTCATAAAAAGCACTAAGTAAAAAATATGTACAAAGGAAAAAGAGCTGGGATGAAACACACCTAAGCTGTAACTGTATACACTACAGGGTACCTAGATTATTAATTATTTAAATTCTCTTGTATTTTTGTTTTTCACAACTTGACTAAAATAAAATACATTCTTTTAAGAAACTGCACTAATATTCAGAAGCAATGTACCGGGACCCAGAAGGCCAAGCAGTTTACCGCACTGGGGCAGTGGGCATGTCCTGGGGGGCCTCCGGATTTAACGTATAAACCAGGCAGCCTGCTGCCCCGAGTGACACTAGCACTCCATGTACTGTGAGCTGAGCTGCAGGAAGTGGTCTGCAGGCAAAGGAGAGCCCTGCTGATTTAATTCATAACCAAAGAGGCTGCTATATTCTTAGATCTCCTAGATGGATTCCCCCCCCAGGCTGAAAGTGAGGACCTAACTACTCTTGTCAAAGACCTGTCTGCATGTTTAAATAACTTCTTCCTGCCTCACTTTCCACACCTGGAAGTGGAGGTGAGAGGACCACTAACAGGAACAGGACAGTGTTTAATGATCTCTACCATAGACATCGCATCTGATGCAAAAGACAGCCTTGCAAGACAGATCCCAGCCTTTGTTTTTCCTGATAAGGAAACAGAGTCAGGTCAACTGGAAAGGTGTCCAAAACCCCGGTGGCAGGTCTGTAGAGGAGGCAGGATTTGAATCCCAAGGCTGTAAGGATTCCGGAGCCCAAGTTTGGAGTCTTGTCCACAGTCACCCAGGCAGGGAGCACAGCAGCGACCCCATGAACCATGGGGCATGAATTACGAGCGGCTGAAAATGAATGAGAAGCACCTATCAGCCTGGGAAATCTGGAACCACCAGAGAAGAGCCACACGCGTGTTTCCTAGCATGCTGCTAAAGCACGCTGACAGCGGCATGTGACCAGCGGGGATGGAATGCAGCCAGAACAAACTGACCGATTTCATAGTGTCATTAATTTTAGAAAAAAAAATTAATGAGGGAAACTTCAATATCAATGAAGTTGCAAGAGTATAATAAGCCATGCTTGCTCCCACGAGGGACAGCTTTTTAATTATTTTTTCAGATGAAATGCAGTCACCGTGTATTTGATCCATACCCGACCCACGCTCTTTGGAGAGTTAAAACACATTTTACCCAACGTCAAGTTAAAATAAAAACTCGTCAGGAGCAAAATAACTCTGGGCTCCCAGTGCTCCGAAGGGAAATTTGGTTCTCTCTGGTTTCTGGTTGGTATCATAGTGATGTTTGTATTAAACACACAATTGGCCGATGAATCCTGAGAGTAATTCTCTGTGCATCATTACCTGGAACACAGAGGGTGCCACTAGGTTACAATAGGGGTGACAAAGAACACGTGACACATCCATGTCTACTCTATGGGCCTCCCGACTTGGAGCAATCGCTGCATATCTGGACCCCTGCAAAGGTCCCATTCCTCCTGGGGAGGCACACGGCCCCTGCAGAGGAGCTGCTGTTCTTTGGCCAGCTCCCACTCCACCTACAGCTCTCTCTCTCTCTCTCTCTCTGTACCTTTGCCTACGTGTGTCAGTGTTGCACGTGCATGTGTCATCCAGGCACACTTGCCTTTGCTCACATCCTACCTGCATTTCCTGTTGTTAATCCTATTCTGCATTTCTTAAACACCACCCATACGTCGTACAAGTGCACAGAACTACACACAGACATGCAGAGACACACTATGGAATGCATGTAAAACTGCTGAGGTCTGAATACACTCCACGGGCCACCAGCCACAGTTCCCTAGTTTTGATAGTGTGCCAACTAGGGTAACGCGGTGGGCTGCCACTGAGGGGAAGTGGGTGAAGGGCGCAGGGGACTTTTCTGCAATTTTAAAAAATTTGTGATTCTCTAATTATTTCAAAACAGAAAGTTAAAAAAACCCTACATTCTCAAATAATTGCTTGGATACCCTGAAAAACTAATTGACCAACGGACGTGGCGACGCAGCTCCTTACAGAAAAGTGAGAACGCAAGAGCCAGTCACCGTGGGCTTGGTTGGGGCCTGGTCCCCTTGGTCCCCGTTAAGGGCTGAGTCACGTCCCCCCAAAACCAACACGTTAAAGCCCCAGCCCTCAGAACGCACCCGTACTGTGTTTGGAAATGGGGCCTAAAGGAGGTAATGCAGGTTAAATGAGGTCACATGTGTAGGTCTGACCCAACGAGACCGGTGTCCTTATGAGAAGAGGAACCGTGACGCCCATGGCAGTGGCAGGGACGTGTGCAGAGGAAAGGGCACAGCCAGGTACAGGGAGGGGAGGACCCTACCTGTAAGCCAAGGGGAGAGGCCTCAAGGAAGCCAGCACTACTGATACCTTGATCTTGGGCTTGCAGCCTCCAGAACGCTGAGCAATTCAGCGCCCCCAGCTGAAGCCACCCAGTCTTGGGGGTCCTGTGATGGCAACCTTCACACACCAGTACAGCCCCCACACTCACCCCTCAGCTTCTGCCCCCTGACAAGAGGCTGCCCAGGCCTCAGCACTGTCTTTAAGAGGGAAATGGCGGCTGAAGTGCGGCAGGAAACCGCACCATCAAGGGACACAACCTATCATAGAGAGGCAAGTTTCAGGTGTTCTTCCCCACACTCATGTGAGGTTGGTGCAGCCATCTGAGGAATTATCAAAATATGGAAGAGGGATCTTAATTCTTCAGGGTGGGCCCAGAGAGCAGAACCAGAACCAGCTGTGGGAAGTTATAAGGAGACAGATTTCCAACACAACATAAACACAATCTCCTAATGGCTACCGTGGTTCAAAAATGGAATGACCAGCCGCGTGGGGGTCCAATGTCCAAATTCTGGAGAGGTGAGCAGAGCGCAGAGCACACCGGCAGCCCCCGCATGCCTCAGCTCCATCTGCACCCACCTCTCCTCAAATCACTGGGAGTCGGTGCACACCCTCCCCCTGGAACCCCAATCTGCCCTGTGAGCTGCCACCACACCCCCTCCCTCCCACCGCCCCCTGTCTGGGCGTGGCGCCCTTCCCCCCAGATTTGAGACACACTGCTCTCCCCCCAGCTTCTGGTTCCCAGATTTTTACATCCTGAAGTACTCAGGCTGCCCCCTGGGATGCCCTGGCTCGCACCTAGGCCTCTAGACCATCCACTGGCTGTCCGTTCCCCACCCCAGCCTTGTCACAGAATTCAGACGCACCTGGAAAGAAACACCACTCCCGGACCTGGAGGCCAGCCCCATCCAGCTAAGTCATCAGGCAAGTCTTCTAACCTCCCAGAAGCGTAGTTTACCTGTCTGCTTCATTTACAACAGCAAAAATTTTTAAGAACCCATGTTTAATACTACAGGCCATTAAATATTAAGGCGTATGTTCATGAGGGAATAGTAAGTGTGCAGAAGTAATGTCAAAGAGGAATATTTAGTGACATGGAGAAACGCTCATGAAATATTCAGAGAGAAATAAAATTGCAAAGCACTGTTCCTCACAAACAAAATTTTTTGTAGAAAAGAACACCAGTGCACAAAAAAGACTTCATACAATTGTAAAGCTGAGAGTAATTGTTTTCTAATTAATCTTTCTCTATACTTCCCAAGAAGGCAACAGTGTTCATGCTTTTTAACTAGAAATAGTTATTTTCAAAATCTTTAACACTCCCATGTTGGTGTGTTCCTCCTCGAAGAAAAAACCAGAAACCACCCACCAACAAAGCAGCCTAACGTAAGGGCACAGTGGGCCCGTGACATCAGCTGCTCATTCTTGCCCACAATTCGATGAGCCCTGTTTCGAACTTGGAGAAACAGAGCAGCCAAGAAAACTGGGCGAAGGGAAGGTCACCAAATGGATGGGTGGCACGAGGAGACTCCCAAAGGGTCAATTCTTGGACCCACCCATCAAACAGCTGTACTGCCACTCTGCCCAACGATCCCTCTAGGAAGAATGTCTGTCACGTATCACCCACGGGCCACCGTCCAGCCGTCCCGTGAGGCTTGGCGCCACACTGTGCTGTGGTAGAAAGTGTGCCAGCAGAGCCATGTCCCCCTTCACCGGGTTTTGTCCCCTGGTAATGAGCTCCCTTGGCTCCCTCCCCATGCTGGAAAGAAGCAGACTCATGATGGTGCCAGCCAGAGAAGCCCCTTGTGAATGGCCCATCAAGGAATCTAGCAGTTGGCAGTGGCTTGGCCACAGAGGCCAAAGCAAATAGTCATCTCAGTGGAAAACATCAGCTTGACTCAAGATGGAATGTGTCGCTTCCCCCTAGCTGCAGCGGGGTTGACGACATGGCCACAGACGTGCAGAGGGCACCCACCCAGCGATCCGCTACACAGGCGGCTCAGGGGCAGGCCTCGTCACCAGTGACTGGCAGCCTGAGCTCTGCGTGGTTTTCACGCCCCTCCCTGCTGTCTTTCCGGGGAAGGATCTGCTAGGAGCAAGCTGTGTTTGACGCATGCCACATTTCTAATCCTCTCAGTCTCCAGTCCACACTCACATTTTCAGCGTACGACCAGTTGGCTGGTCACAGGCTTCCCTATCTTAACCAGCTTTTCAGGAGCTGGACCCTGGAGGCACGCTGCTATTCCAGCCCAATGGGTGCACATTTACCCCTACACTCCCAGCACCAGTCCTTTCCGACTTTCCTCCCCTCTGCAGGGAGTTAAGAGGCCATAATTCACATTGATTCCGTTCAGTGGGCTCCCCCGAATACTCCCCAAAGCAAATTTAGTGGCTTCAGAAGTAGCTCCCTTTCACAGCAGATGAATGCTAAAATAGTCTCATGATCACTAACACTTTTTTACGACCTGTACAGTGAGTGAATGAACCAGTTACGTTCTGCATACACTATGGCCTTCTTAAATTGCTCCTGGAGAATCCATACCATGCATGGAATAAAAGGCCACCTAGTGAGGCAGGCTGTGCAGTATGCTTGCTCTCTGCTGGCCCCTGAAAACACAGATCCACGAAACCAGCTAGGACACACGCAGAGGGCCCATCTTCCTGGCTCTGTGCTGTCATGGTTTGGAATTTGGCCAGATGGACCAGAGCCACCAAGATGTCCATGCACCATGCAAATAGCAGATGCTCTCTGACTGCTTAACTACCATAGAGGAAAAGGGTGTCCAAGTAGAAATTTGGCTGAAACATTCTTCATAACAAAGACTCACTGCAAATCCCACAGATAAGAGCTCAGAACTGGAGGAGGCCCCTCTGCCCATGCCTCTACCTCCCATGCCTGAAACCAAGGTGCCTCTTCATCCTAAAGCTTTGCACACACAAACCGGACGCCATCCAGTGCAGGCAAATACCGTAGCCCAATTCATCAGGGACGACTCCCAGAAGTGGGTTCTGAGTCCGCCACTCTGGGCAGGAAGCCCTGAGCAGAGGTGATTTAGCATTGCTGTTGCTTGTGGAGAGATTCTGGGGAGACATTTTTCTATTTAATTCTATCATCAGAGAAAAGAACTCAGCTTTCCACTCTCCAATTCCTTCTCTGTGCTCTGATTTATCTGCCTGCTGTTGTCGCTGCCAGAAAACATCTCTCCCGGATCCTAGGGTGACATCCATCAAGTCAGAGGCCAGTTGTCTGGCTGGACTTCAGGAAACTATTTTGGGTCCGCGCTGTGGCCCATGTCCTACTCCGCAACAGAGTCACATGGATGGCTTTCACTCAAACTTCAAAAGTAACAAAATGTAAATGATTTCCTCAGCCCCCCTTCCCCTCTGTGCCCAGCTGCAGGCAAGGTGAGGAAGCCCCTAACCACACAGGAGCAGGACTCGGCCTGAGCAATCTTCTCTTCTACCTTGTGTCCCACGGTCGGGTCGTAACCAGGCTCACAGGTACCACCTTTCTCACCTGGGGCCTGCCCCCAGGGGGCAAAAACATACATCTTCAGCAGGAGCATCTACTCCATCGCTTGGACAGAAGGGCACACAGGAAAACCAGTGTTCGGGTATGCGATACCTCCAGGCCCTCCTGGCTCAGAAAGCTTGGCAGATGGGAAGCTTTGGGTCAAATCCTACTCAAATTCCACAGTAACCCAAAGCTCCATGTTATAATGAACTTTGTATCTCAAAGCACCCAGCTTCTGCTGGGAAGGGGAGTATTTTCAAAGCTTAGCACTCGGTGACCGGGGATGTGTCATATAATCCAACAGCTTGTGGGAAGCAAAATTATACTTGGTAAACAAAGGGTGGAGATACCGGCACGCCAGCCCTCACCACACAAATGCCCATGCAGCAGGACTCAGAAGCAGGGACTGACAACCAAGGAGTCCGAGCCACCTTGCAAACATCAGATGCTCCCATTTGCTGTGAGAGCAATTTGCCACTTAGACATTTCTTAACCCCCTATCTGCAAATGGCTTCAGTCCTTCCAGCATAAAGTATCAGAAACTCATACAATGTAAAATAATTTTAAAAACTCAAGACATACCTTATTTCTTCCAAAATATCCAGTTCCAACACATACCTCCGTTACAGGAAAAAAAAAATTACTCAGAGTCATCAACTTGGAATGATAGCAACGCCAACGTGTAGACCCCCAAGACTACCTGGGTCCAAACAGCCCGAAGTTCACACACGCAGGGAAGGGCAGATACACGAGCATAAAACCCCTCCTGACCACGTCCTTCCCTCTTGAGGTCTGCTGTTGCTCTAGCACAACAGAGCTCAATTCTGCACAGTGGAATCACCTGGGGAGCTTTTCAAACATGCTTTATGCCCGGGTTGCACCCCAGACCAACTACACCAGATTTTCTGGGGGTGCGACTCAGACACCAGCTTTCAAAATCCCTCAGTTTCGAAGTGAAGTTTGAGAACCAGCGCTCTGGCAAAACACAAAGTTCACGGGCTCGCCTTCCCTTCCTTTGTCAACACACCCAGGTTCCTAACAGTGCAGACCCGAAGAGAACCATGCCCCTGGCTCTGGGGCCACCCCTACCTATATAGAGCGAGGAGTCCTTCCTCCGCACGTGGTCATCGATGTAGGAGACACCCAGGGGCTGCACGGGGGTAGCACCGATGCCCAGGAGTACCTGGGCCCCAATCAGCAGCAGGTACATCATGTTGGTGGCAGTCCGGCTGCGGCAGATGAGGTCAGGGTCAGGACCCTGGTCGCCACCTGAGCCGTTGGCGGCACAGACGTCACGGCCCTCAGCACCCCAGCGGATCTCGCCAGCTTCGTACTTGTACTGGTGGGTCAGGAACTCGGGCAAGGCGGACAGCAGCGCTCCCAGGGCCATGACGATGCCCCCGCAGCCAATGAGGCGTGGCCGGTGCCCACGGGCCCCGAAGTAGCTCACGAAGAGGATGAGCGCCAGGTTCCCGATCTCGAAGCTGCTGGCGATCACGCCCACATCTGCACTCTGCAGGTTGAACCTCCGCTCCAGGGTGGTCAGCACGCTCACCTGCAGGTGCAAAATGGTATCTTGATGTCAGTCCCAGCGGACACCACGGAGCGAACCCTCTTCAGGCCTCCTGGTGCACCTAGCCCTCTCACCCCTCCCACCTGGAGATTTGTGCCACCTGTGCAGGGTGATTTAAATCTGAAAAGTAAAAAAAAAAAAAAAAAGTTTACTTGGTAGGGTAGGCCTAGTTACATGGTTAAAGAATTAACTTTCTCACCCGCAAAGAAGTTTTTCTTGGCCCCTAGCCATCTTCAACGGTGGCGAGCACTCAGGAAGCACCACTTCCCCTACCCCACAGCAATGTGGACCCTGCGCATCCTGCAGAAGTACAGCAGTCCAGAGGTCCACAGTTTTGACATGCTCCCAACAATAGCCTATCTGTCTGTGAAGCCTACTCCGGGAGGACAGGACACAGGGGCCAGGGGCTTCTCACCAGGGGGTTAGCATAACTGAAGAAAATAAATACAATAAAAACAAAAGCCTGGATGGCAAAACAGACAAGCTAGATGTGAGCTTATTAATCATTAGCTCTTCACTTTCTTCTAGAAATTTCCAATGTAGAGATGGTCCCTGAAGGCTGCCAGGTAAATGCATTCCTTATTGGTCTATGCCCCCCAGATGGAATATTTTTATGATTTCCCCCACCTTTATATTTTTGTCTGCCTTACATTTGCTTAACAAATATTTACTGAATATCTGCTACTGGCCTGAAAATGCCCTAGACACAAAAGACAAGCAAGAGATGACACCTGGACTCAAGATGCCACCGAGCAGACAGGTGCACATGAGCCCAACTGGCGACCCAGCATTGGGATGTTACAGTAACAAAGCCAACGTCGCCCTGGGGGTGGGGCCAAGAGGAGATGCTTCGCTTTCAGGCTTCTTGAGGTGAAGAGAAAACGTAAACGGCCTTTCTCTCTCGCTGTTCGCAGGTTCCTCACAGGTTTATGAGCAAGACACAGCTCCCGTCACGGGAGACCTCACAGCCCCAGCGGGGTGGTGAAGAACTCTCCCGCAAAGGGAATGGCGTGAGCAAAATCAGGTGGCATGACCTAACGCTGGAAGGAAAGTACTAGGAAAGGTGCACTGGGGACAAATCGTAAGGAGCCACAGGTGCCGCCCTGAAGAAATTAGGCCGTCCCATGCAGATCACCGCAGGAGGAACACCCTGTCTGAATCCCACCTAGCAGTTCCTTTATTAGCTCTCGGACTTCGGTCAAGGTACTTAACCTGTTCAAGCCATGACTTCCACGAAGTAAGAGTAACATCTGCCCACCAGGAAGGTTGCGAAGGTTAGAACTAATGTATGAATAGTCCCTTCGCCCAGAGCAGCCTCTCTCCCCCTGGCAGGAGAGTCTACGGAGAAGCAGCCAGGCAGAGGGGTGCGGAGCCAGGGCTCCGGAGCCAGGGCTCCAGGACCAGAAAGCCTAGGTCTGCCCTGACTCCGAGACCTTGGACAAGACGCCCCGTGCTTTCACCTTCCCATCTGTAAAATGGGGATAAGGGTGCTACCTCTTAGGGCTGGTGTCAGGAGTGAAGAACACATATGTGTACGTGCCAGGTGAGGGCGAGCTGTAACCCTTATTTTTCTGCGGTCATTAGGGAACTCCAAAGGTGTTTCAAGCCTAGGAGCGATACAAGTACGACTCCTGTGGATAACGCATGGCGGAAGAGGGAAGGAATGCCAGCAGAGAAAAGGCTGGGCTGTGACCGCGAGAGAAGACCAGACTCGAGTCAACACAGTGCAACGGAAATGAACAGAACAGTCTGAGCATGGCAGGGGCAGAATTACATCTTTGGGGAGACTGGCTCTGTCAGCTCATGGAGGGGTGCTAAGGCAGGGGAGGAGGAGGAGTCCCACGGATCTAGCCTTCCTCCAGGTGTATAAACACACGCACTGTTGTCAACGCCCACGCACCCACAACCTCCCCACAGTGCTCAGGCACACATGCCTGCGTGCACACACAATGTACACGTATGATGTTCTATGTGCCTTCATCACAGAAACGAACAGTAGCCCAAATGATTCTTCTTAGCCTTACTCCCAATTCCACACATTTAAACAGACTCCTTTAGCCCTGAGGCTCCCCTTGCGCTTGGAAAGCACTAAAAATTTCAGACACCTGGGCCCTCCCAGTTTCTGACCAATTAGTCTGGAGAAGCCTGGGCCCTGCGATTTCGTTGAAGACCTCCAGGTGGTTCTGCAAGCTGCACAGCACTAACACAAGAACACACTTACTGTGGTGAGTCCTCCAGCACTGGTGCTGGGGCAGCTCGGCAGAGCACTGTCCCAACACTGGCCCAGGCCCCCCATCTGTACACCCCCCTAACACCTGCACCCCAATTCTGATTCCCGTTTCCACTCTAACCCAGTCAAGGCCAGCTCACAACTGGTCAGGTTACTATTTTCAAACACCAAGTACTTGCAATTGTCGAGAAAAGAAACTCATTAAAATAGCTTTCAAATACTCCCCCAAATGTTCTGAAAGGTCCCAGCGAGTAAAAACACAGACTTACTTTATACACCCCTTTCCTTTGTAACACAGACAAGCATGATGGAATGCGTGTTCCACCAGAGGCTATGTTAGGTGATGCAATATTGGAGGGAACCCCAAAGAAGGCAGCCTGACTGCCTGGGGGCCTCAGGGTTTCACCCAAGCCTTTGTGGTGACTGTGAAGAGATGCCCAGAAAAAGCCGGATGCAGAAACAAACAGGGACACATTGAGGCAGGGCCCCTGGGTGCACTCGAGTAGCTCCAAGCAGTCTGGTGGGTCTGCAGCCTGGTGACCGCCACCACCAGCGAAGGGCAATGAAAGTGGCAGGAAGGGTGGGCGGGGGGGGGGCAGGTCAGAGCAGCAGCCCTACTCCATTCCTGCCGTGAGGCTTAACGACATCCACACTTGGCAGCGTATCTGAAACACGACAACTGCTCCATTTGAACAGGTGTGCCCTGTCATAAACGATCACGCAGGTATGGATATTTATGATGACAGAGAGGGTGGATGGGATAGAGACAGTTGCTGGCAAAAGGAAAATAATCAGCTCCGTCGGAGAGAGCTGCTGCCCACGCCTGCAGCCCTTGTCCTGCCTCAAACCTGCTCTTGGCAGGGTGACCCGCAGGGGTGACAGGAAGGGGCAGGGTCTTCACCTCCTTGACTCAGCCTCCAGGACACCCATCTGCATCATGCTTTGTGGATCAGTGAGATTACAGGCCAACATCTTTGGTCACTTAAGCACGCACGAGGCCACGAAGCCCCTGTGTGGCTTTTACGTGGCAGCGGACAATCTGGGGATGAGGAATGTGTGTGCTAAAGGGAATGACTGTCTTCACATAGTGCACAGCAGAACTGATGGGAAAGCATCTTGATTAGAGACAGAGGAGACAGAGCTCGAGGAGGAAGGCAGAAAAGGAGGCGTCCTCACCTTGTGCCAAATGAGCATGAAGTTATCATTAAAAGAACGCGGTATTTATCAGGTCCCTACTCCCAGAAAACATGAGCTTGCATTTCAAAATCTCCTGGAGCACCTGGTTAGATTCCCAAGCCCTGAGATGAGGTCCAGGAGTCCGAGGTGCTGGTGCCCACCTGGGGCTGAGTACCACACCACTGGCATTGCAGGGGTCCAACAGGTGCTCACCACCCACCTAGAGATGTGGTTCCCATCCGTTAGCGGCAGCACAGTCCCCCGGAGGCCATCAGCCTGCCAGGCACCAAGCTCAGAGTGTGAGACTCGGCAGGGCTGCAATGGGGCTGAGAACTCCCAGTTCTAACAAGCTCCCAGGTGAGGCTGATGGGGGGGCCAGCGCTTTGAGAACTGCCTCTCCCCCCAGACTCCCTCTCCACAGCAAACCCACCCCACTCAGGATGAACGAGCTTGTTTTTTGACACTAGATGCAAGTTGAAAGCACCCCCTCATTTCCAGGTCACAGAGAGACGCTCTCCTGTCTGGGAAAGGAGGGCTGCCCTTTGGAAAGGCTCACCTCTCAGGGGCTGAAGTACAGCCAGGCCAGCTGCAGAGACCATCAGCTCATGCTGCCGCCAACGGCACACGACAGGAGGCATCAGAGACCTCGGCCAGGTACAACTGAGCTCTGCTCGCCTTCCCAAGGGTCCGGGTCATCAGGAATGCAGTCAGAAGCCAAGTTCTTCAGAGGAGCGCCTAAAGTTTGACTGCTCCCATGAGCCCTCCCACTTCCTTACTCTGCCTTGGGCAGTGGGGCCTGCACCTGCATGGGAACCACCTGCACTTGCGCACTCGCCCCACCCCCACCAGGACGCTGATGTCATTAACCTGTGGGAGCTGGGCCCAAGCAGGAGAAGTTTCAAAGCTCCCCAGCTGACCCCCATGTATGCGGTCAGGTAGAGGTGTGCGCGCACAGACACCTGCATGATCACCACGGGGGGGGGGGGAGTGCGTGCCTGGATGTCTGCAGCGGTGCCACCTGGCCACCCTGGTGTGGCCGTGGGCATGGGAGCCTCCAGTTCAGATCTGCCTTTGACAGATGAGAGGTACCTACGTACATCCTTATGTTGCAGTACAGAGACTTAAACACTTACGATGCATCCACTTCGCACATTTTTAAGTCTTAATTCTAGAGTATTTTTTAAAATGGGAAAAAAATCTAGCTTTGACAGCACCTGGCCAAGTCAATTGTCCTGAGCCTGTTTCCAAATCTGCGCAGCAGACAACAAGGCTTTGAGTGTTATGTGATCACAGCTGGCACACAGTAGTTGCACACAAAACAGCTGCCTTCGTCACTGGTGGGCATTGCCTGCTCTGTAGCACACGCAAGAAGCCTAACGATGACAGGGACCAGGCCAGGCCTGCGGGAGCTCACAGTCTGAGGACGGCAGAAAGACACAACCGAATCACAACGCAGCCTATAGCTGCGCCTGTAGTGGGAAAGGGCTGGAAGGAGTTGGGAGCAGACTGCACGTGGAACGCGTCTGGGTGCAACACAGATCAGCTGGACTGCAACAAACATGGAGGGAGTGCAGGGGGTGCCACAGCGTTCCCAGAGAGAAGATCAGTGGCCTGAGGGGTGAACTCTGCCTGGTGGAAGGCAAGTTCAGACACCCCCTGGGGAAAGGAAAGGCCTTTGACCACACAGCTCTGTGAGACGTTGTCTCAGATAAAACAGCCTTAAAAGCCTGCTGAGGGTCTGCCCTTGGTTTAGAAGTCACCGGGGAGCCAAGGGAGGTTCTTGAGCAGGAGCCCTCCATCGGCAACGCTTTCCAGACATTGCTGCAAAGTTCGAAGTGAGAAGAAACTGCCCAGTTTCGGCAGCACCAGTGAGAAACGAGGCTTCAGCAGGGTAATTAATGCCAGCAGAACGTCCGAGAAGGGCGTCTACGTGAGAGACGCCTCCACATAAAGGCACTTCTGCTCTGCGGGGCATGATGACAGGCCCCAGCAGGCGGCCGCCAGGGACCTGGAGGAAGCTGCAGCCTCAAACCACCTGCCCAGCAGCTGGGCCCATGTCAGTCAGCAGGTGCAGAGGCAGTCCAGGCGGTGTCAACCCCACAGAAGACCAAAGTCACACCAAGGACCCTAGGATGGGGGCAGGGTGCTCTTTTATCCTGTAAAGGGCCAGAAAGTAAACATTTTAGGCTTCTAGGCAACATGGTCCCAGTAGCAGCTACTAGACATACCCTAGCACAAAAGCAGCACCCACAGGCAATACATAAACAATGAGGATAGCTGTGTTCCAGGCAAATTTTACCGAGGAGGAGCAGCGGGCTGGCCTCGGCCCCCAGCTGTGTCAGGACAGCGTGGGAAGTCACGTTACTCCTGTGTCCACTTAGAACAAGTCCGTGAAACACGCCTCTTGCTGACATAAAAAATGTCACAACTTTAATGCAGTTTGTTTTTTTAATCCATAGAAGTAATCTGAAAGCTAGCTTCAGTTCCCTCTCCAGGGGCCAAGGACCTGTGTTCTCGCAGTAAAGCAGGAAAGGGGCTTGGCCATCCAAGCCCGGGAGCACTGACCCTGATGAAGCCCCAGCAGCAGTTTCCCTGTGTGAGGCAAACTGCAGGGTTTTGCTTTTCATCTGAGCAGCAGCCACTCGGAGCGAGGGATTCAAGGCACAGGTGGGAGGGCGCACACAAGGCACCCACTTGCCAACCCAGAACCCGGTAGAAGCAGATGAAGCGCCTCCTGTAACTGCCCTGGCGGCCAACAGATCACCGGCCTGGCTCACGGGTCGGCTAGGGAAGAGAGACACGTCGTCCGTGTTGCTGCATTTCTGGCGGAACGTTGGCCTGTACTGTGATCACATGGTAGACACTTGGGTGTAATTTCTTCTTTTTAAAGATTTTTATTTATTTTTAGGGAGAGGGGAAAGAGAGGGAGAGATACATCAACGTCAGAGAGGTTCTCTCCTGTACGCACCTCAACCGGGCACCAATCCCACGACCCAGACGTGTGCCCTGATTGGGAACCAAACCAGTGACCTTTCACTTTGCCGAATGATGCCCACACTGGTGAGAGCGCATGGGTGTAATTTCACAACAGTTTTTCTTTAAAAGCCAAGTAAGAATTACACGGAGAATCTCTAATTTAGACATGACCCTGGACTCCAGCCCGCACACAAGGCAGGAAGAGGGGCAGATAGAAACCATGGGAGATCCTGAGAGCCACACGCGAACTGTGAGGGTCAGGCGCCTGTCACGCCTTTTTCCTGTGCATGACATGCAGATGACAGTTCTGATCTCACAGTGTGCCACGAGGTTCAGACGGGGGGACAACACCCTGTGCAATAGCCGTCACCGTGACCACGGCGATGCCAGAGGTTGTGAACGTGCAACGCGGCTTTGCCTTCCCTGGCAGCGGTGTCCTGAGAACCCAGCAGGTTTCTCCCTACCTGGGTTTTAACAGAAGCACTACCACCTTCTCCAATCATCCTGACGGTGAGCATCTTAGCCAGCTTCCTTTAGAGAGGCCGCATCGGTCTCTAAGACTTGGTCTCTGCCACTTCCTGCATTTCTCAGACTCTCTCTCTACACCCTGTGTCTTAGTTTCTCTCATCAATTTATTCTCACAATAACTCTGTTCCCTGAATGGCCCTAAAGTACATCAGATGCATATTTTTTTATTATTCTTTATATTTAGTGAAACCTTATGTTCAATGAGTTCTATGATAACATGTAACATTTTGTGATTCTCTTCTTTTAAAAAAAGTCTCTAAATTTAATTGCTTCCTACTTATAAATCTCATGCTGGATTTTTCTATCTTAGTGGTTCCTCAGAGAAACACAAAAAATTCTTCATCTCTGCTGAGGACAACTAATAAAATTTTCTTCCACTTGGTTATCAGGCTGTACATTTGCACATCAGAAAGTTTTACACCAGGTTGGCTATTATTAATAGTTTGTGTTTAGCATCTTTCACGCAACAACTTCAGGTAATTTTTCAATTCACAATTCATGTGCTGCCAGGTCTCTTTTATTACGGAAACTTCGAGCACAAGAGGAGTTACCTGATTTCCTCAGCTTTCAACAAAACTAATGGGGGAGCAGACACAGTCATAAGACATTCCTGTCCCCCACACTAATGACTCACACACACACACACACCCCCTCCCCAGGCGGACCTGTTTTCACTGAATCAGGCTTCTCTGCATGTCCCAGGGTCCAGGCTCACTGTCAGAAAATCCGTAAAACCTCATGCTGAACACCTGTGCCTCGCCCAGAACTAATCCCAGGGGCTGGGGCGACACCGACTCACAGTGAAACCGAGAAGATAACGGTGGAAACAGGCGATGTTCACCAAGGGTGACCAAAGCCCCTCCACCAGAATGCAGAGGAGCTAATGGACTCCGTCAGGTAGGCCAAGGAAGCCCTAAGTGACTGGTAACCAAACTTGCTGTTAGGAGAAAAAATCTTGATATTGTTAAAAGCCATGCACAGAAGAAAAGAGTTAAGAAGTCATACATAGTTTTGAAAACTTTGGGTTGAAAGCAGGTAAGCAGGTTTCTTTACTGCAAGACTTAGGATAGACTTCCAAATGGTGAAACTGACTTTTAGCCATCCACGAAAATACGCCTTATGGAGTAGTTCTCAACACTCTTCTGACCATGGAAACTATGGGATCTTTTTTGTAAGTAATGAACATCCCTTGAGAGAAACTACATACACACTCCATACGTACGTATGTGTACTTTCAGAAATACCAACATGCCTTTAATTAAGTACAGGAAAGCCCTGCTTCTCCTAGGAACTGTTTTTATTGCTTTCCTCAACCTTGCTACCTACAACCAAAGCTTATTGAACAGTGTGATTCTAGCTGTATTTCTCTTCTTGCTTTGCTTACCTGGAGTCTCCAGCTCAAGCCCATAGCCACACTAGAGCCAAGGTGTGGGATGCCAGAGCTGCACATAATAAGTACTTCATTTCTTTTTCTTTGAGGACTTGAAATTCTACCTGTTGTTCCCCAGGAGTACAATACTCTACCAGGGCAAGGTACCAAATCAGCATCCACAAATTCCTCAAGAGCACACCACCAGACGGGTAAGGTTAAGCCCTAAACACGAGGATAACCGACTTCCACCTATGTCCTCTCTCATAAGGCATCCCACAAATAAGCTGATGAGAAAATAACACAGTTACCAAGCTTGTACATCCAGGAGTAAGATAAACGCAGATGAGCAGAAAACGGGTCCCACGCACCCCTGCCCCTCCTCCTCTTGGTCCTTCCCCCTCGCCTTCCCCTGCAGACCCCACCTGCCTCAGGTCTGTTGCTTGCCCCGCACCCCTGAAGTCCCCCAAGTAAACCTGTGTACTGGTCACCATCTTCTTTCCTGTCTTAGCTCATTTGATCCATCCCCACATTATTCTCTGCCCCAAAGTCTACAGTGACGCCTGCTGCCCCCGGGGAGAAGCCCGTCCTCCTTGTCTTGGGGAGACAGACCCACAGAGATCTCACTGCACTCTGCCTCTCACAGTCCTCCTGCAGAAATCCAATCCTTATGCACATGTTGCTACACTGGCCTGGATCTTTCTCATCCCCTGGCCTGCAAATGGCCAAACACCACCTGCCCCACTTCACTCACCCCCAAAACCCCAACTTGCCCAGCAGCAGCAGGCAATTCAAGTGCCACCTCCTCTGTGAACGCTCCCTGCCCCCGCCTCCTCCCAGGCAACCACAGCGCTTGCTGCAGACTCCCACACAGCCCTCTTTACTCTGGCATGTCTGGCATGCCTCCTGAAGGCTGGAAGCTCCTTGAAGGCAAAGGCTATCTTATCTTGCCTGCCAATCTTCCTTGCAAAAATACTGAAGGAATTCCTCTAGGTGGAAAGGAAATGACACCACATGGAAACTCAAATGTACACACAAATATACACTAAGAAGCAAAGAGCGCCAGAAAATTTGAATATGTGGGTAAATGCGAAAAGCTGCATAAACATATGTATTTCCTCTTAACTTCTTTAGAAGGCACAGGATTGTGCAAGGAAAACCAACCCTGCGCTGTTCAGCTCAGAGCACGGGCAGATGTAAAAGTGGGGCGGCAGCACCAAGGAGGGGAGAAACGGAGCAACGCTGGGGCCAGGCTTCCGTTCTTACAGGAATGAGGGTTGCACTGATCCAGAGCAGACCGTGACAGCTTCAAATGCATACGGTGGATGCACTCCCTAAAAAAACGATTTAAAACGCACGGCGAGAAGGGATTAAAACAAAACATGAGAAAATGCCTATTTAACACAGAAAAAGGCAGTAGAGACAGAACAAAGGAATAAAAAAGACCTGAGACATGAAACAAATATGACAGATGTAAAAACCCAACCACACTAACCTCATAACAGAGCCCCAAACACAATGCAGAGGCAAAAACTGAGAAAATGAAGGGGAAATAAAGAATTCATGATAACCATTGGGGCTAACAATATTCCATTCAATCACTGATAAAACACCTAGACAGGAAATCAGTAAAGGGAAAGATGATTTGAACAATATTTTCTTCCAATGTTAAAACTCAGAAATAAAATGACAGGCAACCCATTTTCCTCCCCACAAAGGCAAGTAATTGGAATAGACATTTTACTGAAGACAACATACAAATGCCTCGTATGAATTTGGAAAGATGCTTAGCATCATTAGTCTTCAGGAAAATTCAAATAGAAATCACAAGGTTCCACTACCTGCCCACGAAAATGGACCTAACAGAAGGCACGGACAAGCATTCCCGTGGATGTGTGGAGACGCGCGTGCACGAGTGGTGGGGCGTCCAGGATGAAACCGGTCACAGTCACTTTGGAAAACAACTGGGCAGCTAAAAAAGTACGTAAGTGAAAGTGTATATATTTTCCACATTACCCAGCAATGCTACCCACCATCTGCCCAAGAGAACTGAAAACATGTGTACACAACGGAAAAACAAAATGTGGTGTAGACGCAAATCCAATACTAACCCAATCCAGTGACTCCAACACCTACTACATTCCCGTACCAAGAAACAGTATTCAGCAACGAAATGAAACAAACTGCCAATACATGCTACAAGGCAGATTAATCTCAAAAAGATCACGCTAATTGAAAAAGCAAGATGTAAAAGACTATACACTCTGTTATTCCACTTATATACAATGTCCAAAATAGGCAAATCTCCGGAGAAAGGAGGCAGGCTGCCTGGGGCTAGCAGTGGGGTGGACCTGACTTTAGGAGAAAATGCAGATATGGGCAAACTTCTTAGAGTGATGGAAATGTTATAAAACCAGACGGTGGTAAAGTCTGTACAACTGAATAAATTCACTATCATTTAATTTGCAGCTAGAACGCATGAACCTCCTGGTGTGTAAATTATACCTTCATAAGACAAAGACCATGTGTATAAATAGCCCAAACGTGAGGCAGAAGCGCTAAGTACAATAAGGAAAGGGGGAGGGGTTGGGGATGCTCGCAAAAGGTTTCCTGCGAGGGCAACCACGGAAGCCAAGTCGTGCAGAACAAGTCAAATGTTGGGAGGTGAGGACGGAAGCAAGGCGAATACGAGGGCAAGGAACCTAAGAAGCAAACGCATCGAGGTGGGAAAGGCTGGGGTCTGTTTGGTGAGCCACACACACCCCTCCCGTTAGCCAAAGACGGAGGTGAGGACAGGTGGGGAGAGAAAGGCCTACGGACAGGTCTCGCGTTCTGGCCCTGGGTCAGCTCCTAATTAAGCCGCTTTCCCTCCTTGCTCTGGACCAGCGGTTGCAGATTTAGTGCGGCTCTGGCCACTGAGCAACCGCCCAAGCAATGTCCATGCCGCCCCAGGATTCTGGGATATACTTAGGTTGGGACCCAGGAGTTGGTATTTTGAAATCTCTCCAGGAGATTCAGATGCTGTTTAAAACCCATGGATGACATTCCCCAAAGCGTGCTGAACAGCAAGTCGGCTGGAAACACACCAGCCTCTCCCTCCTTCCAGAACTGCACCTGCCTACTCCTTCTCCCTCAGTAGGCAGCCCGGTATTTCCCTTTAGGCATTATTTTTTGTGAATGGAAACTATGAGGCAGGGAGAGCGGACGCGCCGAGCAGTGTTTCCCACCCTTTTTCATTATCACCCCTCCAAGAGCCTTTTTAGACCTTTCTTCCGGATGCCCCCCCCCCCATAAAACCACAGACATACTGGATATCTATTTATATACTGTATGCATATCCATGCTTTACACAGAGTTAAGGTTTTGTGCCCCTCCCCCACCCACGGGAAGCAACTTTCCCTCCACTGAGAAGGCAAGCTCTGGGGTCTCACGGCGAAGGCAAGATGACAACACTGACCCGCTGAACGTCACCCCAGGTCCTCGTGGATCTGAACGTGAAATTCCTCAGTGACTTCCTGCAGACCAACTGGAAGTGAAGAGGTGGGTGCAGCCTTCCCGGCCCCGCCAGAGGAGACCAAAGTGGCTCCAGAGGACAGAGCATAACAGAGCCGGGCTGGGCAAGGAGCACAATTGTGGAAATAAGATGTTTCGCGTCTATTAAAAGCTTGAAGCCAGGAGACACGCAAGATCTGGGGAAACTGCATAGAGAAGCAGGTCTAACGTGGTGTCAGAAATATTACCAAATGCCAAAGAAAATGCATTCTCTGGAAAGACTGTAGTCTCCAATGTCTGGAACAGGCACTTGCTCTCCAGTTGAACGTACAGAGCGGTACGCTCTTCACCTCGGTAAGAAGGTGGCTGTTGCCAAACTGGGGACCTGAGAGCTGACATTCTGCTCCAGGTACCAGTGACCTCGGGTCATGGCTCCATTCCTGAGAAGGGAGCCGGCCATGTGATGAACGGTCAGCGGATGCATCCCCGGGGGGTGCTGGAATCCTACCATGTTAACTGGGTCACGTTACCTCCCTTCCACTTCATGCTGAGAAAATAAGACGAGCTGCGAGAGACGCCCTTACAGAAGCTGAGAACACCGGAAATGAGCCGCGAGCACCTGCCGTCTGCATCCCACTCAAGGTATATTCCGTGGGCTCTGTCGAGCAGAGACTCCCTCTTCTGCTCAGCTCCCCCAGCTCTGCCCCTGCTCGCCACAGCTCCCGCAGACCTCCTCATGCTCACATGTCACCCTGTGCGGGACGCCTGGACAGCTCAGAAAACAGAGGATGTGGTCTTGGGACCGTAGGTAGGCCCTGGCACGCTGCTGCCGGAGCCTGGGCCTGGCACCCAGGAGCAGACCGATCCACTCGACTGCCAGTGTCCGGGGAGGCTGGTTTTGCGGAGATGACAGCCCGGCATCTACATCAGCAGAAAAATCACCTGCAACAAAGAGGGAGCTGGGGCAGGTGGAAGAGGCAAGGAAAATGGTCGGAAATCAGGAGAAGGCTCTTCGTTTCTTTGTTTTGCTCCAAGGAATATACAAACCAGGGTAACAGATTAGTTGTAAGATCCAGTTTCTTCCTATTTTTGTTTTATTTTAAAAGCAACCATCTATACAGGCAATGTCAACCCCTGTGGTAGGAACTTACCCAACTTTAAGTCAATTCTCACCACTTCCCAGCTGCCTAAAAGGCATGATTCTATTTTCCGGAGGAGGTTCAAGACCAGAATAGTTATCTATCTTTCCTAAGATCATGCAGCTAGAAAGTGACAAAGACAGGATTTCAACCCAAGCCTGTGACACATCTTGGCAGAATCACATCACAGAGACGTGTTCTAGGGATAGTTCTGACCACTCCCTGACAAGACACGACATGCCTCATGTAAGACTCCCGTCTTCTCACACTGGGAAGATTGTTCTCTAAAGGAGGCCCCTCCCCAAATCTGGATCTGACTTTTATTTTGCTGGCAAATAAAAGTTTTTTCAGCTTTGTGACTGAAACCACCACTATTAATCCTCGAGAAAGCCATGTGCTGGTTCACAGAATACAAGGCAGAGAGATGCATATGCTTATGTTGGAAGGATGTCTATAAAAACAAGCCCTGGCTGGTGTGGCTCAGGGGAGTGAGCATGGGTCTGTGAACCAAGGGATCATGGTTCGATTCCCAGTCAGGGCACACGCCTGGGTTGCGGGTCAAGTTCCCAGTTGAGGGTGCATGAGGGGCAACTACACACTGATCTTTCTCTCCCTCTCTTTCTCCTTCCCTTCCCCTCGCTCTAAAAAATAAATAAAATCTTAAAAAAAAAAAAAAAAAGACAAAACAAGGAAAAGAAAACCAGAAAAGCCCCTGCCTTAATTCTGAGGCTGTATTATAAACTGAAGACGTTTCATTAAGAGATCACTCAGGCCACACTTGTTTCTTCCTTCCAAGCAGCTGTGTCTGGAGTTAGCTGTAATTCCGTAAAGAGAAGATAACTAAAAGGAGGGAAAAACAAACCTTGGGAATTGGAGAAACCAGGCTTCTTTGGGGAGTAAAACCATAAACAGAATGAGTGGCTTTACTGAGTAGCTTCCCAATCAGCAAAAAGTCTATCGGTTGTTTTGACTGAGGGAGGTTGAGACAGTTCAAGGTGCCCTGCTCTGCGAGTTTTAAAAAGAAAAGTCCGTGTAGGTTCTAAGAGGAATATCTGCACTAATTAGGGGTAACAAACATAGTAAAAATGAAGCCTGCTGCCTATTGATTTAATAACCTGTGACAATAAATGCTACAGCATGGAGGAAACCAAAAGATTAGGTGGAAGAAAGCCGGGGCGCGAGCTTGGTACAATAACCCCAAACGTTTGGACTGGAGGAGTCCAGAAAATAGCTTCGATAACTCATATCAAATGAAATGGGACAGATTATTAAGAACTCCTGGAAGGACCATGAATCAACGGTACCAGCGGGAAAACCAGATGAAAAGTCACTGTAATTTTCTCCCAGTCATCAAATGTTAGTTTCATTTACAAAAAGCTTCCATATGGAATCCTGCCCCAATAAAACATTCTGGGCTGGCCCTGGATGATCAATACGGTTGAACTGGCCCCTTCTACAAGGGAGTACACGCGTTTCCAAACAGCCCTAAATCCTACCTCCTGGTAATAGGTTTCACTTACACTGAGGCTCTGCAGTGAAATGCATCATATTCAACTTCTTGTCACTTCCTTTCCCTTTTCATTAAGGAACGGACCCACAGCTCGAGGCGCTGCTTTGGAATCTAACTTCCTCTCTGCTGAAACTAATCGTGCTAATATCTCAGGTGATCAAGTCCCATCTCTCACCCCCGCCCTGCACACCAAGTAAATAAACACATTGTGTTAATAATACAAAACACTGTGTGTATACAGGAAGTCACATGCTTCCTTGCCCACGGGTCATTCTGCTTTAAACCCTTCTTTTTCATGTAAAATACGTCCCTTCAAATGTACCTCTGGAGATTGGACTTGAAGAAATCTGCCAGCACTGCTACAGGCTGTGAAATAATTGCTGAGGAACTATGTTCCTGAAGGACAAACAAAGGAGCAGGGAGCAAATTCCTTAAGTCTCCGGGGAGGACTCGCAGCCACCAGCCCAAGGTGCCCGTGTGGGTCCAGTAAAAGAGACCCCCCTTGAGCCTCTGATTCCCAAGTTGTGCCCTTCTAGCTACTGCCTGCTGGCTCCCCAGACACACAGGCTCTGGGGGGCCAGTGATTTGTGCCTCTGCGCATCAGGAGCATGTTATATAGGGGTAAGTGTTTGCTGAGGAGAGTGGGCTCAAACACAGGTATCACTGAAATCTCCTGAGACCATTTTAGAAATGCAAAATCTCAGTCCAGGCCCAGCCCTCCTGAGTGGGATTCTGTGATGTGTGCATTACAGTCAGAGAAACGCTGCCTCAGGCTATGCGCTTTATAACCCAGAACCTCCTTTCCTTGGCATCACAAGGCTTCTTACTGGCCTTCTGGAGAGAGATGAAAGGAAGGTTAGCTTCTTCAGCTGGTGGGACTCCAAACACCCAGTCTCGCTGTCTGTCTGTGTTTGAGGAGGGGCATTCAAAAACCGTGACCTTCAACGTGTATCCAATCCCATCAGTAAGTTCTGTGGGCTCCACCTTGGTGGACCCCATCTGTCCGGTCTTCTCTGTCCCCTCCCCTGAGCTCCCACCAGCCTTCACAGCCCCTCCCCATCATCCACATACATGGTGTGGCAATGAAGGAGGTATTTGAAGGGCAGGAGGTACTGCTTATTATCTTCCTAGGGTTCCATAGCACCTAGAAAGAAACCCTAACAACGCTGGACCCCAGTCTGCAAGATCACAAAACATCCTACCCTGCCTCCCCTCCAAGGTCATGTCCTACCACGGTCCTCAGCTCACCCTTCCAACCACACTGGCCTCCTTGCTGTTTCACAAACATGCCAAGCACACTCCCAGCATCCAGGCAAGTGGCTGCTCCCTCTGCCTGGAATAATCTCATCCCAGATCCTGGCACGGCTGTCTCCTTCTCACCAAGCAGGTCTGAGCTCAGGTGTTCCCTCCTGAGGGGGCTTTCCTTAAGCAAGCCCCCTCTGTTGTTCTCTTCTCACTCAGGTACCCAATCTGGAAGTGGCATATCCTGTGTTTTTATATTATCTGTTCCCCCACGAGCACGCAAGTTGACACTCCAGATCTTGTATCTTTTTGCTGACTGCTAGTGCCTAGAAGAGTATATAGCATATAACAGGAACTTATTACTGGTTCCCCCAGTCCCAGAGCACACCCTTCGTACGAAACCTTTCATAAGCCGAAATGGCATCAAGCAAAGAAGCAATTAGCATTAATTTATATGGAAAAAATTGTTTAGCGTTCCCAGACCAAGAAAACCTACCGAATCAAAGTACGCGCACTTCATTACACCCAGTTACACCGAGAGTAACCCCCTTACAAGCCTTCTCAGGTTTTTCTGACACGGTGGGACACCTCTTGCTAAGAGATGCACCAGATAAATGGAAATGAAGCCCAGATGCCCAGAGACGCATGTCAGAGCTCTGGGACGCGGTACCCAGACGCTGAGTGTGGCTCCAGGGGAAGGGGTGCGGAAGCGAATGCTAAACACTATCTTCACTTTCTGCCCTTTTCCTGCAAGTGAAAATCCTCTTCAGGTTTCTTTAAGTTTGTGAAAATAGGTATAGGTTCCCCCTGACCTACAGTGGGGTTATGACTGGATTAATCCATTGTAAACTGAAAACATCCTAAGTGAAACATGCTGTTGATACACCTAACCTCCCAAACCCCGCAGCCTGGCCAAGCTGGTTTCTACTAAACGTGTACTGTTTTTACACCAATATAAAATAGGAAAATAGTAAGTCAGCAATCATAAATTGAGGACCATCTGTACTAATGTAGGTCTTCCATAAAAGTAAAAGCTGCCTAATGCAAACTTTCAAAAGGCAAGGGATACCTTTAGTGACGTACTGGAGGGATGGGAGGGAGGGATGGATGGGAGGGAGGGAGGGATGGGAGGGAGGGATGGATGGGATGGATGGGAGGGAGGGAGGGATGGATGGGAGGGAGGGAGGGAGGGAAGGTAGACGATGGATGGATTGGGTAGGTGAGGGGTTTGGGGAAGTATGCAGATGGATAGGTGGGCAGGTGGTAGGTGGATGGGTGGATGGATGGATGGGTAGATGAGTGAGTGAATGAGAAACTATAGCCCTAAAAGTTCTAGTTCTACAATTCTCAATTCTGACTGCATATTAATTACCTGCACATGCTTGAAAAATAACGCCTATACTAGACCAACTGAATCACAACCGCTGAACACTGGAATAGTCAGAGAATGTGCTGTTCAATACGGCAGCCACTAACCACGTGTGGCTCTGTGCTGTAAGTCCACACTGAGACTAAATGAAAGTTCAAACGCAGTTCTGCAGGGGCACTGCCCACACGCCGAGTGCTACCCCACAGGGCAGCGCCTGCGCAGCCCATGCCCACCATCACGGGGAGCTCTGTGCAGGGCACCGTTCTGGCACTTCATCTGAATCTAATCTATCACGTCGCTCTCTTATTAATTGAGCACCCATTACTAGCCAGACACTATACTACTATACTAAGTGCTAAGAATCACGGTGACATAGAAACAACGAAGGGCCCTGGACAGGCAGCTCGGCTGGTTGGAATGTCATCCCGATACACCAAGTCTGCAGGTGTGGTCCCCAGTCAGGGCTCACATAAGAGCCACCCAACGGGTGTGTAAATAAGTGGGGCAACAAATCAGTATCAGGATCTCTCTCGCGCACACGCTCTCAGGACAAACCAGTCTGCCTTTGGAGGTGGTGTTTGCCAGAACCTTTGTGTGGCATGTGCTAAAAGGTGGGGAGCAGACAGTCTTTTTGGGGGGATCTAGGTAAGTGTCACTGACCGAGAAAGTAAAAACGCTGACACAGCCCTTTGAACACCCTTCCTGTAAAAGGCAATGTGAGGATCAGGATTGACAAGGCCAGACACAGAGGGAGAGAGCCTGGGGAAGGCGGCTGGCAGGGTCCTGTGCCTGCTCGTGAGCCTTCAGATGGCCACAAGGAGGTGTCAAGGCCTCTACAAGAGGGAGGGTCAGGGACGGCTCGAGAAGACCCAACATGGAACACATGCTTCCTGCAAACCGAGCAGGGCAGCATGGACTCCACATGGAGATACAACAAAAGAATGGAAATGGATGGACACTGTGATGGAGGGATGAGCAATTCCACAATGCAGCAAATGTAGCAAGATGTTACCGGTAGCATGATTGTAACAGCACAGGGATATTGACTGGGCAATTCAGCTTCTTTACACGCTGGAAGTATCGCACCACACAGTACTGGGGGACTGCAGTCAGCGACAGTGCGGAGGGAGCAAAACACCATCCCAATGCTTGTATGTTCCACATGTTAAACATGTACACACGTACGAACTGCACACATGTACGCACACACTACAGTCATCAACTGATAAAAATATATGCAGAGTACGGGGCATGTAAACAAAGGGTGAACTGCTCAATCTCAGTTTTTATTTTGTTTTAGCAGGAAATTAATGCTACAATGTTTCCTAGACTCCAAAATTCAGGAAACTATAGACAATCTTTCCTGAAAGTTATTCTTAAATGTAACAGAAAGTTGCTGAGGACAAATGGAATTTATGAACTAGATGTTATAGAATAACAACTTTGAATGATGCAAAATGAAATCATTCAAACCACCTACAAAGGAAAAGGAACAACACTCAGGCATCACACGTCACTCTGACCACCCGGTGATCTGCCCAGGCTACTGGCCTAAGTGAACATGCAGGGTGCCGGCTCACCACGCTGTTACACGGCTAGGTCAGAGCAGAGCCTGGGGTAAATAACGATGTTTACACTTGACACTAAGCGCCTAGCAATCCCATTTGAAATGAGCCTACCTTACAGAGTTTCTAGGCTAGTAAACTCACAGAACAAACCAGCGCTGCACTTCACAAGTGTAACCTGCCACCCAGCACCTATGGCCACGATGACCCATGACGTGAAGGAGGGCTGGTGTGAGCGCAGGTCCAGAGACTCAGGGAAATTAGGGTCTGGGAGAAGAGCTGGGCAGTGAGTGACAACCTGGGGGGAGACAAATGGTGCTCTGAACCCCACAAAGTGCTGCAGATGCATTCCCCACTCAGCAGGATCACTCACAGCCCTGTCCTGGTGGCAACACAGAACTGACTCTTACCTGCATCTCGAATGTCATAAGCTCAGTCGAGGAATAACAGTTCACTGTACAGGGAACCAACAACGTCCACTTAGCAGGAACACACTTGGTTCTGTGATAATAAATGCTCAAATACTACTTATTACTGATGTTAACGTGGGCCATCTTCTACCCAGCACTTACTCTTAGGCAGGTTCTGCGCTAAGCAGGCACTTTTACAGGCTGATCCTCAGACAATCCAACGTCACTACTCTGTTCTGCAGATAAAGAAACCGAGGTTTTTTATGTTCAAGGCCATAAACACGAGGTGGAGCAGAGACTGGGATCCAGGCAGCATGACTACAGACTCATGCTGAACACTTCAACAATCTGCACATCCTGAATCACAGTTAGGCATTTGTCATCCGTGTAACAGGAAGTGCACAGTGAAACTAAGTGAACGAGAAGCAGAGGGCCGCAGTGAATGTTAGCTACAGAGGCCAAAGACACACACGCACGTGCGCGCATGCACACACACACACACACACACACACACACAAGATGCAATGAGAATGCAAGCAGCCCGCACTGACCCAGCAGCCCAGTCCCTGAGCCGCACCCTGTTCAGACGACACTGCCCACCCCATCTCTGTGTGTCCAAGGCAGGGAGACTTGGGAGTTCCAGGAAAAAGTACTGACTCTGCTTCTGACTCCTGGCCAGCCCTTCACTTTGCAGCAGCGAGACGGCGGGCAGTATTCTCAAATCAGTTACTGATGCGACCAAACCAAACCACAAACAAGGGCGTAATTAAAATTCTTTTACTTGTGTTTTAAAGTATCTGCAATCTGCCAAGTGCAGTCTCCGCAGAGAGCAGAGCAGCATGCCTTGACGTTTATTTGGCCTTTCCTCCCTCCTGCCTGGGATCCTAGATCCTGAGAAAGGAAAGGAAGTTAATTATCCACTGAGCTCCTTCGGTGTGCCAAGGCCTGGAGGAGGCGCTTTCCACCAACATCATCTCACTGAATCCTGGCATGACTGCAAGGCACTGGAATTACAGACCTCAATCCAGAGACGCGGAAGGAGAGGCTCAGAGAGGTTAAGCAACTGGTCCAGGGCGCAAAGCTAGCGTGGCAGAATGCTATTTAAAACATCAGCAGCGGCATCCCGCCTGCTTCCATTAAACTGTGTGGCTATCCCTGGCATCTTTCATCACAAGACTGTCAGAAGACAAGGTGAGAGCAGCAGGCCCTCAGAAGGTCCAAGGACTGAAATCTATTTATTCGTACAAAGTGGCAAAATCACCTCTGCAGGGTGACCCAGCAACCCTGGCACCAGCTGGGCTCTAAATGGCCGAGGCCGCCAGGCCATTCCGAGATGCCAAGACGAGAATGAGCATTGTGTGGTGCCAGCTGCTTCGGAGCCCCACGTGCTCAGGCAGTACCATGTCACGGGGGCGGGGGCAGCGTGGGGGAGGGGTGCAGCATCTGTGGCCGTAGTATCTCAGTAGGGCAGGCCAAGAGGGTCTTAGAAAGCCTTAGGGTCATGCAGGAGGAGTTGAGTGGGCACAGGTGCCTGGAAAGCCAAACCAACTCAGCACACGGCTCGAGCCATTGTGCACTCAGAGGGGAAGAGTGGAGGGAGGGGGGAGGGAGGGGAAGGGGTGACAATATTCTAAACAAGAAAATGGAATATCGAAGAATAAAACAAAATACCATCAGCCCGTGTGCCTGTTCTGCATTAACTCTGAATTCAAAGGCATTTCTAAGCCTGTCTGTGACCCAGTGCTGAGGAAGTGGGCGCTTAAGAGTGACAGTGACCCCTGGCTCCAGGGGCCTTGTCACGAAGGCCATAAAAGCCAGCAAAGACCCCGCTGGGAAAGCGAGTCTTGGCCATCACATGGTCACCGTCGCGCAGAGGAGGGAGGACATAAACCCCTGCTCCCTCTCCCAGTCAACTGCAGTGTCAGCGGGGAGCAGATGCTCTGACCTCCAAGCTTCAGGCTCTGAATGATAACAAATAAATTTCCGGACCGGAAATGAAGGACATGAGGCACTGTCAGCACCTGCCACCTTGCAGGGGCTCATTAAATATCCACTATCCCTTATCTTCACAACTTTTAAAGAAAATCAACAACGTGCCATCACGTCCCACCCTAACTCCTGTCTCAGCTAAGCTGCCCGACTCGGATGGATGTAGCTGGGTGCGAGGTCCTGAGAACACAGAGATGAGGACGCTGAATGTGTCCTTGCACGGGGATTACTCAGCAGTCGGTAAGCACATAAACATGGTTACCCTGTGGAAACAACTGGTACTGGGGGCCTGGCTACGACATCTGTCTTTGGAAGGGCAAAGCACACAGAGGTAAAATCACCGCACCCAAGTTCACAGTTACCCAGGGCTCCTGGGCAGGAGGCACCACAGAGGACTCACACACTCGCCCCAGAGGGAAGACAGAGCAGGAGGCCGCCCCAACCTGGGGCAGGTATGATGAGCCAGGGGCTCGTGGGAGGCAGATCTCACCTGAAGGGAGACCTGAGGCGGGGGGAGTGGAGAGTAAATGAGCTCTGACGTCCCTTTCCAGCTTATAAGAAGAGCTAGCTCATAGAAAAAGACACAGTCCTCGAAGCTTCCAATGAGGACTGTTGTGCTGTTAGTGCTGCAGGGGAAAAGTTTCCCATTGCACAATCAACAGAGACCAAGGGCAAGTGCAAGGCACACTGGAGGAAAGGCATACTCAAAGGCAAAGACACAGAAGCCAGTAGTAGGGGTCCTGGGGAGACTGACTGATCATTCTTGCCAGCCCAAAATACTGCTTTGGAGGAGTCAATTCTGCCTTCCAGATACTGACAGGACCCTGCAGTATCTGCTCTCCAGGTGCCTCTACGAACTCACCTCCCACCACGTCCCTCTACTCACTAGCGACTCATCAGCCTTTCCATTCCCTAATCACAGTAAACGTGCTTCAACCCCAGGGCCTTTGTGCCTCCTCTTCCCTCTTCCTGAAACACTCTTGCTGTACAGTTTGATTCTAAACTTCCTTTAAATCTACTCAAATATCAACTGCCCAGAGAGGCACTTTCTCTACCATCCCATACATTAGCAGCAAAACATGCAGAAAGCATCTGGCTGCCCCTGCAGGGACACACCCAAACCGCCTCCTGTAACGGGAATTAAGGACAGAGAAGGGCGCACATGTTCAAGGGCCATCACAGCCATTTAAGGGTGGAAATCACATAAAAGTTAGAAACCAACCCCGGGCCCATTCTAAGCATCACTATTAGACCACAGGGGTTGCGAACCCAGCTGCCCGGCAGAGAAGGGCTCCCTTTTCCTGTAACATTGATCTCAGACACTGTTGTTCGGCTGCTGAAAGAAAGCCGCTGCGTCTGCCCAGCTTCTGCCATCGACGCAGGAGCCATGGCAGGCAGCTTGGAGAAAGGCACTCTGGCCTCGGCTGTCCTGTGTCTCCTGACGCAGGAACTCGGGGCGCTCCTGACTTCTGAGCTCGCTCAAGGAGAAACCCACATGGCCTCCTGCCTTCAAGAGCGAGCTCGGGAAAGTAGCCCCGAGAAAGGGGCAATGACAGAAAAAGCACAGCCAGGTCTGGGGGTGGCCAGGGATTCAGGAAGAGGCAACGATGACGATGACCTCTGCTCTGTGCGGCCCTTCCTCCCAGGTGACCCAGAGCCGAAGGGCTGGCTCAGCACCCTGCTGTCCCCACCCCCCATCAGCACTTCCTTCCTGGCCCCCTGCAGGGGATGGGAAGGCTATTCCCTCCCAAATGAGCAACAGCTGGGTAACCTGCACCACTTCAACCGGGAAACTTTGCTGACGTGCGGGAGGGCATCGGCCTCTGTGCTCCGGGAATACAGGGGCCTCGCTGGGACTCCTCCAGCTGCTGAACCCAAGCAACTGGGATCTGTCCTGATCAGTTAGTTCTGTGGGGCTCGCTTTCTTCAGCTCTCAAAGAATAAGGTTATTCTGAGCGTTATATGAAATAATATGTTAAAAAATACTCAGCACAGGGCCTGGGCAAAGAGTAGTCAAATTACTTGATTCAAATAAATGATTCTGATGATTTGAAAAAGGAAATGTCAAAATTAGAACTAAAATGTAATCATCAAAGCTTTCTAGAAAGATGCAAATTGTGAAAGTCACCTAAGCCAGGGGTGTCAAACTCATTTTCACCAGGGGCCACATCAGCCTTGCGGTTGCCTTCAAAGGGCTGAATGTAATTTTAGGGCTGTATACATGTAACTACTCCTTCACTAGGGGCAAGGAGCTTGGCACTGCCGCCGGGTAGAAAGAAGGTGCCAGGCCGGACAAAACAAGGTGGAGGACCAGATTCGGCCCGTGGGCCTGGTGTTTGCCACCTGTGACCTAAGCCCTATTTAATAACAGAAGCTAGATATTTCATAATAATTTCTGATTTTAGTGATTCATTTAATCTCGAGTGAAGAAATTAATAATGGTTTCTTTATCTTAAAACAACGTCTAGCCCTGGCTGGTATAGCTCAGTGGATTGAGCATGGGCTGAGAACCAAAGGGTCACCAGTTCGATTCCCAGTCAGGGCACATGCCTGGGTTGCAGGCCAGGTCCCCAATGGGGGCCACGTGAGAGGCAACCACACACTGATGTTTCTCTCCCTCGCTTTCTCCTTCCCTTCCCCGCTCTCTAAAAATAAATAAATAAAAATTTTAAAAAAACAACAAAAACTTCTACCATTTTTTAAAAGGCTCTAGAGTCAGAAGGCCTGCCTTCGGTGCCCAGCACTGCTGCTGCCAAGCTGTGTAACACTGAGAAAGGCCTCAGAACCTCAGAATCTCCATCTATAAAATGCAGGTAACAGTCGTACTCATGACACAGGTTTTAAGGCGATTAAACAGGTTAACACATATAAAACCCTTAGATCACTGTTAGATATTACCACTACTCTGATCCTTTTGATCATCACTATGTTGATCATTAATGCGACTTTCTGTGACGCTCTGGCGGAAGAGCGTTCTGCTCTGTGTAACGCCTCCGTGCATTTCTCAGTGTTTTAGGGAAAATTAAGTGGACGACAGATGAGGAGTGCTTGGCACCATTCCTGCCACAGGGTGCAACACTGCATAATTAGAAGTGATGGAGCAACCACATTTTAGGGTGCTGCGCTCAGGGATATTGCCAATATGATTCCGCTTTAAGAAAATAGTTGGAACCAAGGTTTCTAAACACAAACCAGTAAAACAAATGAAATAATTAGGAGAATATGAATAATGTGTGAAAGCATCATCTTAGTTTTTATCAAGAGATATAAACCACAACTTGGAATTTATAATCAACAGCAACTTCAAGGGTACGTAATGGCATAAAAAACAAAACTGCTGGTCACTCAGATGGGGAGTCCCTACAGAAATGACTGCTCCCCCTGAGGAACTGCAAAGGGATAGAAAACTGAAGCCGTGACGGTTTCCAAACGCCCCGGTGAGCCAAAGGGAAGCGGTGCCTTCATCCACAAGCTCCAGCATCAAAGCAGGAGGGCCAGGCAGAGACTGGACATTCTGATCCCAAACAGGCACTTCCTTCACTGAAGCGCCTAGGGCTTTGACCATTCCCTGCGGAGCCTCAGCTGATTGGGTAAAAAGCAAGCCAGATGGAGGGGATGCTAGTGTCCTGGTCCCAAGTTCTTCTTCCCACCATTAGGATAAGCCGATTCACAAAGCACACATACAAGCACCCAGTAAAAGTAAAACCAAGATGTCCTGCCAAATGTAAAAAGAGGGGAGGGTTATTTTATTATCAGCCAGTCCCCAAACATCTTGGCAACCTGCAGATTAAGATGAGCTGATAGAGAAGCCTGGAATCTGAATGGCTGGAGCACATGGCTCCTTCCCAAGGCCTTGCTGCTAGTCTCTCTGTTTACAGGGGATGGCGCCGGCCGGGACTGCACCATGGCTGGTGGCCCAGCTGCGATTCCCTTACTCACCAGGCACTTCGAGTGCAGCCCAATCAGCTTCTTAAAGAACAAGGTGATATTACAGCCAGTTGGGATGCCAGGTGACCCCTAACTGCAAAAAAAAAAAAAAAAAAAAAAATCCATTTTTTTTTCCTAGTCCAATATTGACTAGCTTTCATGGAGTTACACTTTTTGCACGTGTTCAGTGACATCAGTGTGGGGCTGAGAAATCATGGGTGGTGGCGGTGGGAGTGGAGGGTGGGAATGCCCCCATCCGTCCCATATTCCTCAACTTCCCATCTCTCTGCTTGAGCATTCCTCCTTTCGTTTAGCAAACATTCACCAAACACGACCATCCGCATGTTCAGCCCTGAACTGGGAGCTGTGAACACAGAGATGAGCAAACACCATAGCTCCAACAACACATTATTTACAGAACATGAATGGTTTAGCCCCAGTTCCACTCAGTAAGGCAGATCCCGAATGTGTGCAAAAGGCAGCCACGAACGTCCTGTCCTCGCCGGTCCTCACACGCCCTCTCAGCCTAAGCGCTTTTCACGCAGCAGACCCCTCAACGCACTATTCACCTTCCAGGCAACCGAGGCGTGCCCTTGGCTCACAGCCTGCCCCCACACAATGCTAGCGGCTCAGGCTGCTTGAGAACCACACTCCCCAGGAAGAGGCAACCACACTTCAAGGCAGTGATCTTAAGGGTTCGGTGTTACAATCAGGGCAGTTACGAAGGAGGCTCCAAAAGAAGGGCACCTGACTTTGGCCAGGGAACGGGGGAAGAGGTGACTGCGGGAGGGGAGAGGGTTACCCCACTTAAGCATGACCCCGGGTTAGTGCTAAAAGGGACGGGAGATTGCCAGGCACGATCACATGGCTTCAGCTAAAAAATTATCTCCTGGGGTCTGGGCCAAAGGCACAGACTTTTGTTTTGTGGGCCATCTGCACAGGCTGCTCATTTCTTGCAGGAACTTGTGTCCACTGCTCAGCTAGGACAGAAAGCCCGAGCGCAGACTGTCCCTCCGACCAACAGCTGTTGGTGTTAAAAGCTTCCTAACCAACACACCAAGCCTCTCCGCAGTCCCAATCTCAAAAAACCTTCCTTTCTTTAGGTCACTAGTTTAACCAGCAGAGGACAAGGGGAGAGAGTCTGCTGGCTACATCGAACGCAGGGTAAAGAAAACCCTTTCATGGGGAAGGGAAGTATCAGGTCACCGGCTCCATTAGCTCAGGCCACTTCCAATGAGCCTGAAGCAGAAACACAGACCTGTGGCTGGTACTCCAGCCAGGACTTCGGTGTTTTAAGTTCTGTCATGTGACCCGTTAAACAGTCCCAGGGCAGGGTAGAACAATTTTCAAAATGAAACTCAATCCGTGAGACCAAGAAAACGATTCCCCCTGGAACTGGCCCCAGAACAGAAGTTTAGGTTTCGATCTTCCCAAAAGGGTCCGGGGACAAAGCAGGCTGAGCGGCAGGTGCTGCGGCTCCTTTCAACATCAGCGCTTCAGGAGCACAAGCCGTCACCCTCCCCGCCGCAAGGACGCTAAATAAATATACCAGACACCAAGGCCCACACTGAAGAGAGACGTGTCGCCTCACTTGCAAGCTCTCCTGGACTCCAGCTGGCTCTCTCCACCTTATTCCTTCCTTTGGGTCTTAAAACTTCTGGAGGGAACCCTGCTGAAAACCCCGAGAGAGAACAGGGACTGGGTGCTTTCACAGTGCCCCCTGGCTCTGCGCTGTTAGGGCCCCGTAGGCCCTCTCCGAGTACTTCTGGTTGAAAACACAAACAGTGTCCTTCAGGGAGTGATGTTAAACTCGCGATGGCACCTCCATGTCACGGAATACGAAGTACTGACACATGCAACAGCTTCCACGGACCTCCTGGGATTGGTGCTGAGTGGGGGGAAAAGATCAATCTCAAAAGGCTGAAGGCTGTGTGATTCCATTTATGTAACGTTCTTAAAACGGCAACACCACGGAGACAGAGAACAGAAAGGGCGGTGAGGCTATGCAAGGGTGGCAGGAGGGGTCTGAGTGCAGCTCTGTGCCTTGACTGGCAGTGGGCCCTCAAATGCGCACGTGCAACGGAACTACAAAGATTTAAAGCGCGCACACACACGCAAGTGCACGTACAACTGGGCCCTCAACCAGTGAGTTGCAGCCATGTCCATTTCCTGACCCTGGGGGTGCACCGTAGTTGTGTAAGATGTCACCAGGGGGAAGACTGGGCATCTTTCTATATCATTTCAAACATGTGCAGGTGAATCTACAAAGATTTCAAATTTACAAGTTAAAACAAAGGGAGAGGTAAGCAGGTCGAAGAAGAAAACAGGCCAGTTTCGCTGAGACACTGAGCAGCACCCTGCGGACTCACCGCAGGCACCCGGGCACCCGCCCACAGGACTCGAGGGCCAACTCTGCGGCCCCACACAGACCTGCAGTCACACCAGATCTCCTTCTGAGGCCTCCCAGAGCACCGCCACCTCTTCAGGGATCTTGTTCAGAGTTTCGCTGCACATCAGAATTAATTAACTGCCGCTTGGAACACAGATGTCACTCAGAAAGCCAAAGACCCATAATGTAACAGTGCTTTTATAGGAGAAAAACGGGTCATTGCTTATATAAACCATACTTACGGAGGGAACGCTACACATCTGTAGTAACTAAGAGCCCCAGACAGTTGGAACAATTACGTAAATCCTCTGACCTTCCTTTCCCTTTCCCTTGTATTTTTTCCCTAATGTTCAGGCATATCTTTGCTCGCAACCAAAAAACACACAAATGCTGACTTTTGTTACATGCACAGGCGTCAAGCTAGCTGTCACTGTACGGCACAAACACACCATTCTCTCATACAGACTCATCATTTTCCCCATGCTATACAAATTTCAAACCATTAAATAAAATAATTTTAAACTGCCCTTTTAGATGTTACTACCCCTTACCCCCACTGATGACATCCCTGTTTCCATAGTAACTAATATGCTTCAAAGTGGGAACTGCAGACAGTGGCTTTAAAAAAACAAACAAAAAAAAAAAAACAAAAAAAGGCAGACAAAAGTGATGGAAACCAAGCGTATCAGCGTGTAAGTGGTGATGCAGAACACACCTGCCTGATGGGGCGCCAGCTCAGGGACGAGCAATAAATATTTCAGCGGAACCCGCATCCTAACAGATACTCCATGTAACAGTGGCCTATCACGTTACTCCACAACTCAGTGTAGGTAAAATCAGACCTCGGGCTGATTTCCCAGGGAGTCACGTACTTTATTTTCCAGCGGTGTTGTAATTACGCCTGAGAACAGCTTTTTCAGAAATATCTGATAGAAAGAGTGTTCACAAGAGACAAATGGAGAAAACGGGAAGAGAGGAAACAAGCCTCAGTTCTTAAACATAAGCAAAAAAATCCTCCATGAAAAGCAACATTCCTCTCTTTAAGCACAGGGTCTTTTTGATGAAAGCGTAGGTACTTTTTCAGTTCCTGTAGGTATTCCAATGTTTGCATGTCTTTTTCTGAACCTGAAAATCCATTCTCTGAGTTGTAAGGTGAGGAGGTAACAATTCTGGATGATTTGACACACAACTAGGGTCTGGTTTTAAAACATCACAGTGTTTGATCTGTCCCTGTCAAAATGTCATTCTTAACATTCAACATACTTAAGAGAAGCTGCAGGAAGCTGCACCGTTTAGTCTGCACGCTGTGGGAGCCGGTCTTTGGAGACGACGCCATGCGCTGGAAACAGGCGACAAGCCACAGTCTTCTGCTGCCCTGTGGCTGTCACCAAAGGACTAGGAAGTCACCTGGAACGGTGGAGCCCACTGGAAATGCCCAAAATTGCCCTGATTAAGCTCTCGGATGATGATGATTTCATTTCACTTCTGGGATGCTAGATTTTTGCTCCATTTTATCAGCCCGGACTTCCGAGCCTCAGTAGAGCTCAGAAAGACTGAGACAGCAGTCTTTCCACGGACGGACTCTGTGTGGCCCTGCCTGACTTACGGCTGTGGCCTCAGACCAGACCACAGGTCTCCAACTGCTTCCAGGCTCCTGGAGCTACTTCCTTCCTAAAATACCTTTTTCTACGAGTCACACCACTTTACTGCAAAAACCTAGCCTGACTGAGTTTTGGGTACTAGCCTGAGTCTTGAAGTCGAGGCCTCCCCTTACCGAACTGCAGCCCCACCCAAGGCCTTCTTCCTTCTTCTCAAGGGCATGCTTCCTGTCTGAGAGCACACCTCCCCCTCTGCTGTTTGTCCACCTCGCTTTTTCTGTGGGATCCACTTCCATGTTCCCCTCCTCCCCATCACCACAAAGGGATTTTTTACATTCAGCCACCCACACGCACTCTTTCAAGAATCGCACCGTTGCTCTGATGTCACTTGCAGAGGGCTCTGAGAAGAGCACCATGACGTAAGCTCCGCCAGAGCAGAGAGTTCTGTGCATTTCACAGCAGCGTGTCCCCAACACCTAGAAAAGTGCCTGGTACATCACCAAAGCTCAGTCAGTCAGTCCTGAATCAATACGGCAACATCACAGAATACACACTTTTTTAATTTTTTAAGGGTGAGAGAGAGAAAACAAGCCTTGGTACCCAAATTATTACACATATACAAGAACTGCCATCATCATTTCCAGAGGTTTCACGCCAAATTAATTAAACCATTAAAGAGTTATTGAAATAGTTAGGAGACAATATAAAATTAAAAGGGAAAGGATTCTTCTTCCACAGCAGGATTAAATGCAATGCCTCAGATCAATACACACTATCTTAAAGACCAGGAAACAAATCAAGGACTGTGAGTCACACAACATAGAAAAGGACTTTAGGAAAGTGGGCTGTTTCTGTCCAAAGGCAGAGGTAACATATGGGAATAAGGTTGCTCATTCAATGGAGCTGAATCAGTTCCATCTGAGTCAAGCAGCAGGACCCCAGAGATGCTGGCAAAAGCCAAATGTCTATAATTAGCTGATACAGTGTTCGAAGGCCAGGAACAGGAATAGAGGGAAGGCCTGTGATGCTGCCTGCACCCCCCTCCACCAGGGACCGGATCCACGTGAGGCAGCTCGAAGGAGCTCCCTGCAGGGCCATCTGGAAGGTGCTGTGCCAAACACCAGCAAGCCTGCTGTCTGGGAGCGGAGACCTACAAACTCAGGAGTACCTCCAACTTGGGGGCCTCCAGAGCCACCGGTCACCCAGCTGAGAGAGCATCTGTGGGCACACTTGCCTTTTGTGGGCACACTCGCCCCAGGCGAGGACCAGCAGGAGGGACACCCCGGAGGAAGGAGTCGAGGTGGCCTTGGGCTCTGAGGAGGTAAGGCTGGAAAGACTGGGAAGCACCACTCCTGGGAGTGACGGCTGGAGGCAGGAATTTACTAGGAGGCAGCAGCATCTCACCTGGAGCGCCAGGACCCCAGGTCAGAGACCGCAACTCTCAGAACTCTTCAATACTCTACAAAAGGGGTCTGCGGTTTTGTTTTTTTTCTGTAACGCACCAGAAACTAAAAGTTACAGGCTCTGCAGACCATCTGGGCTCTGTCACAACATCTCAACTCTGCCGTGGTCTGCAAAAGTAGCCATAGGCAGCAGAGCGTGAATGAACCAGCACACCTGTCCCCGTAACACTGGACTCCTGAGATGAGCTGCGGGCTGGATGCGGTCCACAGGCTGCCGTTTGCTGGCCTGGCTCTGGGACCATCATCACGGCTCCTCATCTGCTCCCAATTTTCAGCCATCCCCAGTGTTTCTCCACCAACAAAACCCTCAAAGCAAAAAGGGCCCGAGACACTGTCTTCTTCGGGAGCCCAAGGCAGGACTGACAGCCAGAATGAGGGTAAGTTCACAGAGCACACGTGCCAGGCACTGTACTAAGCCCTTCATTTGTGCCAACTCATTTTCACGCTTGTGAGGACCCTCTGACTGCTGGGGTGAGACTAGGGTGTAGTTTTATAAGGAAATGATCATATTTTGTGGAGAAGCATAATGAAGTGTTTAGGTGTGAAATGTCCTCATTTCTATACTTTAGTTTCAAGTGGTTCAAAAAAGGTTACATGTACACACCTGGATGTGTATGCATGTCTTGTGTGTACATATGAAGCAAATACGCCGAATCTCAGTAACTGTTCCATCCTAGCCGGTGAGTACACGGTGCTCACTGCACAATGATTTCCCCTTGCTGCTTCTGTGCGAGAATTCGCACTCAGAATTCAGAATAAAGGTGGGCAGAGGTGAAGGTGGGCAGGAACGCCCCGCCCACCTCTCAGGGGGCTGTCAGGCCACTATGACGGGATCCGCGGCTGCACTGAAAGCCGTTAGATGTTCCACACACGTAAGATGACAAAGGGCCCACTTCTGATTTTGATGATAAAAATGGGACTCAAATAGGAATCTTTGGATAAATATCAAAATGTTATCCTTGGTAAGTCATATGGAACACTTTTCAAACAAGGCGCGTGCACTTCTTTCCATACCAAGGGTTGGAAAGACGACCGTTTGCGGAGGGAGCAAACGTTAACTAGAGTGTTTGTTCACACTGGCACAGAGCGGTCTGTAATTCTGCGAGGGCTGTTATGGCCAAATTATTACATAATGGCCCTTGTTTCTGAGTGGCTGGACGTTCTGAGCAAGAACACAGCTGAGGGCCGAACATGCAGGTAACAACACGCCCAGAGCAGGGGCCCTATGTATGCACAAATATTCATTTTCAGAGAAAATGAAATCACAAAACCTGCAAATGCCATTCTGCACTCGCAGGGAGGGAAGGGCAGACAACGCGACTCTCTGGCCCCGGTGAAGTCGTGCCCAGCGTTCACTGCCTTCCCCCTCTGTTAGGAAAGAAGTGTTCTCTCACAGGTAGCAGCATGTTAAAACGATACAACACCACCAAACACGCATAGCGCTCGATTCAGCTGTGACTTCTGGAGGAGGTATGTCTGAGGAAAGAGAGGTGATTTTAGAGCAAGATAAAACCGAGATACCCAGGATTGAAAGCTAACTGTGGGCAAGTTAGCTTCTCTGGGCCCTAGTTTCCTTACCTATGAAATTGAAACAATGGCATTTACTTCACAGAGTTGTTGTGAGAATCTAATCAGACCGTTTATGTGCTTCCTGGCATACAAAAGACCCTCAAAGAAATGCCAGTTCGCCTCCCCTCTCTGCAGTTGTGACCAGCACCTTTAATCTCATCATTCTATTTCAGTGCACAAATCTGAAAGGCAAAACAGGGTTTATAGCAGCAAAGCACTGTCAACAACCCACAGCACAGAAACGGGGCAGCGAGACGTAAGGGAACACAGCAGAACCTCACTCGGTCCTTCACAATGATGTTGGGCACATCCCAACCAGGATGCTACCGACCTCCACACAGAGCCCCTCCCTTCCAAAACTTAACTGAAACAATTTTAAAGCAGAAATAAAATAAACACCAGTCAATAAACAAGCAGGAAAAAGACTACACCTCAGTGTCATAAAATTCAAATGCTCCCTGCCACGGAAAGCAAAGGAAGACCCAAGAGCAGAGCAGAACAGTCCAGTGTAATTGCAAGGCTCCACCACCCTCAGGAAGACGCACCAGTGAACACATAAAACGCTGAGCATCTTCATCAACATCACTAACTCTGGAGAAGAGAAGAGCAGCCTTGAGTGGCTGTGCATGCATCCCGCTTCTCCAATGCAAACAACAGGAACACCTGCTGGGGAGAAAACGATGAGACAAGGCCACGCACCGCAGCAGCGCGGATCACCTCCGCTGGAAGCCAGAGAAGGTCCCAGAAGGACGCAGCAGAATCCGGGGCTGATACTGCCGGAGGGTCTCCCCGTGTGTTCCCACCCAGGGTGACCGAAGCCACCTAAAAGGACCTTTAGAAGATCCAGAAACAAACACCACCAAGCCCGCCTCTCCCAGCCAGCCCCAGTCAGCAGCCTGCGCACCACCTGCTACAGGCCCAGCAGCCCTGCAGCTCCAGTGTCTCTGGGCTACGGGGTGCGGGGGCAGAAGCAAGATGCAAGCCTTCCAACTGGAGCACGGGGGTAAGGGGGAGAGGGGAGAAGCCTCAAATCAAGAAACCACCAACACCCAGAACAACAATGACCTGGACAGACTCCTCCGGCAAAAGCAAAGTAACAAAGCAAGCAGATAGTCACCGTGTCTAGTCACCGTGTCTCTCTCTTTCTCTAAGTACAGACTGCTGGAGGAAAGGAAAAAACAAAGCATTGTATCAAAGACAAAAAATCAGCCTAAAAGAAATTATTACCCAAAAAGAGCAACCCCCCCCCTTCAAAAGATAGTTGAGCCACAGAACTTAATATGAGTATGAGTTCAGGAAATCGGGAATTCAAAGGTAACGTTAACAAAATGAAGGAAGGAAGGGAGGGAGGGAGGGAACAGATACATAAATAAATAAATAAATAAATAGCCAACCTAAAGAAATACACTGGGGACTAAAATAAATACTATAGCAGCAATGTGTAAAATGAAACCCACAAAGACCCAAAGGAAGATGGCTTCCAATCTACGGACTGACCAGAGGAGAGCTGAAAACGATACAGAGGAAAACCAGGCGTGAAAGCAATCAGAGTGAAGCAAACGGCCAGGGGGTCCAAAGACAATCCAATGCATGGGTAACAGGTCTCTGTGCTAGTGAACTCCTGTTCAGAACCAGGAAAATGCTCAGACAGAAAACGCGTGCAAAAATTCTCCTGGGAACGTTAAAAGGATGGAATCTGCCGACATCAAGTTCCACAAACACAGGTCATGCCTCAGGCAGCAGTGACGCATATTGTGACGATTACTAGTTACACGTCAAACTCTGACAAGGAATTCCATGGGCATCTTCTCTGCACACAAACCACCGACAAAGAAGGAAAAATCGGGCTGACAACACTTAAGGGCAGATGACAGTGACTTCAAATTTTAATTAGGTCTTTGGTTAAATTTCAGTGACAGTTATTACTTCATATTTTAAAAATATATATTTTAAAAAGCACACCTAGCTAGCCTCCCATTTTTCCATGGAAGAGCAGAGAATTCTGAAATGGTATCCCACTAACAATAATCATAAGGGGGAATTTCTCTCTGTTCTTCCCCAAAACTTGTACTTGATCTGTACTAGCGGAACTACTTCTGCCTCCTAGAAGTAACAGGGAAAAACCATCTGCTCTTCTGATTCCCTTCCTCACTCAGTCCTCCCCAACGGGGGCCGGTGAGACTTATCTGACAGGTGAAATTGTGAAAGGAACCCAGCAGGCCAGCCTTGACCTCTTCCTTCTCCTCTCCTCCTTCTATGACAGCCTTCAAGACGCACATTCTTTGCTCCTCCAGGGGTTGAGCTTAGCAGGGGCCACGCCCTGCAAGGACATGAAGCCTGTCTTTCTGACTAGGAGCGAAGGGCGAGAAGCCTGAATCTGGCCACAAACTGAGTTTTCCAGCCCAGACTCCAAATATCTCCACACAAACTCCAAGATGATATTTTTACACTCCATGATGGGCTGGTGTGTCTACTCCCCAAACTGATTCTTAATTGGGAGGAGGGAAGAGGCAGAGAAAAGTGTGATTAATTATCACTGCTCAAACCCCAGTATCGGCCATGATATTTTGGGATGGCAGGATTTGGAATTTCTTAAAATATTTTTATCTGAACTTCCCTTTAATTTAAAAGTCTTCACAATGAATACGTATTATTTTTTGCATCTGATGTTACAGAAAAGTGGTCACAACTGTTTAGGGAAGAAAGTGCAAGCTCCTAAATAGAATGTGTCACGTGATCTGATTTTATTATAAAAACAACAACAGTGGACATACTGCAGGGAGGCACACGCTAAGAGCACTGACTGGTCTCCTTCAGTGTTCACAAGACCATCTGAAGTCGGTGTAAACACCGTCCCAATCCGAGATACGGAATGGAGAGTCCGAGAGGTCAAATCAATTGCCCGAAGCCACATAAGACTAGCAAGCAGCAGCCCTGAGCTTGCCAATGCCGGCACCCTCTACGCCTCTGTCCTTGAAGTCACGCGGGAATGCAGGCGGGCCCGGGGAGACCGGGAGGACACACACCGAAACGCTGACAGTGGGCCTTCAGGTCCCGGCATTAGGGGTGATGTTTCTTCCTTTTTTACAGGTATCTACGTTCATCTGTATTTTCCAAATTTTCAGCTCATCCATTCCTTGCGTAAAAAGTACAACAGTAATGTCTTTATATTTAGAAAAAAGTCCACAAGCATAAACCTGAAGTTCAAGTTAATGGTACACCCAAGTGAAGTGGCCACACAGGGCTCTGAGGTCTCAAGCAGTGCCTGGATCAGCCGTCCATGGGCAGCCAGTGTAAGCCACCAGGCCGGAGGCATCCTGGCCAGGCCCCACACAGGCTTTGAACCTGAAGAGCAACCAGCTCCGTAAGTCCCCACCCCACCCTACCAGGCACATCACTCCGGTAGCCAGTTCACTGTGCTCACAGGATAGCCTCTCTCTGGACCCCTCATGATTATTCCCAGGAGGAGTGCCCCCTCTCAGCAGCTTAGCAAGTTTTTCTTAAGGAGAACAGGAAGGGAATTTTGAATGGCCTCCATCCAATTTTTAAACTGTAAACCGCATGCCCACTTTTTGTTTGGAGACATTTCCTGCGTGTGAACACAGCTTGTTCCGTTACCAGCTTTAAAGTCATCCAGAACTGACATATCCAAGGCCAAGCTCAAGTGTTTTTTTAAAAAAGTCAAATATGGTAGGATCTTTCCTGTTTTAGCTCATCTTGTAGAAATCTCATTTGTAGATAACTCGAAAGAGAGGCTGAATACAGAGGTGCTATTGTGCACGGATGCTGCAGCTTCCCATCCTCCCGCACCTCCCCCCTGTTCCTGGTGAGCACCATGTTCCAGGACAACCAGCAGCTTCCTTCAGCCCCATGGCTACATCACGCCAGGCAGCCATGCTTGCTGCTGACAGAGTCTGGGGATGCCCTGATGCAGCCTCTCTCCACATGCTGGCAGAAGGGCTTCAAGCAGCATTTTAGGGAACCACTTCAAAGCTGGGGGGGCAGTGCAGACAGAGGCTTTGCCAAGAGAGGTGCCAACAGCCCCCGCACAGGGCCCCCGCACTGCAGGCTAGAGCACAGGCTCCCCAGTACCAGCCTTGACGGGCCCCTGCGTGTGGATGGGGCCCTGTGTTCCCAGCCTGCCCTGTTTCCATCTTCTCCGTGGCAGGTGTCCAAAACCTGTCCCACCTCTGACGGTTCTCTCCAGCCAACCTCCTTCAACCGCAGCCCTGACCTCTTGTGCTCCTTGAAGCTACACTGACCAGGGTTGAGAATATTATTCTACTTCTGTAACCCTAAACGTTCTCCCCATCCACCAGGCCCACCTCCAGGCCCACCTCCCACCTTGATATAACAACACTGATTTTACAAAGACCACACTGTCTGTGTGATTACGCTGGAGGAGCTGCCTGGCCCAGAAGCTGAAGAGTCTAGTGAAGGAGTAATTAATCAAAGTATAAACACACCATCTCCCCCACTAGGACTTATAAACTCCAGGAGGCCCAAAACAAACCTTCTTCTATATTGCTCAGGGCACTTAAGAAAGTTTTTGAAGTTAATTACTTTGGCAGAGACCAAGGTGGAGTCTTTTAAAAGGAGCCTGTGCTGAAAAATTCCAAGAATCCAACTGCTCCCACCTCTACCCAGAAACACACGATGATGAAGGAGATTAGAATGCAGATGTCTGGTGCTCACGTGACACACACCTGGACCAAATCTGAGACTCACAGGCACAGCCATAGTCTCTTTCCCTCTCACCAGGTGGGACAGGGCTTCAGGGAGGAGACAGGGCCAGCAGGAAGGCTCCCCAAGAGTCCAGGCTGAGAGGAACATGGACGTGTACTGCACACATACATGCCACACACATGCACACACACACTGCTCACCCATATGTATTTTTTACGTGCATTTCCCTTAATCAGATGATGCGATCATCCAGTCCAATCTCCGCCTCAGCTATGCCCGTAATGGAGAAAGCACTTGTTTCAGGCTCCACCTCGACGCAGTCAGGCTCCCTCCACCACCCCAAGGAAAGACAGTTAACTCCCTACAGAGAGGAAACAGGGACGGACTGTCACAGGGCAGCGTTTCTGCAAACTCACAGCGCTTCCTGCTAAGAAGACTCTCCAACCAATACCCATAATCTTCCTACCCACCCCAAAACCCTAAACAGGGCAAAGTGTTTCTCTTTTCCTTTCTTTCTCTCGTTTTTTCTCTGTACCTGAAAACCATTTTGGGGTCCTTTACTCTTCTTATTCTCTAGCATTATGGGTTGAATTGTGTCCGCAAAAAAAGACATGAGTCCTAATTCCAGGTATCTGGGAATGTGACCTCACTTGAATACAAGGTCTCAGCAGATGCAATTAGGCAAGATGAGGTCATCAGGGTGGGCCCCAATCCAGTGTGACTGGTGGGTGTCCTTATAAGAAGAGAAGAGAGGCACACAGAGAAAATGCTGTGTGACCTCAGTCACATATAGGAAGAATGCAGCTGTAAGCTAAGGAAGGCCAAGGATGAAGGGCCCCCACCAGAAGCGAGGAAGAAGCCAGAAATGATTCCACCCACAGTCTCAGAAGAAGCATGGCCCTGACAACACCTTGATTTCAGACTTCTGGCCTCCAGGCACAACAAAATAAATCAATTTTTCTAAGCCACCCAGTTTGGGATAATTTGTTATGGCAGGCCCAAAAAACTAATACACCCAGTTTCTTCCTCCAGAAAAGCCCAGAGAAACATATTCATTCACCTACCTTCTTACCTCCAGGTCCAAGTCTACCTCGCAATAAACTGTCAAAGTTGCCTTCTCTTTACTAAACAGTGCATATTTTTTTTATCTAAGAAAAAAAAACTATGACCCGATTTTGGTCCACCGTCTGAAATACTGAAAATGTTCGAGAATGGTCGGTCCTATTGCCCTATGAACTCCACAGAAAAAAAAAAGGTTTAAATAAAATATGAAGACTCCCCTCCCCTAGTGGCCACTCCCAAATAAAATGCAAAGGCAGAGCTGGAAGAAATGCATTAACAGTGTGCATGGCATGAACCTGGCATGAGAGTCCCCCTCAGGGGTGACACAGAGTCTGGCTCCCAGGATCAGGCCCGCCCAGAGGTCGCACAGACTCAGCTGTGACATTCTGCCAGCACTGGTGAAGTGCAGCAGTGCTGGGGTCAGGGGCCAGTGGGGGGGCGGGAAGAAAAGTCATCAACAACCAGGAGGTGACAGGGCTGAGCTGACCACCTGTGACCACCACGGCTCAGTTCCCTCATGACAAACAGAACAACAGCCACGAAGGCGACAGACCTGAACAAGAGAACACTCAGCCTCCTTCCCTGGAGACTGAAATGTTTCACCTGTCACGCTGAGAAGCCTCCCTGATGGCCGGGGCGCCGGAAGCCTCTGAGTCATTGTTAATTGCCGCCTTGGTGCTATTATTTTTAAGTGAAAAAATATTCCCCAACGAAATCCAAAGTATCAGAAGACAGATAAATGTATATATTTTTACCTCTTCACTACATTAAAGATATGTATCATGACCATTAGGAAACACTGAATCTATTTAAGAGAAAAAGGAAGAATGTTTTAAAAAAAGAGTAAGAAAATAATCATTTTTTCTAGCACTTACCAAAGCATGTATGTATTATATATATATAATCATTTCCAAAAACAAAACTCTTCCCGACGACTTACCTGCTCACGCCTGCTGGCTAATGTTTGCTGGCTGGGGGTGGGGGGCGGGGGATGGTGGATGCACATTGGGGTAAGTTACTTAATTCTGTGCCCTGATTTTGCCTAAGATGAAAGCAAGAAATGCAGACCTTCTTTAATGTTGGGAAAGACTTAAGAACGGGACACAGAGACCAGCTGCTGATCGGACAGTCATGTGTAGCCACATGTCTTAGAAGTTTCACAGGGCTGCATCTGGATTCAGCTCAAGCACTCCCGGCTCCACATGCATTGGGGCGCACTGGGTGCAGCAAGGAAGGCCTCCCCATCTGCTCCCATTAGCCGCAAGCCGCACAGTGGCAGACTGCTTGCTGACTTTCTGATCTATTTATATGCCTCCCCATGGACAGGTAAAGGTAAAGGAAAGGTGCTAATTTACGGGGTTTTTTTTTTAAGTTTCCCAAATACACCCTTTCTTTGGTGGCATGTAAGCCTTGCAACCCAGGTAGTGTTTACCAGCACTGGGGAGGCAACACAATGCGCCATTTATTAAATGCACAGTCTTGCCCTAAACTTTTTGTATAAAGGCAAGAGAGGCCTGTGTGAAGCTCTTCTAATCCATTTCGACCGTCTAGTTTCCATTCGGTCTTTTGCGCCCTGTGCTCACTCTGGCCACTTGTCTACAGTTCAGGAGGCCACAAACCTGAGGTGGACTGAGCAGTGTGGTGGGCGGGGCACCCGGGCACGTGTGGCTTTGAGAAGAGGACGGTGGGATGCACCACACGGAAACACACGGAAGTCACAGAAACAAGATGAAGTACATTCCAAGTGCCGTCAGGTAGCGCCCCGGAAAATGAAATAGCCAAAGGATGACGCCCATTATGATGGACAGCGTTCGTATTCCTGGGCGTCCACTGAACCTCATGAGCACTCTGTCCGGCTGACCGCAGCGAAGGCCTGCCCCCGAGAGATGCAAGGCCCCTAAGAGGCCCGGCACAGCCTCTTCACGCCTGCAGAGAAGAGGGGCTGGCACCGAGTTCCGGGGGGTAGTTCTAGGTGGCTCTGTGGGTCTGACCCACAGAGCCAACGGAGAGATTAATGAATCAGCACCATCTTTCATTTTATAGGTTGCATCGCAGTAATTGAATCTTACATAATAAAAACATATGGGTCCGGGCTACTTAGAAATTTTTACCTTCATTAAAGGAATTCTGAGCAGGGGAAAGAAGATTTCAGGTCCAGTATTTTAGAGCTTATGTAATCAGTCAGAGGGCAGCTTTCCAATTCCAACTGTGCTTGTGTTCAGGGTGGTGATTCCTCACTCTAATCAGCTGGACATGGAACAGCAGCAGCATCCGAATGGGGAGCAGGTCTAGCAACTGGAGACCCGCACTCCCCTTGCACTGGAGCCTTTCCCAACAGGGAGGAGGGCAAGACAACAGCCGTTCCCAAGAACATGTTCCGACAGACTTCAACTGAACAGCACCTTTGGGGTGCTGTTCTCTCTACCCCAATGTTGCAAGTACAGAAATGAAAGCAAAAGTGATCACTTCTTCCTTCCTCAGGTTCCTGCAGTTGCAGCCAGGGATTTACGGAGCACACAGTGCATCCACTAGTCCATTATAGTCCCCAGGCCTGTCTGTCGAAAACAGGCTGAGCTGGTTATTTCCACTCTCTGCCTACCCAGGAACTTGGGTGGCTGTGAAGCGAGGGCCACAGCAGGCTTTAGAGCCATCAAGGAAAGGTTTCAAGGGTAACCTGGGCGGCCAAGCTCATTACTGGAGACCCACCCCAAAGGGCAACTTGCCAGGAAAATTAGAATTTTCCACCACATCATACAGAACCTCACCACATCATACAGAACCTCACCAGGGGATGGGCAGGCAGACAGATGCACAGACAGAAGACCAAAGGGCATCCTCCAGGCTTCTAAACAGACACAAGCCCTGGCACAGCAGCCTAGACCTCCCACAGCACCCAAACAATGCATCTGAGGCTCCACCGCCTGCCTGCAGGTGCTTGCGGGCGTGGCCTGCTTCTGGAACCTCAGAGCGCTCACGGCAGAGATCTGAGCAAAAACCAATGCGAAGGAAATATGACGTCTTAGTACTGTACTCTTTCCAATTCTGTTACCAGGTAACTTAAAGTGCCACTTAGGTATGACATCCCAGAAGAAAAAGATACTGCCAGGGCAATTTATGAGGGAAATCATGAAAGAAAGGGGGAAAAAAGGAAAAGTGGGCTCCCTACTTCTTCCCCACCCACCCCCAGTCCCTGTCAAAAAGTAGGGCTTATGGCAACCTATGTTGCCTTTGCCTTTAAATATTTACAGTGAGTGTGAAGTCATGCATGAGACTTCTGTTTCAAGTCCAGGAACTTTCTAATAACCAACCACTGTCTCTCAGTGAAATGTCCAGGCGGTTAAGCAACAGCCGGGTTGGGCACCATCATTCCTATTAAAGAACTGAGCCACTCAATCCTCCACCCACAAGGGCTTCCCTTTTCAGAAGGGCTGTACTCAAAGCCACAAAGAAGAACCGAAAGGAAGAAGGGAGGAACAGCCACCTGTGGGGACTGTGCCTGCACCCGGTGGGACGTTCCCCTTCTCTGTGCTGCCGCCAGAACGCCCACAGGCAGGCTCCCCAGGCCACTCACTGCACAGCTGTGGCTGCTGAAGGTCCAGTGCTTCGGAAAGCTGGGAGGCTCCCTTCCTCAATGAAGCCCAACTTGATTCACTGAAGAAGAGCCCTGTTCACTCCCCGTCCTCCCCAAGGCAGGTATGACCAGACCGGGGGAGGAAAGCGGCCTCAAAAACCAGAGATGCAAGGGAGTGGTGCTGAAGAAGGTACCTAAACCATCGCCAGAAGCTGAGATGGGTGAACACAGGGAGGGAAATCAGCCGGTATCCGCAGCTCATTTGCTCTGTTTTTGGGAAACCAAAAAGGGACCAAGATCAGGAAAATGCCCGTATTTGTGCCTGCTGGGTCCTGCTTAATACTGCCAGCGGACTCAGGTGACGGCGGAGGGTGCAGCCCTTCATGGCAATCGGGGCTGAGCTCAGAGGTCGCACGTCTCAAATAAGGCTGCCCGGAGGGCTGCATATGTCCACGACATATGTTCCTCGGGCCCCTCCTCCTGACACCGCAGGCTGCCTTGAAGTGGCCACTTTTCATCCAGAGAAACAGAGCAAGCTACAAGGGCGCAGATCACTAATTTAGGAAACATGGCCCAGGCCTCACACAACACCCAAACCCTTGAGCCCCAGAAAGGGACTTCCACTGCACCCAGGTCAACAAGGAGGGTTATCCTGTTACTGGTAAAACAATCATTGAACACTGCGCCCTAGGAGAAGCACTCTATCATGTGCCCGTTTATTTAAATCTTCCAACTATCTGTAAGAATCTCATTGTATCCAACTTTCAGATGAGGACACTGAGGCACAGGTAAGCCAAGTCACCAGGAACTGGTAAGGAGCAGGACCGCGTTCAAACCCAGGTGTTTTGACCCCAAGTCCAGCATTTTTTCACTGCTCCTCACCTGCCTGCCCCTGCCCCCACGCCCTCCCCCCATCTGCTCCACCCTGTGGCCAAAGGCCAGAGCAGCAGGTACCCACAGCTTCCCAGAAAGGCATCCCAGAAAGGCATCGGGGCGCCTGTCCCTCCCAGCTGCCCCTGTACTATCCCTGTCCACCCACTTCCAAGGGCCCATTGACTCCGAACGGTTAAGACCACCATGAGCATGGTGGGTTCCTCTCTCACGTGATCAGTAATTTTTATAGCATCTTTAAGATAAAATGGATTTGCTGTATTTATAATAAGGAAATAAACAGAATAAGCAACTGGTAATTATTTCATGCCTTGCTTTTAAAAAAGTTTTAGCCCCCAGACAAAATGTTCGTGCAGACTAAGAGACAACTTAAACGGACAGCTCACTGCGCCAGCATCAAAGCCTGATTGAAGTAACTTTATTTCTCATTTGTTGGGACTACAAACCTATTATGTGTGCACTAAGTGTGCACAACCGTATCACTGATCATAGCAGCCAGTCTTTATCAAGTACTATGTGCCAGGTAGCGTTCAAATGCTTTACACATACTGACTCGACTCATACAGCGATGCTATGAGGGTAGGCACCATTGTGATCTAAAGTGAAAACCTAAGGCACAGAGAGGTCCCGGAGCTAGAGAGAACAAAATGATGGATGCTGAGTCTTGCTGCTTTCCTCCTGGGAGTTTTAATCATGTAACTCGCAGTTCTGACCATTCAGCAATACTTCCTCTTATATTAACCCATAAGCACTTTGTTACATAAAGTACAAGTGTCTCAAACCACATCAACTCACTTATCCTATGAACCCAGCCCAGTGAGTCCACTCTTTTCCTGTTTATTATCTATTTTGTACACACAGATACAGAAACAGAAAACAAAAATAAAATCTAAGAGTGAGGATGCTTTCTTTCTGGCCTACAGATTACCAAAGACAGTTACTTCTGAGAGGGAATCAAATACAGGGGACTTGTCGTCAGGGGAGTTCTAAATCCACGCATAAGCCGTGCAATCAAACTCACCACTGAAACGTCCCTGACACCTTCCCAGAAGTCCAGCATATGATATTTGGTGCGTGTGAACCTGAACATGGGCATGTATGCAAACACAGAATGCACACAGCAGTGTGAGAATATAACGGACCACTCGTACGAATTACAAGTTAGTAGAAGTGATGCTAAGTCCTATTCTCTACACTGGAGGAGGAATGTGGTTATTAAATGCAGTTACACCTGTGCAAGTTAACTGTGTTTGTGAAGTTGGAAGTAAGGTGCTAAAGAAATGTAGACGGTTGTAAGCAGCTTCTGCATACCTGCCTGCCCCTGGTGACCTGGCAGGCCCCACCTTCCTGGCCTGATACCTCAGGGAGCCCTCTGGAAGCCAAGCACCAAGGGCAGCTCAGCATGAGCCTTGCCCCTCCCAGCACCTCTGAAGAAGGCCTGGCACACACCCTGAAACCAAAGCCAGCCTCTGCTCTGTCTCTGGAACCAGCCAAGAACACCCTAGATCGTGTCTTTGTTCAAGGCCTGCGTCTACGTGAAATGCAGCCACCCCCTCATCACTGCACATTACATTGCACTTACCCCAGGGCCAGTCTGCTAAGTGAACCCGGTCCCTGAACAAGGCAGCCCCTCAAAACTTGCTTAAAGATGAGCATAAGAAATCCGCAGAGGCCCTCAGCTCAAGCTGCCTTTGCACAGGAGAAAACTTACCCAAATACTGAGCGATGGATCAGCAAGGTGCTGCCTCAGTGGAGACGCCTGCAGGTCCTGCAGAGGGCATCTAAAACTGAGAAGCGACTTACAAAATTAGGGAAGAGATCTTGCTCGCTTCACAACTAATTCGATTTGTTCAGCTGTTAAACACACAAACGAAAGTCCCTCCACAGAAACTAAGGTGTGTGCACAAAGCTGGCTGAAAGGAATTTTCAGAAACATTATTTTCCCCTAAATAATTACTAGCTAAACATTTTCAACCAAGCTGTAAGAAAAAAATCAGAGTAATTTTATTTCTTACTACCTGGGGCTCCATAGTAATTATGCAAATGGCGGGGAATTTGTCACTTTGAGTAAACCGTAAGTGCATAAAATAATTTGATTGAGTAAAATACAGTTGCCTTAGTCATCATCATACTAATTTGACAAGGACTTCAAAAATGTCTCTCAGCTGTCTGCTTCTGGGTTAGACATGCAAAAACCCATCTTCAAAATGATGCTTCTTCAGGAAAAAAAAAATAATCAGTCCAGCAGTTTCTGCCCATCCACTAATTACCAGCCCACCAGATGCTCTCATCCCACCGGATGACAAAAACCAAGGTGAGTGACTACAAAGCAGTGAGCCGGAACTTGGTCAAACACACTCAGTCGTTCACCTCTCTGCTCATCAACACCACCTCAGACATAGGGTTTGAGTAACTCTACACAGGGAAATGCCCACCACCAGTGCAGAGAGACCACCTGTGTGCCCCACGCACAGACGAAACTAGCCTTTCAAAGTTTTTCTCCTGAGGAAATTCAAATGCACTTGCATGGGAGCATCAGCCACAACCATCCAGAGGTGGCAGAAGCGTTATTTCCTGTACAACAAACACACCCTCCTCTGCTGGAGGCAGCCCTACGCTCAGGGAACGGCTTGAAATACCTTCAGTGGGTCTCCACCGAACACCATGCAGCCCATGTGAAGTGACGCACTCTCCAAACGGCCCCAACTTAGGCAAAGATGTCACAACCTTGCTGGTAGGCCAGTTCAGACTGGAGCCACGTGAAGCAAAGACCCAAGCAGAGGAAAATTAAATTGTATTCTGTATTCCGCATATAGAGACCATCAAACTGAATGGGTCCCTCTTTTCACGCTGAGAAAATATTTTGTAGACCATCAAGCAGTCTAGGTGAGTAGGAGAGACCATCCCTAGGACTGTTGACATGATTCCAATTAAAATATCTGAAACATGATCTGAAACATGATCTCAATTAAAATATTTGGAACAATAACAGGTCTCAGAATCCTCAGCTGGCCCCAGCTGCTTTCACCTGGGACACCTCATCCATATTATCACTAAGTCTGTGCTTCGGGGTCAACGTCAGTGCTCTGCGCTCCTCTGGGAGACCACTGACACCCAGGCAGGGGGTCACCGGCCCTCCTAGCTTAACAATTGGTAGCTTTCTCATTGATATACAGGACCTCCCACCCTGGGCAGGTTTTTAAAGGAATACACACACACCCACACACACCCACACACCCACCCCGGGTCCTGCTTTTCAAAGTTGCTTCTCGAATCACAGGCAGCTTCCTGGTTGTGTTCCCCGGGGGGGTGGGGGGGGGGTGGGGACCACACCTGCGTCACTCAGTCACTGGGCAATCTGCCTTTTCAGAGGAAAAAAAGGGAAAAATGAAATGAAGCCTACATATGCAAAACAAATGGCACCTGGGAAGACAAAACAAAAGGTAGCCACATGGACTTTTGGAATCGAGTAGGAAGTAACGTCACTGGCATAAAATTTGCAATCTTATAGAATACACACCTTGCGTATGGGCCCTGCCTGTGTGATCACCTACAATCAGGGCTTTTCAGGTTTCCTAAGCGAGCTTGAGATGAACTAAAAGGAAGAACCCTGCCTTCCTGCAAACACCCTGAACTCTTTCATTCTCGAATTATTCCTAACGAAATCTCACATAGCTGAAGGAGTAACAAACTTTTTATTCCACCTGCCAAATAGCAGACGAAAACTCCCAAGTGAGCCAGGAGAGCAAAACACATAGCAAGCTGATGCAGTCAACCCTGGCGAACAAACTATTTATTTTCAGGAGGTTCAGATGGCAGTGGAGAGTCGAGGGCAGCCAGGCAAGGCAATGCCCTGAGCACCTTCTGTCTCCACTCCTCGTAATCAAAATGAATTCAATTTCCTAGGCCTGTCCTTTCCTGGGCCTTATCTGCTTTCTGCCAGTTACCTGTTGATTCCTGTCACCCTACCCCTTGAGCCAGGCTTTTCACCAGCCCAGGCTGGAAGTACCAGGAGGCCCCCACCAGGTGGACTGAATTCCTCCAGCTGCCACTTGTCTATTGCAGGATTCCAGTTAATGTCCTGTCTCCTGGCACCAACCCTGTCTCTGTACATCTGCCACTCTACCAGCCCTCTGCTTCTTAACTTTCTAAAGGACCTTAGGCCACTCATCTGATTGAAGTCCAGCTGCATTTCTTTCTAAAACCTTTAGATCACTGTGAGCCAAACCTAAGCCCATGCCTTTATCGTTCATGGTGTGAGAAGTTACACTGGGGTTTGCTGCACATGATGAATGCTGCTCTCTACTGAACAAAACTGGTTTTGAAACAAACTGTTAAACTGGGGGCAGCCGCTGATACGCTGATGACCCTCTTTTAAACACAGACCCACCTGGTCAGGAATTATATACTCTGTGTGCATTCCTGCAAAGACCAACATGTGTTTATTAATGTGCATTTGCATCGTAGTAATACACATATCTATTTTAATATTTTGACAGCCAAATGCCCTCCAAGGAAGGTCTAATAAACTGACCCCCACGACACAGCTTTCTCTTAACCCCCAATTCCGAAGGCCACAGGTACTGTCTGCAATTGTGCACGGTAACCGTAAAAAAAAGTACCTCTTATAAAACAAAAACATAAACAGGAAACAGAAAGTGCTTTTGGCTACAAGGTTCCTCTGCAGCATACGAGTCATGGGAGCCCAGAGATGGGTATTTCAATGCCTTTCGCCTCACAAGGGGCAAAGGAAATGCAATTTGATTTTCAGAAGCCCTGCAGTTCGGTCATCCCAGGAAGAGAGCTGAGTTGGAACAATCTTTTATCGGAAACATGTAACTGGCTTACCCCCACACAGGCCAAGCCTGCTCGTACCTCCTTCCAACAGCAAGCCCCGTGTCCCAGGAGATGGGTTATGAATGGTGCAAGGCAGTCAGCACCTGGCCCTCATTAACTGTAACCCAATGGCCAGCAAGAAGGGATAAGGGGCAGCACCAGGGAGAGCAGAGTTCTCTCTCTGGACATGGCAGTCCAAACAGTGCAACCTTGTCCAATTCTACCTCCGTCAAACTTGCTCACTAACACTCAAAGTCTGTGGCATTTGATTCCAGTTTCAGGTCAATAGTCAAGAGTGGGTAGTGTGAAAGGATTTAACACTATACACTCTGAAAAACCTCCTCATGTTTAGGCAAGACTATACTTAGGTCTGGGCGTGCACTCTCCGGGACTCAGGTTGGGACCACCTGCAAGGGGCTCCAGAAAGCGGCCGAGTGGGTATCTGACAGTGCTGAGTCATTACAAGCTGTTTCCTCTGCTCTGTTACGTGCCCCTGGGCCGTTTGAGCATTAATACCCCCTTTCAGTAGGCAAATGAAATAGACATAGATTGTGAAAAATGATGCAATCCCCTTGCGGGCCAGAGACGATGGTGGGGAATTTAGGTCTAAGAGTGGATAGCGGGAACTACTGCACAAACTCTCAGCTGCTCTCCAGGTATGGTAACTTTATTCCAGACGCTGAGAGATGGCTGCGGGGATATGGAGAGGGACAGTCCCCAAGCAGCCCTGGTTTGAATCAGGCCACACTCGGGAGCATTTTACTCCAAGCTGTTAACCCCCCTCCCCCCCCCAAAAAAAATAATTGGCGGATGGAGAAAACGCCCGGAGAAAATGATGCATAATGGATTTGTTCTCCAGGCAGATGGAATGGAGAGTAGAGGACGCAGGAAGCTAACTGGCTTTTCTCCCCATGTGCAGGTCACCTGAAATCTGCAATGCCTTTCTTCTCCAAGGGGGCTCCTGAACTCGCCCTCTGGCTACACTTTCTAGCGGGAGAGGAAAGGTTTCACATCCACCTGCCCGCAGCCTCTCGAATCCCCCCAGCCCTCGGCGGCCGCACGAGCAGCTGCCGGCATCCGCGGTCCCGCCCGCTCCTGGCGGGCTCGGCAGCCCCAGCCGGCAGCTCCCCCAGCAGCCAGCCGCCTCTGCACCACTCGCCAACCTCCACGCCGGGCGGAGGTCACGCCCGCGCGTCCCCTCCCCATGCCAGGCGGCTGCCCGGGAGCGGGGCTGGGGAAGGGGCTCCACAGCAGAGTTGGCACGGAGACTCACCAGGTAGGCGCCCACCGTGCCCTGCGCCAGCATCAGGGCGCACTCGGACACCAGGAATATTTTGATGTTGGAGAAGCAGGACACCTTCTTTTTCTTCTTCTTGTTCCTCTCCGCCTCGTCCCCCTGCAGCTCGCCGCTCCGGCCGCCGCCCGACGAGCCGCCCGGCTTCTTCCCCTGCATCCTTCTCCCGCTGCTGCCGCCGCCGCTTTCCCGCTCGCCTCGGGTCGCCCGGACCGCTGCCGGGCGGGGGAGCGCTCAGCGAGGCTGGGAGCTGTCCCCACCTCAGGCCCGCGGCGGCCGCCCCCGTCCTGCCGGGGCTGGAGAGGTGGAAGCACAGCTCCTCGCCGCCGCCGCCTCCGCCGCGCTCGCCCCTTCCTCCTCCTCCTCCGCCCTCCCCTCTCCTCCTCCTCCGGCTCGGGCTGTGCCAATCACTGGGGCTCCTCGCGCCGCCCGCCGCCTCCGCCGCCGCCTCGCCGCCCGCGGACGCCGGCCGCTGCCATCGCTGACTTCCCGTGACCCGCTGGCCTCCCTGCCCTCGCCTCTCCTGTCTTCACCCAGGGGCTGGAGCCTGATGGCCAGTGCCCGCCCCCGCGTGCCTCTTCCTGCCCACGCGCCCCCGGGGAGGCACGAGGAGAACTGGCTCGGGACGCCGAGGCCTCGCGACCGAGGCGAGGAGGGTCCCGATGCCTGAAGGACCATGGAGAGTCCGTCCTTGCGGAGTAAGAGGGGTGCGCGGGGCGGGGGGGGGGGGGGGGGGGGGGGGGGGGGGGGGGGGGGGGGGGGGAGGCCCCGGTGGGAGGGAGGCGGTGCCCAGCCCCTAGATGGCGCTGCGGGGAACGGGGCGCCCCCGCGGACGCTGGGTGGTACTGCACGGGAACTGGCGGCGCAGAGGTGGCGGCGATGGGGCGCTCTCGCAGGGCGGGAACCTAGAGTTCCGGTATCTGGGCGCTAGACGGAGGGAGGGGGGCTGGGGCTGTTTCTAGGAAAAGAGCATAGAGTACTCAGAAAGGGGTTACGGTCTCTCTTCCCCTCCGCCGGGGCATTCCTGGGGACAGATGTTGCACCCTGGGGCTTGAGGAAGTGCCAGAGGTCAGAGCTGCTCGAGGCTTCTGCAGCCCATGGGCCTCTGCTCTCCCCAACCACGGGGTGTGCCTACACCGCCCCAGACTGAAAGGAAAGAAAGGAACGGAAGCACAGCAAGAGGAAAGTTGCATTGATCCTTCGAAGCCTCGCCAACAGTCAGTCGCCCCCCAGCCACAGCGTCTAGGCTGCTGCACAGTCTCAGCGACCCCCGCCGAGGGCTTGGGTTAAGCCCTCCATCTGCCTGGAGCCCTTCCTCAGGATGATGCAGCTGGGCGGCAACTAAGGGGAAGTGATTAGCCTCAGACCTGCACTGGTCTCCACCCCTCCCCTAGTTTTGTGGCGGGGCCACTTTCCTTGGCCTTGACCTGAACGTCCCGATTCATGGCAGCTGGTCTTCATAAACTATTACCTGGAGTTTGGACTACATGGCACTACAATTAGAATCTGCTAGCACTCAGAGGGCTTTTGGAAGCTCAGAGGAAACTGGACAAGTACCAGGAACCACTCAGCATCTTCCACCTGGGCCTTTGGAAGGTGTGGGGGGTGGGGGTACAACTGATCATTTGAAAAGCCTTTCCTTAATAAGTGTGTCAAAGAAAATGACCCACGCTCTTAGGCTCCTGTGTACCAATGCAGGCTTAAGTTTGAAACTGAATAGCAGCTGACGCTCCCATAATTTTCACTTACCCTCGAAGCCCGTGAAGGAGAATGGGTGGAGTATGATGGGGGCATTGTCTTGCTGGACCAGTTAAATATAAACCTCTTTATCCTTCTGTGGTTCCAGACATGATCTCACCTAGGCCTGGTGTCCATGTCAGATGCTCTCCTCTCCTTGCCTGGGCTCTCTCCTACCTGCACTGGCTCCCACCACAGAGGTCTCTCTACATTTCCCCCCACCAATCCCTGTCACCATGGTTACACTAGTCCCCAGCAGTCTGTCACCTGCTGCTGCCCCTCCCTCGCTCCCCCTACTCTTCCTTCATCAGAGCCAACTTTTCTTCAGCGAGCTCCTCTCCCTCACCTGGGCCCCTCCCTCACTCTGGCATCAGGGAGCGCTTCCTGACTGTATGGGGAGAAGATCCCTGATGAGCTCCCCCCTTTCCCCGCCCCCACACTGTAAGCTGCAAAGCCCAGTGGGGACTGTTTACTTGTATCTGAACAGCGACCCCACTGCTGCTGAAATGGCCCTCAGGCAGCACTATAGCCTTCCAGTCTTACTCAGATTCTTACCTTGTAACAACAGAAGCTAATGCCTATTGTCTGCTTACTCTGGCCGGGTGCCATTTGTTCCAAGTACTTCACCTGCACTTACAATTTAATCCTCACAGCCATCCTCTCGACCAGTTACTGTTATTAGCCCTGTTTTACAGATAAGAAAACAGAGGTCCAGGAAGGTTAACTAACCTTACCAATGCCATACAGCCAGGACACGGCAGAGCCAGCCTTTGAAACCGGGTGTTTGGCACCCCTGCCACGGTGTCCATGCCTCCTGACAGCGGAGCTCATTTATCCCCCAGCGGTCAGGCTCAGGGCGAGGGCGGGACTCATGCTGTTCCTGTGCTGCAAAGGGGGCCTCGGAGACGTGTGGCAACTAGCCCAGTGTCCCACAGCTCCGAAGGGACAGGACCTGACCCTCCAGCTGTCTGGTCTACACCTCACTGCCTCATACACAGTCCAAAAAGAGGCACTGCCAGTTTTGACCGTTTATTTTAGATAAAAGCTTAACTTTCTTCGTAGAAATCAAACACTTTACTGCCAGGGAGAGGATTCCATATTAAGGTTGTAGATTCCCCCTATAACTAACAGGAAGCAGCTATGAAAGTAATCCTGCGCCTGAAGCCTGAAGAATAATCAAAGTTGGCCTGAGGAAATTAGCTGTCAGCCTCATGACAGTCAGAAAGAAAGAATTTAACATGTACCTTGCCTTCCCTCTTGCTCATCCTTTATTTACCTCTAGGCTAGGGGTCCGGGGTGCTCCTGCTGGCGTCTCTCGTGTGCGGACAGAAGGAGCAGCAGCAGAAGGGTAACGGGCATCATATCTTACAGCACATGACTGCTGGCGGGTGCTCTGCGGTCCTGCGCCTCATTCGAACCTCCCATCAGGGAGGGCTGATTTTGTTCGCCCCGTTTCGCTCGTAAGAGAGAGCACCAGGGGCTTCCTGGAGCACACAGCTTGCAAGTGTCAGGAATCAAAACCTGCTTTTTCTGCCCCAAATTGGTGGGATTGCTGAGGGGCAAGAGGGGGAACTACGAAGGACTCCCAGGATCTGCGGTGCCCCCTCTGAAATGGACAACTGACTGCCCTGTCAAGCAGAGCATAGACCCCACCCAACACCTCCACCGGACAGCCAGAAATGCTGCCTTGGAGAAACACTGCGGCCACCCCTACCGGCCTGGAGGCTTTTCCACCCATCTGTCCCCCTAGTGGTAGGTGGTGAGTTTAGGGATGGTTGTATTGTGAATGGCCGTAGGGCCCTCCTGATTAGTGTGACCTCTGGGCTACTTCTCTGGGCCAGGTGACTTTTCTAAGTTAGCTGTTCATATTGCTAATTAAGGCTGTGGTTCCAGGATTCCTTACTTTGTTGTCTACTAGAGGTATTCCAAACACTGAGAAGCCATGCGACCTGGAAACCTGATCTAGGGAAGCATAAAGAAGATTGGGTGGCACAGGAAGATAAACTGGCTTCTGATTCCTAAAATGTCAATAAGCTGTCGTTAGGATTCGGAGAGCTTTTCTCCCCAACTTTGGAAAGGGCCATCAATTCACTTACGTGGGAAAGAGGTGGGTTAAGTTCATGGGCATGGAAAAAAAATGACAACATCATCCACCATTCCTGGGCTGAGGCAAGATTTCGCAGCAAGCAGCCTCAATGTAATTTGACACAATGAGAAACTTGCTCAGGTAATTCACACGAACCATCTTTTGCCAGCTTCAATTCTGTTCACAGGCAAATACAAAGTTGAATAAATGTGAAGAATGACTTCTGATTGTCACTGGGATAGAGAATAAATGCTGAGATTCTACCCTATGGGTGGATTTTTTTCTTTTTCTGAAAATACACCAATCATATACTGTGTCCAACCAAGGACAGAATTGGGGCTAAGCCAACTTCTTTGGCTTGAAACGAATATTTGGGCAGAGTTGAAGCTTAGTTCCTCTTCCTCAGAGTTTGTCTCAGCAACCTCACCCCCATCCCACCACCGCCTCCACTGTCCAATTAGCCTGGTCCATAGGCTTTTCTACCATATAGCCTGTGTTTGCTACTTACAATATTCCCAGTCCTACATTTCAAATTATCTCTTAATTTGAATTTATCCTAAAGCTCAGCATAGAAGCGAAAATGATAAACATCCATGTGGATGCAATTTTTTTAAATGTTGAATTCAAAACCCATGTGGAGAAACAGAAGAAGAAAAAAAAGAACATTAGTGGAAATTATGAGTAGAAAATAAATAAAAACAAGTGTAACAAACAATAAAATATTTTAAAAAGCATTAATAAATTTTTAAAAACAATTAAATGGATATTTTCATGACAATTTTACCTGACCCTAAGATAATTACCTCTAAAGATTTTCCATTGCCGGAAAACTTCACCAGTGACAACTTTCAGACTTTACAAAGCAGATAGTTCCATATATTTTTCCAGATATAAAAACAAAAGCGTAAAATCCAGACTCACTTTATGAAGTCAGCGTAACACTGACATAAAACTTGACAGACACACAGCAAAAGAACAACAAACATGACTGTGATTTTGCAGTGCCACGTTAAACACTTCAATGGCACGATGAAAACCGAACAATAAGCCATACTATCTCTCTCATATTACTTAGTGATTCTGAAGTTTGTACAGTTGAATTACAAGCAAAAAACCCCCCCAAAACTAAGACCATATTGGAGCAGGTAAAGCGGGGCAATTAAAGAGGCACGTCCTACTAGGTATTAAAATATAGCACAAGCAACACTGAACCAGCTCAAGAAATGGCAGACGGAGTAAGAGAATAGGACAGTCAGCCCTCAAACAGGCCTCGGTACATATCCCAGCTTAATAAAGTAAGCACAAAAAAAGAGGGAGGGAGGGAGGTTCTTCATCAGATGGTTGAGAAAATGGATTAACTCACATCATAGCCTCACTGTGCAGCAGCGAAAAACTAAACAGTTTTTTAAAAGATGGATTAAAACATCATACGCAGACAAACGTATGAGTGAATACTTATCAGATCTCTGGAGAGACAAAGACATTCTAAACAGAAAAGCAATGACAGTCATTACAACGGGAAAGCTGGGTAGACTTTCGTATTCCACAATTAGAACTCCTCTCTATCAAAACACAATACGCAATGAAAATCACAAATGGGGAAAAGTACTTTAGCAACAGGCCAGAAGGGTAGTATCATCCAAACACAAAGCGCTGTTACAAATCCATAAGTAAAATTCCAATTCTCCAACGGAAATGTGGGCAGAAGATCCACACAGGAATATTTTAAAGGCATGTACAATAAACATGCAAAAACATTCACACTCATAACTAATCAAACACTAAGTAAAACAACTACAAGATGCATTTTATTCACCCCACTAAAATAGCAAAACACTTTAAATGAAGAGGGTAAAGGGGAGATAAATGGTGATGGAGGGAGACTTGGGTGGTGAACATACAGGACAACATACAGATGATGGGTCATAGAAATGTACCCCTGGAACCTGTATAATTTCATTAACCAATGTCACCCCAATACATTCAATAAGATAGATAGATATATGGAACGTTTTCTGTGCTGATAACAGTTTGATGGAAAGGCTCCCTGCTAAATGGCTGGCAGAGGCATGAATTTTCACAAACTCTGGAAAGTGACTTGGTAATATCTATTTCAGTACTCAAATTGTCCACTTTCTTTGGCTCAGAAATTCCCCTCCAATGAGTCGTTCCTGAGAAAATAATCACACACATGGACAAAAATATAAGCACAACATCACGCACACACGCCACACTTAGCACAAGGGTTCCGCCGTCGGAGGCAGACTACCTCAGTTCGAGTCACAACTGACCACATACTAAGTTATGACCGTGGATTGCTTACCTTGCATATCTAATCTGTGATTTACCCATCTTTACAATGGGAATAACAATAGTACCCATCCTAGCATATTGGGAATATTGGAAGAATACCAAATCTTACCAAATGGCAGATTGTATATTCATATACATTTCTGAGTTACCGTTAAAAAAATAAGCATGCACTATGACTACAGTTTACATTTTTTTCATTAATACTAAAAATGCACGCACACTGCATTATTTCAGGACCCAGACTGCCTCATTTGAGTGGGAAACCTGCAGCAAACTGACATTTCTCACGCACTCTGCCCCAGTTCAGAGGCATAAAATGAAACCTTGCCTGCAGTCGGTACCAAATTCCATGCTTATTCGGAGTCCCTTTGTAGTCTCTTCTTTCTAGTTCTCACCACGCGAGGCAAGTGTTCTCCCACTTCCTTGTGCAGGGCCCTCTTCCTAGCTGTAGGAGGAGGGCTTCTCTGGCACCACCCAAACTGTGGAGGGAAGCTAGAGTAGTTGCAGCCAGAGCAAACCCTTGCAGAGTTCCAGATCCCTTAAACAAAGGCATTAATAAGTCTGGAGTTACCGGTCAAGGACACTTCTTATAAAAAAAAAAAAAGGTAAGAAAATCAGGACTTCGAGGAGGAACTGCATTAACCAGGTGAGGGAGGAACAGTGCTCTTGTCCTCTGCATGGTCTCACTGAAGAGAGTATCCAGAGACTACATCTCATATTCAAATGTGCTATAAGTCAGAGGCTACAAGCTACAGAGACAGAACTGGTGGTGGAGGAAATATGGACAAAATACGGGGAAGTGTGGGTCCTCCGAGACTGAATCCCAAACAGAGAGAGGACACCTTGAGCTGAGTGACGCCTATCCCTTCTTGGAATAGCAAAAACTCAACATGCCACCACCCAGGGCAATTACTCGTCAGGAGCCAGGACCACATAGGTGCATTTCCCAAAGGCCAAGGAGTCATCTGGGGGGAGACCGGTTATCAGTATGACAAGGGTCACAATGAGGTGGAGGAACAAAGACCAAGTGTTCAATGTCCTGAATGTCAGTGTGACCTGAAGACAAACACAAAGCCAATATCATGGCTAGAATGATGAGAAAAGCAAGGTTCAAACGGAGGTTGTTTGTTGTAGCAGTATACTAGAAAGTCTTAGAGGTCAATAAAACTTCATGCTTATAAGAAGCATCACGTACAGCAATTTAATTATGTTAATACTATTAGGAAAAATCAATGTGAACCGATGTTAAAAAGCAGTATTTTTCCAGCTAGAAGTGTCTCCACAGCGGTAGCATTACATTCACTGCCTATTCTCATGTGAAACCCTAAATGGCCAGATTTGGACATCTAATGCTTCACTGGAAGAAAACTAGCACTCCTGGGGTGTGTATGAGCATGCCTGTGCACGCGCACGCACGCGCACACGCACAGCAGAATGAGCCTGGAATACCCGTTGTGGCCAGAAACAGAGATACTTCCCAAGATGCCAGGAACAGGGCTGAAAGGACGTAAGAGCCAGTTCAGAGGCCTCTTGCAGGCCAAATTATAATATGAGCATCCAAAAGGGCATCATAATTGTGCTTAATTGAAATATGATGAGTTTGTGAAAGGCCATAATTTCCTAATTATACTAAGACAAAAGTTAATAGGAAGTATACCAAAGGTAATGAAAATGAACATAGAAGTTTGGCTATTAAGGGACCTGTTTAATTATTTATTAATTTTAATGAGAGGACGTTAACATAAATTGACATTTTATCTCTTCTATTAATTCTGTTTGATTCTAAAGCAGGGACATAAAACTAATGTCTGTCTGCATAAATAGCGAAGGAGAAGTACAGGGAACTATGAGTTAGCCCAACTGCTTGGGGAAAATACAGAGCGCCGAGAGCAGGAGGGCCTTCGAGGTGCCTGTGCTCACACACAGTCACTCAGCAGAGTTGGTTCAAAACTGTGCTCCAGTTCCAGGAACTGGCCAAGTGTCTTCAACAGCAGCCCTCATTGCACAACCTTGGTTCCGCCTCTCCTGAGAGGTGCCACCTCTGGACGTTTCCCTGAATTATAATGAGTCACTAGTGTGGCATCCGCATACTTTAAATAATGCCGGTAGACAGGGTCACCCCAATGTGGGTATCCCAGCAATGGGACCCTGGGCTGGGCCATGCTGGCCGAGAAGGACTCCGACACATGACGCAGAAACTCCAGGCTACTAATGCTAGAATCTGTGGGGAAAACATGGACCTACTTTTTTTTTTTTTTAATCTATGTAAAAAGAGAAGATTATCTTAAAAGGAAAGCTTCGACCCCAATGTCTATAGCTTGGGAGAAATGACCTGGGTTTTTATGCCACATCGAAGAAGTAAACAGTCAACCAGACCTTGCAGTCTTGGCTGTCTGAACTGGTACCTATTTTCTTCTTGGTCTGGGGGAGAATACTATAACCCTGGAAAGGTTTATAATTGAGTGTTACTGTAACATCAGGAAATATAAAAGTGGTATTAAAATAATACAGAAATAGGGAAGAAAATGAGATATTGACACTTCAGGAACAGGTTTAGGTATGAGCACAGTAGCATTTCTGATCATCATTATCTCTGTGTATGTCTTGTTGGATTGTCTGAAATGCTGAAAAGAATGTCAACGAAGAGAATAAAAAAGAGTCCTTTAAAAATATAACACATCATGGATTTTTATAAATGTTTTAAGTTAGTTTCCATTGCAAGGTTGGGATCAGAAGCCAGATGATGATGGGAACAGGGCCAGGGCTAGGGGAAGGCCAGTGAGGCCTTGGGAGCAAAATAGAAGGGAGTATAAAAAAGTATGATTTTGCCGTATAATGTACACTTCTTTGCCTAAATTTTTGAGGGAGAAATAAGGATGCACAGTATACATGGGTAGTACTAATTCTATATCTATATAAATGCATTTAATTTTATTTATGCTTATGCATTAAAAGTGTAACTCTACAAAGCACTAGCTATATCTGTATGCCAAATACCCTTTATAATACAAAAACGAGTATCTAAATAAATAAGTTCTTGAAATAAAAATTGAAACAAAAGATTTTTTTTTCCTGAAAGCTCAGGCCAAAAACATGGGTGCACATAATACATGGCAAAATACAGTAAGTAATCAAGATTAGTAACATTTTAAGGCAGTGTTTTCTAAAAATCAAAATTAATGCAAAAAAAAAAATCTCTGGTGAACCAAACATGGACATTTTAAACACTGACAGGGTGGAAATTAAGACAGTGTGGACAGTAAGTGTGCAAATGGCTCCTTTTTCCAAAGCTGTGTGCAGGGAATTGACAGGTTGTGCTATGGGGGGACCCCACGTCCATGGAGGTAAACTGGCTTGCTTGTTGGTTTAAAGATGGGAGAAGCCTCAGTGTATTTGTATGCCGAGGAGGAGGCCTACACCCCTTCCTTCCTCATCCAGCAGTGTAATTGCAGGGAGACAGGGATTTGGCCGTCCAGGCAGAGATACACAGCAAACAAAGTCTTCCGTGTGCATGGTATTGGGATAGGAGGAGGAACGAGCAGCTAAAAGCAACTGCACTGGGCTACCATGAGAGCTCCTGGGAAGCCAGAGTGGAGCAGTGCTCAGCCAGCACCTGTTTCTCTCTCAGGCCAGACTTTGGAGACAAGAGAAAGCATTGAGGCAGGTGCTGTAGGTTGGGGAGGTGTCCACGCACAGGAAAGCTTTGCCTGACTGTGGGGCTGGATTCCATGTAAGAGAGAGCCAGTGTTGAGAAAGTTAAGCTTCTTTAGAGAATGAGAAAGGATCCCCATTGGTAGGGAACTTCAAGCCAATAATGGGGCTCATCTGGCCAAACTCTGGGGGCTTGCAGGGTAGACAGACACAAGTGCAGGACAAGACCTAGCTCACACTGTCTTACAAGGTGTTAGATTCCTGGACAAAAGGCAAATTTCTTAGAGTAGGGGAGGGCACATAAGTTTATTAGAGGGAAAATTTATTGAAAGTAATTTTTAAAAAAGACAAGAGACAATGTAGCATCTTTGCTGATTAACCCTAAGACTTCAGGCAGAGCGTGATTTATTCTTCCTAGTAAATTAAGCAGCAGATCCAAAATAATCCCAGGAAAGACAGGGAGGGATATGCTGCCTCTGGACAAGGGAGGGCATGTGTAGAGCAGGCCCCAGAGAGGAGGGGGAAGGGAAACACCTGCCCATCTGCCCTGGCCTGCGTGGGAAGGAAAAAAGGGAGCAGGAGGGAGAAGGGGGGAGTCAGACCCACGCGCGCTGACAACCTTGCTCCAGGACGAGGACTATGCAGCACCTTATGAAACACATGTCTAGGTGGCTGCCGTTCCTGGCTTCATTCACATTTGACCCTTGTTTTTTTTTTCTTCTTCTGCATATTTACTTTAATTCATCCTTGAAACACTACTGTGTGCTCTTGTAATCCATCGCAAATCTCCATGGAATGAAGAGCAATGTGCATTCATTATGGAAATGCGTAAAATGAAGAAATAACCAGTATCTAAACTCAGTCCAGACCATTGTAGAGCTTTGAGGAGTTTATTTAGGGAATTTAGAAATTACCATAGAATTCCAGCTTTTTAAATTTTTTTCCCCCCTGAGAAGTCATGTACATTGGTTAGGGGAATGGCAGGCATACAGTTGGTGCTAAGAACGCTGAATATTGCATGTATCTAAAAAGGACAATTATATATTCCTTATATGTTTGGAAGAAATGGTATCATATCATACACACACATATACATACCACACACACACACACACACACACACTTCTTATGTCAGTCTCAGAAAATCACAACAGGATTGAAATCACAGCAAAAAAATGTTGAATATAATTTTAATCTTTCTTTGAAAATTCAGAAGCTATTTTAGGCTCCTTATGCCTCTGGGTTATTACTAGGAATGTAAATTATTATGCAATTCTTCAACATCTAGGTTGTTCACATTTTCCTGATTATTTTTTCGTGAATGAAAGGGAGCCTTCCGTAGTGTTCTAATTACTATGCAGAACCAGTCACGAATGGGCAGCTCATCTTAAGGTAAGGCTGGGTCAGCTTAGAGGGAAACAATCATATTTCTCCTAGCATGGATGTATACATGGAACTCTGCCACTTATGCCTTTTGGGTGATTGATTTGTGCACACAATACTTCAGGAACGTTACCCTCATTTCTGTGTTTCTGATGGATATTAGTGAGATGACATAGAACACAAGACAGAATATAATCAAAAGTCTCTGCGACATTCTAATTGAAGACTTAACTCTCTAGTTTGGGGGACAATAGAGAGAACGGAAGTGAGGACAAAGATAGCCGAGAAGCTGCAGAGATGAACCAACACAACCTCGTCCATCTAAAATAAAGCTTTGGTTTTTCCCTATGATGTGCCAGGCATTGTGCTAGGCCTTCGGTCATCAGGAGAAAATATGTTCTTTCTATAAAGTAATCCAAAACTAGAGATGGAGGAAGGCATACAGCAAGTAGGTTCTCGAGTAGATCAATGTTGAGCCCAGGGCTTATCTGGAAGTAAAAGATCCCCATCCATCGGAGTTAACCTATAAGGAGCAGAGGAATGAAGGGCTGGGAGAGCATAACAAACTTGAAAGGAGTCTATTCATGTCACTGGAACACAAGGTTCCTAAGAGGCCTAATAGGAGACAAAGTTGCAAGGAAAAGCAGGAGCAAGATTCAAAGGGCCTTTCTATGCAATGTAAGAGAAATTGTCCTTTATCCCGTAGGCCACTGGAAAGTACTGAAGGATTCTAAAAAGGAAAATAGTATGAATTTTAGGTAAATAAATCTGCCAAAAATGAAGATGATGAGTTAAAAGGAAGAGACACGTGAACCTGGAGAGAGAGAGAGAGCAAAGGGTGAGAGCAAATCAAGAGAGGAGCAGTCAGCTGCACTGGAAATCATGAAGAAACCAAGTCTGCTGAGCTGGAGGGGAAAAGCCCACTGCCTGGGCCATGAAGAGGTGTTGGGACCCTCTGTGAAAGTGGATTCTGTGGGGAGCAGGTATACAATAGAGATGTGAGGCGTGTATGAGCAGGTGAAGGGACACAGACCCCTGACACGAGCATTCGCAGCTCTCAAAACATGCAGCCCTATGCAAAGAGAAGAGTTCAAAGACATGAGTTCTATTTTATCTTTCAAATTCTCTCTCGTGGAAATGCAAGTTTAAATATCTCATCCCATAGACACAGCATTTCATGAAATCAGCAAAAAAGTCCCAAAGCAGTGCAAAGGAAACTCTCAAGTCTTAATAAATTACATTAGCACTCCAGATTTTTATGCTTTGAAAGAAAAAGGTAAGTTACCATAAAGAAAGGAACATGTCTGGTTAAGTGTTCACTGCGTGTTGACTGGTGACGGATTTGGTAGGTTAATCTCTTTTAACCTTATTTCCAACAGCCCCCTTTCCCATCTAGGCACAGTGAGGGGCCAGTAATGCAATTCAGGGACTGGAAGCCTTAGAACGTGATCCCCAAAGACTGCTGTGTTTGGAGAATGCAGGTGGGGTCTGCTGGATCTTGCCTATACCTGGGCACTCCGCCTTCATGGGTCTGAATGCTGGGGATGTGGCGTGTGTAAAACCACCTAGAGAGAAAACCCTAGGCATCACTTCACCCGAGTTCAGACTCTTGGTTTTGTCGATTATTTTTTGAACCTGTTCCTACCCTTTGTGCTTGCCAACTGAGCGTGGTATCTTTGGCTTGAACCTCAGCTCTGAGGATGATGGTAATCATAGAGTAGTAAACTTGTATTTTTCACACACCTACCATATGTCAGACACACCATAAATTATTTGCAATCGTTATAAAAACCCTTTATTATGCCCAGTTTACAGCCAGTGAGGTCGAAGGTCATAGATATGAAATGACTTTCCTAAGGGCACACAATTTATAACGGGCTGAGTTTAAATGTGCCCCTTGTACCGCATCACATTGTTTCTCCGGGGCCTCTATCCGAGGCACCTCCTCTGTCTTTTCCACCCTTGGTTTCCTTGAGAGAATGTTTCCCTTTAACTCCTCCTCTCGGAAGCCAAACCCTGGGTGCCGCCCTTGTTTCGACCATCCTAGACCCTGGTAAAACAAGATTATAGTTTCTTCAGCACTGCCAGGCATAAATAGTATCATCTCACTGTTGAGTTTAAGTTCTTGCATCCCTACTGATTATGGGCAAATTGGAGAATAAAGTGGGATACAGGAAGGAGCGGTAGTTAGGGAAGGTAGTCAGCAGGGCTGTGGGCATGGGGCGGGCAGAGAGGCGGGGGAGCGGGAGAACAGAGGAAACCTGTGCAGGGACAAATGGTTTTAATAGCCAAGCAAAGATCCTTTTGTGTCGCAATTACCCCTTGAACTGCGAGGCCCATTTACAGAGGGACCTCCTCCAAGGTGCATTTAGTTCCTCATCACCCTTCCTCTTCTCCACCCTCACAAAGCCCCTGGGTACACTCAGCACTGAGAATTTACGGCCCTATTTCATGACTGACTTGTCCCAGAGGGCCTGCAGGCTAGCAAAACAGGCCAGGTTGCTTGAAGAGGAACAAAAACTAAAAAGTTTGTGGTTTTTTTAATGCCTCTATTGAATGGACTGACCAAAGCACTGGGGACCTTCCATGATGGCACTTAAAGCAATAAACCACTTGTAAATTTCAAAGATAATGTTAGATTTCAAATTCATTATAGCATGGGGCCATTTTCACCAAGCACAAGTCCAACCATGATCTCAAAATAGCTGTTATATTTTAATGCCTCCATGTGGACAAGAGATACATTTTCCAATTCAGGAATTACTCCAAACCTCACGCAAGAAAATATTAGCTACTTCCTTAGACAACATCTCCTTTGGACACAGGGACGAGGCCAAGACGATCTCTTGGACTTAGCCTGGTTACCTCAATAGGCCATGCAGCAAGGACCCCTGGATTTGGCTCACTGCTGCCTAGGAGCACCCTGGCAAGCCAAGGCAAACAGTTGTAACTGAGCCTTTCAATCCAGCCAGCATTGGCCCTGCTCTGATTATCTCATATCCTGAATGCCCTTGACTTCACCACTTTGAAGCCACAGCACTCAGTTTAGACCTTTGCAGTAAATTTAGGGGAAATGCGCTAGAAAATGGAAATCTCTCTTGACCTGGACAAGTCCTGAGATTATGTAAATTCCCCTCTGGACATGAAGAAGTCCATGTTGTGCCTGTTCTGAATTAGTATCACGTGGAGGAAGTCATTATGATGAGGATGACAGAACGCTAGACTTCCAGTATAATTGCTGCTTTCCAACGGGCTTTTAGTGATGTGCGGCTCATACCAATAGCAAAGCCAGAGAAATTGCTCAGATGTGGTCTTCCCACTGCCTGCTAATTTCCTTTCCATAATAAGAACAAAATAGTGCAAGAAATACAAGTTTCAGTGGATCTCACCATGTAGCCCTTGACTGGCATTTAATAATGACTAAAATATTCTCTAGACCTGCTACCTCTAAGAATACTAGCATGTCTTTTTTAGTATTTATGAGCTGTATTTGTTTTTATTAAATTTATTGGGGTGATATTGGTTAATAACATTATATAAATTTCAGCTGCACAACTTTACAATACTACATCTGTATGCCCTGTTGTGTGCTCACCTCTTAAAGTCTAACCTCCAGCCTCATTTCTCACCAACCCTCCACCTGCATTCACTGCTGACTCTGGACAGCTTGTTATATTATGTTACACCCCTTCCCAATTCTATACATCTGGACACATTTTCTCAACTCTCTTCCAGCTTCCACATGAGCTATAGCACAGGGTAGGCTCTTAATGATCCCTCGAAGGCCACCCAAAAACCAAGAGGACAGTGGTGGTAATGAAAGTTAAGGCTCAGTTTGAACTGGGGGATAAAGTTTGTAGAGGGAAAAAATCCCCAACTAACTTTCCAGCTGTCTCTTCATGTATATAGGTAGGTAAGTGAGCATTCAATAAATAATTGACTTTTAAAAAATTCAGACACCATCTTCTTTGAGAAGCTTTTGGTCTCTTTAAAACACCTAGTACACACAAATATGGACCAAACATGCTTACACTGAAAGAGGGCACGGCTGCTGCAGAAAGAGCTCTATGCCCACCTTACAGCATGTGGGGTTTTTGTGATAAAGAAAAGGGCATTTAGTTCTTTGTCCAAAGAATTTGAGAAAAGATAATGAAGTTGAAGGTCATTTGTTTAAAAAACAATTATACTCTAACCTCCCCAGTTCTGTGCCCACTTGATTTGCAACATGTTAGTTTATTTATAGACATACAATTTTTCCATATGGACAACTGTAAACCTACTTTTGCCCCAAACTGCCTACATTGCCAACATATAACCCATCACTGCCTCCACAGCCTTGACCTGGCCTCCTAGCAGCTGGAGGAGCAATTGTGTTCCACACTAAAGCTGAGTGATAACCACATTTCCAGAGGCCATTTTGGGGCCATTCTTCCATATCTGCAGAAAGTATAAAACTAAATCAAATAAATATAAACAGGAATCATTTTGGGTGGCCTTGAGGCTGATTTCTGCACAGTATAACATCCAAAAGATATAAATTGGACTCCAAAGAGCCTCGAAAAGTAATGTAAGGTATTTGGAGAAGTTCTTCTGAGGAAGCAGAGGAACCTAATTTTAAACATACAGCATATTATGATATTCATAAAACTCAAAAAGATGATCCACTGAAGTCAACCCACTGGTAAAGTGAATTCTTCCAAATGTATGCATTTGTGAAATCTACAGATAGGTAATTGGTTATTCCTCTCCATAAGAGCAGGGGAAAAATGCTAGAGATAATAGCCTTAATAAAATATAAAGGCTAAAATTCATTGAGTTGTAATTTGAGCTATTTTCTTTACTTTTTTTGCACACTTCAGCTAAAGAAGATTTTTTTTGGTTAGCTTGTTTTTAAGGCAGTAAACAGAGTTACAAACAGGACTGAGCTTTGGTATGGGAAATGACCATTCACCAGAAAAGGCAGGGACTGTTTCAGAAACACAGAGGTAAAGGAAGGAATTTAGTGTGTGTGTGTGCGCGCGCGCGCGCGCGCGCGTGCATGTGCGCGCATCCTAAAGAGTACTTCATTAAGATGTACAAGAGAGGAATTTTTCTTCACTACTAGCTTGACTTAAATAAAAATGGTCAAGGCAGGGGCCTTGACAATCGTCACAGAAAAAAGCAGGGCTGGTGCCATGGCTGGAGGCACAATCAGTCCTCGGGAATGGATTTTCTCAGCTGGCCCCTGGGACTAGGTGCTGCACCGTATGCTTGATGTATGATGTCACATACAGTTTCCATAGCCCTCCTCTGAAGCAGGGGTTACACTTCTCCAAACAAAGGAGGAAACTGAGACAAAGAGAGGGCAAAGTAGCCCTGACTAGTATGACTCAGTTGGCTGGGCGCCATGTTACAAACCAACAGGGTGCCAGCTCCATTCCCAGCACAGCACATCCTGGTCTGCAGGTTTGGTCCTGGTTAGGACGCAGGAGAGACAACTGGTTGACGTTTCTGTTGCACGCTGATGTTTCTCTCCCTGTCTTTCTCCTCCCTTCCCTTCTCTCTAAAAATATATAAATAAAATCTTAAAAAGAAAAGCGGGAGAGGGCAAAGTAGGTCACAAAGGTCAACAGGCTTGCGCTGGGGCTGGATCTGAATGAAGTCGATGCTATCTCTGAGCCTGGAAGCTTCGCACCATACCCTTAACTGGATTCTAGACACTTCCTGTGGTTCCTTCATTCATCTTCTTTCTTTTACATTGAAATATATTTGGCACGTGCCGTTGTATAAATTTAAGTTGTACAACATGTTGATTTGATACACTGATATGCTATAATGTAACTGCCATTTCATCATTAGTTAGCACCCCTATCACAGCACATAATTATTTCTTTTTTGTGGTTGGAATAATGAAGATCTAGTCTCTCAGCAAGTTTGATGTTACTTATAACACAATATTGTTGTCTGTGTTTACTATACTGTGTATTAGATCTCCAGGACTTATTTATGTACTAATAAATGCCAGTTTGTACCTTTAAACAACAACTTTGATCTGTTCAATCATTCATTGTAGATTCCTTGCCCTCTAGAAGGTCACAGCGTGGTGTGGGCGAGAGCAAGGGTCAGGAAGCTGGGACAGCTGACTGCCCTGGGGGTGCTGTCTGCCAGCCCTACTCAAAGCACTTTCCCGCGAAGGTGTTATACTTCCCAGCAGTAAGGGAGAACACTGGGAAGGGCCAAGGGTGCTTTCATCCCAAGACCCCAGGAGCAACCCCTGCTCTTGCACGACAGGAATCTGAACTCCTGGAGTGAAGATGATAAAGAGGCTCAGATAAATGAGTCCACACTGGGCCCACAGCATGCAGATAGACGCAGAAACCAGCACGCTCCTCTCCCACCTTCCTAAGACTTCAGCTGAGACTTCATGTGCCAGCCCCTCTGTGGGTATCCATGCTTGCCAGCAAAGAAAACAGGGAGGTGAGGCTTCATTACAGTTAGATTTTGCGTAACAAAACCTCAACTTTTAAAGCTCCAAACACTGGGGACTTATTTGCATTGTGAAACAATTCTACATACTTAATCTATTAAAATCACACAGGGTAGGATTTGGGCTATGGAAATTCAGTCAGAATCTAACTTCACACCAAAACATGAAATAGAAAATAAAAGGTAGGCCCAGTTTTTCCCACTGAGGTGGAAGTTCATGGTGAGAGAACACAGCATGAACACGAAAATATTGGGAATACTGCAACCAAGGTGCAAAGATGAAAGTACACATCTAATTGCTCCACAGCGCACAGAGCTGACGAGATTTCTAAATCTGTCTCAGCTTCCTTTCCTGGCTAAGAACAGTGACATTTTCACCTCCTGCCATCTAACACTCCAAAATCTGGGGCAGCCAGCAACCCTATCCACGTTTGGGGCAGTGGAGAAGCAAGCCCCAGCCAAGGGCACATTTGGGTGATCATCTCCAAACTGTCTCGGATAGCTGCTTAAAATTTAAATCCACCCTCGGTCCAAAGCAAGGGCACAGAGGAACAACCTGAGCAGTCTGTGTCGCTGCCACATCAGGAGGATCAGATGAACAAGTCACCCTGAGTACCGCACCGGTCACACAACCTCGGCAGGAATTTGCTCTGGGCTCTGTTACGCAGATACTAACACCTACCGCTTAGTTTTGGGACTGGAAGTAGCACACCCTTGTTGGAACTACAAATGCCTCCCAGAACGCTCCCCTCCAATGAAACCCTGAGCCCCGATTTGAAGATCTGCCAGTGTCTGACCTGCAAATCTGCTTACCCACCTTGATCAAGTATTCCACCCACTTCTCGCTTTTATGCATTCACTCCTCAGACATTGAAAACACAGCCTGTTTCTCCTTTGAAACTGAGCTTTTCTTCCTCCATGATCCTACTAGGATTTGATCCTGATGAGGACAACACCACCATCTCTCTATGCTATACCTGTACGCTAGCATCTAGCCCACTGCCTGAGTCATGCCTCCTGTGACCATACCACCAAATGTTAAACTCTAAAGCCACAGGAATTAAACCATTATGGGATAGATGCACCAAAAATAAATAAATAAATAAGTCTTGGTACGTAAGAGATAGCCCAGGAACAAATGCATTGTAAAAATGTAGCTCTGTAATATATTTATTCTACAGATATTTATTGGGCAAGTGTATGCACCAGGCATAACAGTGGGAAAAGTTGATGAGTAAGCCAGGTGTGGTCCCTGCCGTAAGGGCTACCAGTGGGTGGTGGAAAAGGTAGCCTTCAAACAAGTAACGAGCGTGCACAGAGGATGGATTTGAGGCTCCCACGTGGAAATGCATGGAAAATGCGCACCACAGAGGCCAAATCTGCCTGTGCTGTCCCAGCAGGAAGTCGCTGCCCTGTTGCTGCCCTGCCCTCACCGCTCTCAGCCAGTAGCAGACAAACGATAGCCAGTGGGCCCAGTGTAGCTCTTCTCTTGTTTTTGTCGAACCTCTGAGTCAGGAGTGGCCTTTACATTGTTAAAGGATTATATTTTATATGGCTCTCTAAGTGCCTACAACATGTCTTTGACTTTGCTTTTGGGCCTGCAAAACCTATTCACTGTCTGGTCCCTTATGAAAGAGTTCGTGAACCCATGTGAGCTCAGAAGGTCCCCCGTGCCCATAAGGCACTAAGTAAGGCATGAAAGTGGGGAGAGTTTAAGATCACTGGTTTTCCATGCACAGTTGCTTGACTGCATCGAGGACTGCTTGAGCTGGGGTCTGCTCATTTTGAAACAAAGACAAGATGATTTCCTGTAATATTCAAACAAACAAACAAACAAACAAAAACACACTGACTGGACATTAGAAAAATTCAGGTACAAGTGGATCCTTCACCAGAGTGATCATCACAGTTTGCTCTCTCACCATCTCTCAAGGCCAAGGACCCGGCTAAGAATGGGGCTGCACATTCCAGTGTACCAATGCTTTTCATCATCCACCCACCCACCCACCCGCCAACCCCCCACCCATCATCCATCCACCCACCCGCCAACCCCCCACCCATCATCCATCCATCCGCCCATCCACCCACCCATCCAACTAGTCAAATATGTGCCAGGAGCTACGCAAGGCAGGCTAGATGCTGTGGACACAGGAATGAACACTACCCCCTCCACATACCACAAAACCTGCTGGTCCTGCACGGAAGGAGGGCAGGTGCAGGGAGGATCATGCTGAGATGCAATCACTGATACCATCTAGTCCACAACACAGCACGTCAGCAGAGCTGGGGGCACGTGCTCTCCCTGAGGTGCGGCAGATGCTTCCTACCCCCACTGGAGGCACAGAGCGGTGTGTAGCAGCCATTCCCCCTCCTGCTGGAAGGCTGGAGGAGACCCTAGAAGGGCTTGTTGGTCCTGTCAAAGAGCTGACCTCTGCTTCTCTCTCACGGCAACCAGATGAACTGGGACTGGTCCAGCCCAGCCGGTACCGGGGTTAGGGAATGGCAACGGAAGACCCTGGGGAAACTCTTATCAGCAGGCGTATTTGTAATAACAAGACACACTGATGTTAATTTTGTTCAGCAGTGATAATTCTGTAGTGAGCAGGAGCTATAAATTAATGCTGGAACCAAATTTATCATAACATCTGCAACTGATCTGAGGTGTGGGGCACATGTGTTCACATATAAGTACCCCAGGGACACAGTATCTGGGTCTATATGTGCATAAACATACTTTACAAAGAAGCGTCTGAGCTCAAGTCAGTGCTTTAGCAAACCAACTATAATCCTGTGCACTTGAGCTAGTTTTTTTAAAAGCACGGGTTCAGTTGTCCTTAAAAATCATTTTTCACTAAATCTTCGAGATTCAAAGAAGGGACATTATATACAGCTATCATCCACTAAGGGCTTGCTGTAATCCAGACTCATTTCATATTCACCACTTTCTGAAACAGGTACTGTTGGCTTCATTATAAAGATAAGCAGAGACTTAACAGAGATTACATTTAATACTTAGCCCACACAATTAGTAATTACGAAAGGTGCTATTTGAGCTCAGCAGCCTGATTTGGGGGTCACTTCTCTTTCTATCATACTACACTATTGAGGAGAAACAACTTCGGCCAAAGGATGCGACTCCCTAGGCCTCTAGGGATCTGGAACCTGGAATGGGTTGACCTTGGAAGCCTTGTAGAACAGACCTGAACACAGCTGCCCTACAGAAGAGCTGACTTCCATGAAGCATCCTTGTGTGCAGTCACGGAACAGTGTCTACAAAGACTCAGCCCCTTGCCCACCCCTCAGTTGTCACTGAGTCAGATGAGACCATTACAGAGCCATCCAGGCCAGCAGTCCAACTTCAGAGTGTCGCTGTCCACAGCCCTTTGGGAAAATGACTTCTCTGCTCTCAAGGTCCTCACACAATTTGAAGAGAGGGACGATTTTAAGTCAAGCCAAGCTCTGATGAACACACCTACCCAAGAATACACAGATACTAAGGAAGAGGAAAACACATTCCCCGCCAAAACTGACGCTTAGAAAACAGACACATAGTGTAGAACGATCTGTGTTCCAAATGAGTACTCTACTAAGGATTTTCTAGGATAATAGCAAATGTGATTGGACCAACAGATTGGCTTCCCACCCCCTTTTTCAGGGGTACTGCTGTCTGGTGATGTAAGGCAGCCTTGGGAAAGAGAGGCCTGCTAACTCTACCCGAATAACCCTGCATGCTCCAGGGAAGGGGCATTCAATCTGCAAGTCCAGCCAGAGGGATCTGGTCTCAGACCACTTCGTGGCAGACAGGTCATTTGTCAGTGATCACAAGGAGAGCATGTTTCACTGGAGAAACACACCGAGTGAAGCATTGGCACTTTGAAGTTGGGTGTTGACATAAAGGATAAGGAGGAGCTTTGTCTCCCTGTCTGCAATGGACCAGCCAGAGAGGGACAGAGGGGACACATGTCATGTCGAGGAGGGTCACCCACTACTGAAACTGTACTTCCTGTAGCCTATACTTCCTGGCCCTATGCCTCACCTTGTGGTCCTGAAAGCAAGGTTCACACGGTCGTAGAAAGGTCAGCTACCATCTCAGTGCCCCTGTCCCTCCCTCCCTCCCTCCACCGAAGTTCCTCCCATCTCCCATTATCCACTGAAGTCCTTATCCCACCAGACCTGGTACTATGACTTTCCATTTGTGTGCTGTCTTCTCCGCTAGCTCATTACCTCCACAAGGGAGAGAGTCTGGACCTGTCTGTCAATTCATCTCCTGTGATGCCTGGCCCAGAACACAACCTTTGTCTTTGTACCTAGAGCAGAACACAACCCACTGCTCAGGAAGGTGGCACCAGCTTATAGAGGAGTAAAAGGATTGCAGGGCCCAAAAACCATCTGGTGACTGAGCACCATGCTTACTCACTGGAAGTGTAATCCTGTTCCATTCTCTAAAATGTGATAATAATCAGGCTTTGTCTAAAGCCTTCACAGGGTCAATGACCTTCCCATCTGCATAGTTTTGCAGGTCTCCCAGCCAAGCAAGCTAAGATACCAGAGATCCCCCTGAGGGGTCAGCTTTATCCTAGATCCGGCCACAGAGTCCTGGATACCTGCTCAGCACCTCAGCACCCGGCCAGGTTTGTGGAGGTCCCTCCCCAATCCTGAGGGTCTGGACCAGTGGCTGAGTGTTTCCTGTGTGCCCAGTCATCTGTCCTGCCCTCCAGTTTTCAAACAGGTGAGTCCCTGACCCTGAGCACCAGGCTCCTGGAGCCTGCTCTGGACCTCCCTGGAACCTGTCTCCTGCTACCTGTGCCTCTGTAAGAGCATCTGGTGTATCCACTGGCCACTGGGCCCTGCCCTTCTAGTCACCCTTCCCTTGCTTGGGCACAGCCCGTAACCTAGGCGTTGGATTGGGACCAGAGGACCATGCACCCTTCTCTACAAGAGCGGCAGGTGACCGGACTTCATAAGCAGATTATGCACCTTCATCTGACCTGGGCCACCAACTTCACCCTAGTCCCACCAGGATGGGGTCAAGTGAAAGTCAGCACTTTGGAGATCACAGGGTTCAGCTTTCCACTGGGGTATGTGAGCTCAGAAGAGGTATTTGACCTCCTGGAACCTCAGGATCCTCAAGTACAAGAATATGGATATTTATATGGTAACAATTAAATGAGCCATGCTGAGTTCAGAACTAGCACCGTGTTGACATGGAAAGGACTCAACCAAAGCTCTCTCCCTTTTTGCTTATTCATCTAATTATTCCTCCCAGGACCAGTAATGATGGAGTGAAACTGGAGATTTTCTAAAAAGCTTTCACCTGCCTAAAAATAAATTCTTCACTACCTAATGCTAGCACTAGAGTGAGTTTTAGAATCAATAAAAGTTGACTGTTCTGGACAGAAGAAATTCTCTTGTCGGTAGCATAATTTCCGTTTAAGTTAGAGAGTGAGCAAATTGGTAACCTCCATTCCCAACCTGTGAGCTCTGAGGCAGCTCATGTTCAAGGCTGAGGCAGCCTGAGGCCTAGGGATGAGGCCGGCAGCAGCGGGAGGGGTACTCAGGGTTTCGGAGTGGGAGGCAGGCCCAGGGGGTAGACAGATGCTTCACTTACCTTGACCTACCCTGCCTTCATGTGATGGGTAGAAGGGGGGGAAACCTCCCCACAGATGCCAACCCTGGCAGCTGGCGAGATGGAGCCAGGGCACTGTGAGATCCTTGGCGTGCTCCCGAGGCAGAGGGGATGGTGTCAGCATTAAGCATGAGTAATAAAAGGCCCGAACCTTCCAGGAGCTCGGGAGAGGGAGACTCTGGACCTTGGCTCTACCTTTAATACCAACCTCCCTGCAGCCTTGCTGCCCTCTCATATTTAAGGATTGTCTCCAGTACAAAAATGCGATCCCACTGAAGTGGGAGAGCACCAGGGAATTTCCAGCTGATTAGACTGGGGAGTTTTTCCTGTTACCGCTACAGTTAAATAGATACTGGCAAATAGTGTAACCTGCAGGGAACCAGGCAGAGTGGGCAAGAGCCTGGTCGGTTATAATTAGAAGTCTACATCATTCCCCTCTCCCCAAAGAGCAAGAGAGTGGAAGTTAAAGGGACGGTGAGACACGGTACATGAGCAGCCTTGACACAGCAACGGTTGAGAGCCACCTTGTAATTGCCAGTACATTTTGCAAATGTAGTTAAAGTCTTCCTCCCTAATTTTTACTAATGTACCTTAGCTTCACTGGTGTGAGTCTCAGAGCTGAATCTAGAGGACTGTAAGCCCAAGACAGTTGCATGTCAACAACAAACTACATTCATAAATATGCAGCCCTTTTATCTGAAGTTTGCATTGTGCCTAAATGTACTTATGAGAAACACGATAATTCTGTCACTTAGGAGAAAAGTGAGATTAGTATTTTTAAAACCTACACGTATAAAAAGGCCTGTTCGTTTCCCCTGGCTCTGATAAAGGCAGTAGGAATATAATTTCTTTGTCTATAAACAACTTAACCTTTCCAAACCTTGCTCTCTTTATTTGCTAAGTGAAGGTAAAAATAAAGCCTGGGCTACTAGGGTGGTTAACAATGCTCAATAACTTTTAGCCTGTAGCACTGGCTTGGGGTCCATCTTGGAGGAAGCCCCCTGCGGTGGAGGCACACAGGCAAGCAGGACTCTCAATATCACACAGTAAGTCCTCCAACAGGGCTACACTCTGTCACACAAGCACCACTCTGGGGCTCAGGGATTCATTCCCAGTTGCCTGGAGCCAGCACCAGAGCTGTATCCTAAAGGAGGAAGAAGAGACAGAGGGAACAAGCACCACACATACAGGAGGTAACGTGAGCAGAAGTAGGCAGCACAAAGCACCACAGGGGATGGGAGGGCCTGGAAGGCTTGTGGGGCTGGCCCGCAGCTCTCCGGGATGCTGGGAGGCAGGCAGTGGAGAAGAGCCGTGGTGGGTGGGGAGCAGAGAGGGAGGGCAGGGCAGGGCCACATAAGGAGGAAGTGACAAAGTAGGAAGATCGTTGTCATGGTCTAAGTCACTTGAAAACGCTCAACAAACACTTTTAAGGCCCAGAGGATTTGACACAGAGCAAGACTACGTGAATAGGACAAGGAGGAGGAGGCTTGGGTTTTCTTGAATTTCTTACATGGAGCTATGCGTATGATGGTCAATCTGATCAGGAATTTATTCTGTTACTTGTTAGAAGTCAGCAAAAGTGGGGCCTCCATTGATGGCTCTGCAGAGCCGCAGGGACCAGGCCGATGGCTTCACATGAGAATACAAGAGGGAAGTTCAGACTGTGCCCAGCCAGTCTGGAGAGGAGTGCAGGCAAAGTGACAGAGCTGGGAGCCGCTCTTGGGTGGCTTCCCTGCATCTGTGGACAGATGAAACCTTCTTCAAGACTGAAGACATGCTGTGTGAGGGCACACTGGGCCAGAGAGGAATCTTGAGGCTAACCCCCGCCATCCCCCACCCTATGGCTGCACCTCCACTGAGAAGGGAGAGTCCCACAGAATTATTACATTAATGATGTTAAAGTATTGGAAATTCTCAAAGGAAAGAAGCTGCAGACACATGCATATCGGGGGCTGCTATGAATTTTCTCTGTAAATGTTATCTGGACGGAAAGTCTTGGAAACATTCAGAGGTTCTACACACACACTCTCCTTAGATGAGGATGCAAAGTAGGACCGGCTGATCACCAAAGACACCCCCTTTGGAGTGGATATGACGTTGTTCCCAGCCTTGAGAAAAGAAGCGCTGAGTACCTCCTTTGAAGGAGCTTTGTGCCAGATGTCCGTACCGTTTCATAGCCCCTCCCATGACCGTGTCAACAGGCAAGAGGCCAGTGAGCTGCTGCGTTAACCGTTGAGCAGCAGACTGTCGAAGAGATTTCTTTCTCCACAGCAATCCGGGTCCATTGTGGGCAATGCCACTCGCATTATACCTGAATCATCACTCAGTGGCATCAGTAGTCACACATTTTATTTGAGCTCAAATGAAATGGAATGAAAATTTGGATCCATTCAGAGTTTTATTGTTTGGTGCCCACCTGCAGGCTCGCTCACTGAACACAGGTGAGCATCTCTTCTCTAAGAATATAAAAAGGCACCAGGGCTCTCCGCCTCCTCAGTCAGGATGCCTGCATTTCCTTGTCAAATACTCTGCCAGTCCTTCTAGGTCTGGAAGACCCTTGCGGAAACTTTATGCACACATATTTTTCTATGAGATAAAGAAAGCTGGTAGGAGACTAATTGTGTTAAGTGCTTCCTGGATGCAGGAGCTCACATTCCCAGGAGAAAGCGTGGGATGCTGCAGTGTTCAAGCGCTCCTGAACAGCCTACTGCCACAGACGTCAGGGCCGGGACACCGGGCACCGCATTTACTGTCCCCTCCAGGTGAGAGGCCTTCCTGCAAAGAACTTGATGCCACTGCCAATGCAAGACAGAGCATGCCATAAACTGAACTTTTGTTCTGAGAGCGATCAAGGCCACTGTGTTCCCAAGCTAGGGATTCAGGGGTATCAGTAACTCTCTTACCTAATTAGAAGGGTCATAGACTCAGCAAATGACCTCATCGCACTTAAACTTGATATTCGGCTCAGACTTGGAAGTTTCTCCCTATTACAATTTCATGCACAGCTATCACTGCGACCAGCACAAAATGAGATTTCGTGACAGGGGCTTATTTTAAATGTCCTTGCCAGTCAGCGGAGATTCAGGACCATCGGAGCTGCAGGGCTGCTGTTTTCTTGTAAAATGGAGCTAATAAATATGTAAATCAAACTACCTTTATTTGTAACCTGGCAGGGATCAGACATGAGATAACAGCCGAAAAACACTATGTTATCTGTAATATTAAGTGATTTAATACCTCTAAACCTCGGACCCTGGGAAAACAGCACGAACAAAACATTTTTTTTCCTAGTTAACTGCTTAGAGAGCAATATTTAACACGCCTGTCAATTCTTTCTGAGCACAAGCTTGGAACTTGAAATGATATACACATTTTTTGCCTCTCCTAAGCCACCTTGTACTTTCAACTGTGTCGTGCTCAGTTCTGTAAAGGAAAAAGCCAAGGTTGCTCTCTTCTGATAATTACGTTGCTGTCAGAAGCTGACTCTTCAGCTGTGGCCCATCCTTCTTTGTTATCAGAACGCCTGCAAATACCAGCAAGATCCCTCATACTCTCATTTTCTTCTGGAGTTCCAGGACCCCCCAAGATGGAGGGAGCCCCTTGAGTCAAAGCTCCTGCTGCGGATGCCTGTGCCCCCAAGATCTATATTGCCAAGAGAACTGAGAAACAACCTTCCTGTTAGAAATGAAGGAACTCATTTCCTCCAGAGACATGTTTCTCTCTGGGTCATCCAATTATCCTCACCTCGGAGAGTAATCACCAAAACATCGTGCACTGTCAAAATTGGAGGGACTTCAGGGGTCACCCAGCCAGGTTAACACGTAAGATTCCCTGAGAAGAGAGCCTTGGAAAGACAGAGATGGATCCTCCCTTTGGATCCCCCCAGCTCTGTGACTGGACCCTGGGCGGGTTCCTTCACTCTGAGCCTTACTTTGTCAGCCACAAAGCTGGAATAACATGCCCACCTTGGAGATGAGAGGAGACCCCTGGGCTGAGGCCCTCACAGTTCAATTCCATAAGGTAGACAGGCACTCACAAAGGTGAATTTCTGTCCCTTACCATTTTCTTATCCAAATGAGTTTATTTTAAACTTTGGGTCATAAAGCTGAGAGGATTCTTTCTCAGACAGTCAATGTGCATCTAACGGTTTATGATATACACCTGTTATGATTTATACCTTCTACCTGCATTGTCTCATTCTTCCTAGGAAGGAGAGCCAGTGGGTATCACCCCCGTCTCATATACGAGCACATGAAGTCTGAGAAACGGTACCCCGGTGGCGTTCTTTCACGCCCTGTGTGCACCCTCTTAGCCCGGGTTCATGTTTTCTGTCTCCCACAGCACTTTTCTAACTTACATAATTACTGCACTTACTCTTTATGGTATGTCTACGCTCACCAGAAGCTGAGCTTCACCGGGACAGCCGTCTTGTCTGCTTCTTTCCTGTACTAGCCTGAAGGCCCGGACCAGTGTCCAGCACTTAGGAGGCAATCAATATTTGAAAAGGGAGATGACCAAGCTTATGCCGTTAGCGAGTGACAAAGAAGGGCTCCAACCGAGACTTCCGAGTTCCAGTCACCAACTAGCAAGGATGTGATGCTGAGGAGTATTAAAGACTATCTGAGATGATCAGAATGGAGAGGAGAGAGGGTGGAAGGAAACGGAAAGAAAGGAGGAGGCAGAGAGAGCTGCGGGAAGGTGAGAGTGAGCGATTGGGGAGGTGCCGCACGGACGACGCAACACTCTGTCCTCTGGTGCGCGAGGCAGGTGCCACCCCACATTGAGTCGGCACAGCCGCGTGGTTGACAAGGCCCTGCACTAGGTGAGGAGAACGAAGGCTCTGCCCTCAGCCCCCTCACAGGTGGGGCCCAACCCCACCAGGTATGTCTGATCACAGGGTCCCTTTCTGAATGGCACTGTGACACCAGAGGCCCACTCAGCTCCAGATTTAACCCAGAAGGCAACAGGGACACATGGTTTTTAACTCGCAAACCCAGGATCTCGTCGCTCTAGGTGTGGGCAGTGCTCACTTAGGCTGGCCCCAGAGGCAGTGTCATCGTCTGCCAGGACAGACACTCCTTGGGGACTTTTTAATATCTCCCCGTGTACTACTTAGAAGGAAAGACACTGGGGGAGGCCTGGCCAGGAAAGGCTGAAACTGTTCTCAGAAGCTATATCAAAGTTTCAGGGAAAAGAGAAATAGGAATTTAAGCCATTCTGAGTCTACCCTTTCTTTTCCAGAAAGGAAAGCTCACGTACCATAACCCCAAACCCAAGGTCTGTCTCCAGAAACCCTTATTTCTATTACTTATGGAGACTTCTTGTGCCCAAACCACTGTGGGAAAATTTCCTGTCTTCCTTGAGTCAGCCGGAGAACAGAATTTATCTTATCTACTTATCTACTTGTTAATTGTCTGCATCCTCCAAGAGAATGTAAACTCCATAAGGGCAAATAATCCATCTCCTTCCTTTCCATATACCCTGAGCATGGCATAATGCATGACACTCAACACAAGGTACGCAATGAACATGAGCTGAATCCATGATTCTTCTAGCTCCACTATTCTATCACTCATTTGTGTCCATTAAGCATTCACTGATTATTAGGAATCCTTAGGAGGGAATGTTTTATTTCAACTCATCATGTAGTCTGCACAGCTCAGTGGTTCTAGAAAGACACTATGTTCTGCCAATCTAGGAAATCTCTTTTAATGAGACAGCCAGCTGTGAACTAGAATGGTCATGAACTTCAGAACCAGGCAGAACATCTAAGTAACTAGGACCCAGTACGGGGCCATAAAACAGTTTCAAATGTTTGCCATATATGGGCAAACACACACACACACGCATCAGCATGGCATCTGTTTTCACAGAATTCCAGGAGACCATAGGCATTCCCCTTTCGCCCTTGCGAGAATGGGCCTTTGTAACCAGGGAAAGGACCTGGTCTCAGTCCAGCGCAGCATTAGTAAATTCCTCGGCCAAAGATCAAGAACAGAGACGGACTGTTCTGTGAGACCCTTGTGTCTGGGTTATCACACTCCTCAGTTCCCATGTCCACTTGACCCCAGTCGGTGTCACAGGGACTGCGGCCAAACTCCATCTGAGGGCAGTTTGAGGTCCAGTCAGCGGTGGACGTTCTCAGCCCTCCACACTGGCTACCAGCAGGAGCAACTGCAGTCAGGGCTCGGCTGGTCAAAGGGTCATTGGCTGGGGCCATTTTCAGGGACGGTCTTCAATTTATGTTTTAACTGTAAAATAACCAAATGTAGTATGTGAATTTTTACTGTTTCTGATTTTCTAAAAAGCTTTATGATTTTTTTAAAATAATTGATGACATCTTAATATAGATTTAGCAGTGGGTGATGGACGATACTAGAGACCCCTTAATACTTTAGCTGTGATAAATCATCTTGTCCCATAAAGGAATGCTCTTAGTGTAAAGAGACGTGTGCTGTAGTGTTTAGGGGGAAAGCATCAAAAATTACTTTTAAGAGTCTCGAAAAATAATACACTAGGATGCATACATGGATAAAGCAAACTCAACAAAATTATTAAAGCTAGGTACTGGGTGCGTAGGCTGTCACTGACCTGTTCTTTTGAACAGTTTGAACGTTTCACATGAAGTGGAAGAAACAAAGGGCAAACTCAGACACCAGGACGCCAGGGTGGAATTCAAGCTCCGTCGTGCAGCAACTGTGGGAAACTGGGCAAACCACTTAAGTTCTCTGGATGTCAGTTCTTCCAGTGAGTAATAATAATGCTACCACCCTTGCTGTTTCAGTGTGAGTGTGTGTGCACGTGTGTGTGTGTGTGTGTGTGTGTGTGAGAGAGAGAGAAATAAGCTTCAGTGTCCAACGCAGAAGTCTTCATAGAGCTTGTTTTTCACCAATAGCTCTAGCTCTTAATTCATATTTCTAACTTGAATTTATTCTCATCCTGAACCATTTTCTTCACACTTAACTTTGGTAAAATTCACCCCAAACTTGTCTGTTCTAGTATACAGATTTATAAGCCCCTTCTTGATGCATCCCTTTCCATTTGGCTCCTTAGAGCCCTGATGAACGTCCAGCATTGGAAGCCAGGGGCCTTTCTCAGCTGTCTCCTAGCCATCCAGAGAGGTGCCAGAGTTGGCAGGCACTCACACTTGCTGAGGGACCCCACACTTTCACTGTCTCAGTTTACAGAAGGGTGCTAGGAGTCACAGCAAAGTGACAAAGCTGGGTCCAGTGCAAAATCTAACGTGGGGTCCCCAACCTTGGCTGCCTACTCTTGTTACAACCCCAAGAGCTCCTGTCTTCAAATGGAGAAGCAAGGGGAAGGTTCTTGAGTGGAGGTATAAAGGGACAGGGCTTGGGGGCTGAGTGGGCCCACATGGCAGACCTCTGCTACCACCTCAAGGCTGGGAAGCAGGTTGAACAAGTAGTGAAAGAAAGTGCAAGTCCCCATCCACTCACTCTGCCACATCCAGAGAGAGGAAGGTGGCCACACTCGGCAGCGTGGTGGCACGGACACCAGCCCCCTAGTCGCCTCCCGCAGACTCCACAGTTACACAAGGACATTTCATCTCAGATGCGGCTGTGCTCAGGCCTCCAGAGTCCCTCGGCTGCTCTGGCTCACTTTCTCCATGGCTGATGGGAAGATGCCCACTGGAGCGGGTAAAGGGAAACCGTCTGGGGGAGGAGTATGAGGGCAACCTGGGGAGTGGAGGAGATTCACAAACGGAGGAGGCAGAAGGAGAGAGAGAGGAGAAAGGCGGTGGGGGCATAAGAGGAGGAACAGAGGCTGTGACAGAGACACTGGGAAGGAGTGAAGCAGTTCTTCCCCTGGTGACGGGGCCTAGGAAGACAAGCCAGCGGTAATGAGGGATGGATGATAGGAAGGCGGCCTGCTGGGGCCCAGCTAAGGACACCTGCTGCCTGCCAGCTCCAGGCCTCCTCCTCTATTCCCCGTCTCCTCTGCGGCGTGTGAAATGGAGACACATGTGTGAAAGTCACCCAGTGAAAATTAGAAAATGTTGAGGTGCTGGGCGAATGATGTGTAATACATTAATCTAGTATTCTTTCTCTATTGTTTGCTACATCTCTCCCATCATCTCATTTTGGGAGTGCGTACATTTAGGGAATGCAGATGGCCCAAATACAATGGGCATCCCCAGACATGCTCACCAGGACAACCCTAACAACGAGATATTGCAAAAACGGTGCCTGGCACTGTTAGGATTGCCTTGAAAACCAAGACAATGAGGCAGAGTTTATTCTGACACAGAAGTGACAAAATAAATTCTAGGCCCACAGCAATTTATATTTTTATTGTATTTCTATTCGTTAGAAAAATTAGACAAATTCATCTCTTCTCCCCACATTCTCAACTAGGCTTGGGAGACTCAAGATAACGGAGAAAAAATGAACTATTTCATGTAGACAAGAAGTATTTTCTCAGTTTTCAGTTTACTCTTATGATCTGAAGGAGCAATGAAGCTCATGAAGGTGTACCCATGCCTACAAATAGTCTAAGCCCAGAGAAGAGATTTGACTTGATTTTTAAGAACTGCCCCAGAAGAAATGGAGATGCACTTTCTTTACTTTTTGTGAACTGGTTTATTTTATGTGCATATTGACAAGGTCAATATCCAATCAAGTTTGTGTAAAATCAATTAGATACATCACTCCGACAGTATCAGATTTAAGCAAAAATGCTGAATAGGACAGAAAGGCTGGTATTTAGAGTGGGCGCTGTGCCCAAGAGCTTCAGGCTCTGTACCCACAGGGCGTTTTTCTCTGTCATCATGCACATAATCAGTTCCTGTCTTGGTCTCTGTCCCTGCAACAGTGGCCTTGATGTACCCTTCACACGCTTCTGTGAACGCTTTGTGAACAAAGGATGAGTCAAACGTTGGAAACTCCCTGGAAGAAAACACCGAGTGGTCCACCTGTAATTCACGATTATCTGATGAGTTCTCCGTGTGAACTCAGGGCCACACCATGGCCAGGCTACCACAGAGGATAGTTTATGGTCTCTTGCTCTGAAACCACATCATCTTTTCCCGCTTTGAAAACTCATTTACCTTCAAAATATCCTTTCTTATTAAAAAAAAATGATCATTTGCAAAAGTGGCAGAGACTAGCAACTGCGCATCAGTTAAAGAGGGTCAAGACTGCGTCATTGAACAGGCTTATGTTGCTCCCGTCCAACAATCGACTACAGTTCTTTTCTCTCATTCCCTCTTACAATGTCAGGGAGATGCATAGATAAAATCCCTCTTAGTATCAGTCAGTCTCAGGCTAGTTTTTAGAATGAGGGCTGTATGGGGAGCTGCAGGCTTACTCGATTGCTAACCTAGTATTTGGAGATAGTGTGGGCTTTGTCACCCATATTCTTGGCCATTAGGAGATGTCTCCTAGAGTTAGTCGAAGTAAAAATGTCTCCTCTTCAGGTAGATAAAAATGGGGTCTTCGGAGAGAAAGACAAATACCATGTGAGTTCACTTAAATGTGGAATCTAAAAAGCAAAATAAACAAACAAAATAGAAACAAACCCACAGACAGAGAACATTTTGGTGGTCGCCAGATGGGAGGGGGATTAGGGGACTGGGTCAAAAAGGGAAAGGGATTAAGATGTGCAAATTGCCAGGTACAAAAACAGTCATGGAGATGTAAAGTACAGCACAGGGAATACAGTCAGTAATATTGTAATAACTCTATGTGGCACCAGGTGAGTACCAGACCCCACTGGGTGATCACTTTGTAAGTTATATGAATGCATGCTGTACGCCTGAAACTAATATAACATTGCATGTCAACTGTAGTTAAAAATAAGAAATATATTAAATAAATAAAAATGGGGTTCAGACCCATGGGGAAGGGGTTCTCTTGCCCTTTCAGCTTCCCAGGAAACTTCAGAGACAGAGATGTTAAACGTGACCAGAGCCTCGAAGTATTTCTTTTCCTTATCCTTCACAGGGGTAAATCTCTGTCCTTAAGTCTGGCTTTTTTGAGAAGCAGCCTAAAGTCATTTAGAACAAGTCTGGTATGAAATAAGAAGGGCGGTCACGCTGGTGGTAAGCATCTTATTCCGATCAGAAACAAAGCAAATAAATCAAGTAATGAGAGTAGCTTCTCGTCACCACGCTTTCTGCCATCTTCCCCTTATGGACTTGAGCAAGGAGTTCAATTAATGCTCAGGGCAGGCTGGACGAGCAGACATCTACCCGGTGGGCACGTTATCAAGCGTATCACAAAACGAGCTCCCTGGACGGAGAGACAGCTTACCGCGGCAGAAAGGATGTCAGTTTTAGAGGCAGGCCAACCTGGTTTAAATCTCGACAATCAATTGTGCGGTCCTCGAAAAATTATTTAAACTCTCTGAATTTCCGTTTCTCCATCTTCACAGTGAAGAGCTTTCACTCCTGTCTCAGAAGGTATTGTGAGCATTAAGTCAGACTACTACGCATTTAAGGGACCTGATATAGGGCCTGCCACAAAGCAGGTTTCCATTCACTGGTTACTGTGCAACTTCCAAGTCCCAGTCTGTCACTTCTGTCCTTCAAGAAGAATTCCTAAGCTATGCCGCCTCTTCATCCTTAGCAGGTTGCTTATGTTGCTCTTAACTTGTTACCATGTGCTATATTTTTCTGTATACGTCTTTACTCTCCCCTAGTAGGGAGTGACCTCCCTGAGAGTAGGAACTTGTTTTGTCCATATTTTCATCTCCTGTATCTAAGCACCCAGGACACAGGTGATGACTGATGCTTGAATAAATGAATGAATAGGTATACGAAAAACTAAAAACATTTCTCTCAGTTAGGATACAGACCTAAGCTGTCACAGCCAAGAGACCTAACCATACAGTAGCTTAAAGAACATGGTTTATTTCTCTCTTCTGTACCTGTTTCCAGGTGAACTGCCCGCATCAGTGGTGCAGTTCTGCTCCACAGGGTCACTCAGGCAATAGCTTTTCCACACACTGCTCCCCCTCCCCAAGAACACTGCATCACCACCATTCCTGGGGCACAACTTCTACAGCTCACCGTGGGTGTGAGAATCGGGGGATGTGGGCTTTGCTAACAGACCAGGAAGTTACAGACTTTTGCAGAGCAATGCTATCACTCCTTTGGCAATATAACTGGATTTGCTCCCGGTGAGTTTCCCATGCCAGAAACCACACACAAGTTCTTTCCTAGACATTATCTTAAACCTGCATTTTTTGTGGTACCCACCCCTCCTCCTCAGTGTCACAGCTAAACACAGTGAGGCCTTTTGAAATAACATAGGTTGGGTTAAAAGGCAGCAGTCTCAATTGGACCCTTAGTCAGTGATACACAGACACCTCTGTTTGACCGAATGTTTGACTAAGAGATCTTGACAGGTCTTTGAAGAAGGTTTTGAACCACAGTCCTCTCTCTAGCTATTTGGGGCATGAACAGGATGACCATACAATTTTATCTTTCAGGTGGAGACACCTTGGAACAAGGGAATAAGGACTACTTGGAGGACTGGCTCAAGGAAACCAAGTACAGAAGCAGCTGCCTTTTCTAGCACAGGGAAGTCCTTAATCCCTGGATTCTCTCTCTCTCCCCTTCCGTCTTTGCTTGCACACTGGCTAAACCTCGCTGGAGCCCCATTTTTCTTGAAAAACCTTGCGAGGAGGCACGAACACAAACTAATCCTCTACCTCTTTATAACCCTCTCTTCCTGAGTTACTGGCTTGGCAGGTATGTCATCTCACTTGGCCAGGACAACAGGAACCCTCAGCAACAGTTGCCCATTAAAGGAATCCACACCAGTGGCCAGAATGGCCAGGCACTAGGCCCCCTGCTGTGCCTGGTCACCGGCTGTCAGCCACGTGCGGGAAATGTGCTCCTGGCACACAAGCGGTGGACGCAAAGGGTGGGGGGGGCGGGATCTGGAGCCGCCCACCATGTTCCCTTGGAGATCTGAGAGGCCCACCTCCATGGCCCCCCATATGGGCCAGAAGGGAGCATGAACAAGTCTGGGTCCAACAACACCTAGCCCAACATCCTCACTGGGCATCCCTCCCACTGCCCCTCTGAAGTGATGTGTTGTGAAAACAAGAAATAACCATTTTGCCCTTGTGTTTGTTTGTCTTTTCAAAACTTCTGGGGGAAAATATCCATCAAGAACATTATGCAAAAAATAAAAAGTACTTTAATCAAAAGTACTTTAATCTGATTAAAGAAGGCACAGAAGGTCAACTGAGATTAATACACTGGGTAACCTCTCCAGTCCCTGAAAAATTCTTGGAATGCCAACACAAACTAAGCTGCCTTGTTTTCTGAGTCTTGCTTACTTCCTTACGCTTTATAAGGCAGGACTTTTCATATGCATATGAAAGTGTAATAAGTGTGATAATAGCTAACACACTAGTACTTATCCGGTAGCAGGCAATTTGCCAGGCACTTTATGTACAACGGCAGATTTGGTTGGCCCCGTGCCCACCATCCTCATCTTGCATCGGGGAAACAGAGGAAGGCTGGGTGGCTCATCCAGTAGATGTGGAAACTAAGACCCAGACTAAACCCCACAGTTAGAGCGAGCCACAGACCCAGGGCCCAAGTTCAGGTCTGTCTCACCAAAAGCCCCTTCTGTTAACCCCTGCACCTCTGAGGGGTCACTGTCATCACCCCAGCAGTGCACCCCAAGGGAAGATTCTCCCCTAGAGCCATCAGAGGGAATGCGGCCCTGCTGGACTTCAGACTTCCGGTTCCCAGAACGGCGAGATAACAAACTTCTTGTCCTAAGCCATCCAGTTCTTGGTACATTGTGAAGAAAGTCACAGACAACTAATACAGCCACTATTCATATGCGGTCACTATATGTCGGGCATTGTACGAAGCTACAGAACAAAGAATAAGACACAGAGCTTGCAATCAGGCACTAACAATAGATATTGAATCCACAATCACACAAATAAACATTCAAGGCAGTGATACACACCGAGGGGTCCCCAGCATGGGAAAGCTGAGATGTGACCTCTTCTGGGGGTCAGCAGCAGTTTCCATGAAAAAGGAGCTTTAAAGCTGACACCGAAGGGTTTTGGAAGCTGCAGAGGAGGATTCGATGAGCATGAATATGAACAAATATTCGAGGCAGAAGAAACAGCTTGTGAAGTCACAGATGTAACAACAGAAAGAAGGCGGACCAAGTAAAGGCTGCAGAGAGCTCCAGAGGCCTGACTGTGCCAACAAATGTCAATCTTCTCATTCCAACTTCCTTGTCTGGTTCCCACCTCCCGCCCCACCTGAGCATTGGTTTTGAAGGGTCTGCGCAGTAGCAAAGCAGTCTCAGCTAGAAGAGATGGTACCAGTCATATTACTCCTCTGGGTTTGAACTTGGACATCGGAGGCCACCAGCAGCCTGCCTTGTTCAGGTCTCAGTCATAGGGGCACCAGGTGAGAAGAACGTTACTTGCTTTGGGCTGAGCTACTACTTACAGAAACTGAAGGGTCTTGAGAAGTTTTCCTTATCTGCAGTCAGATGGTCTGTAACTCAGCTGTCAGGGTCTTTTTTCAGTGTCTTAGACTTCATGACTATGAGTTGCACTATGTGAGTAAAGAAGTGCCCTGGCACAATATAAGAGGAAATGATTTATTATCCCCGTCGGCTAAGACACGGATACCATCAGGACCTAGTATTTGGGCCTTGGGGCTGCACGCACTTGGGTTCAAATATCAGCTCTTTCACTTTTACCCTAACCTTCACCTTGGGCTTTCCATGGGCAAGGTGGAGAGAGAGAGAACAGCCTCTGCTTCAAATTAAAGTCCTTGTGAGGGTTAAATAAAAATCACCTAGCAGAGTACCTGGTTCTTAGTAAGCACCCAACTGATGTCAGATAGTATTATTACTGTTGTCATTAGCATGGTGACCGCCACAGGGAAAGTGGGGTGGGGGAGGCAGAAGAGGGTAAAGAGGGATAAATAGTCACAAAAGGAGAACACACAGTACAACATACCGATGATGTGTTACAGGATTGTACACCTGAAACCTATATAACTTTATTAACCGATGTCAGCCCAATAAACTCAATTAAAAATACTGTTATTGGTACATTAAACCCTGCTACAGTAGGGGCACACACTTTTAGATTTTTCGGTGACTGAGTGTATTCACATGTTCTCAGTAATCAAGGCCAAGCATGGGTAAGTGATTAGTGGTCGTGCTGTTAATTAACTCTCTCTAGCGAAGAGCGACCTGGGAGAACTCTGCACTTAAACATCTGATTGCAACACAGTAAGCTCTATTATGCAAAGGTTCTCACTGGGGGTCCTGTGCTTTCACTCAGAGAAAACAGAAGTTAGAGAGCAAAAAGATCACGGCTCCCCTCCTTTTTAATTAGAAAGCACGCAGCAGATGAACATGCATGATGACGCTCCACAGTGGTTAAGCGTGATTCCTGTAATGTGTGCCTGGGGCCTCTGCCATCCTCACTCCTCCACGCGGACTCGCGCCGTCCCGGAGGAGCACGTCAGCAGTGGGCAATGCTGGAGTTTGAACCCAGCTCAGCCACGACCTCGCTGTGGGACATTTTGGGGGCACTAACCCTTCAATGAACCTTAGTTTCCTCTCTGGTAAAAAGTACGGAAATGAAGCCTGCATCTCAGTGTAGCTGTGAGAGTAAAAGGGGAGGGCATGTGATAAATGAGGGTACTGGCCACTGTACACTGAGAATTCAACACATCCTTGCCATGGTAGCACCCCACGAACACTTACCTTTGGTATCATCTGGGGGAAAATCAAGCACCCAGCATAGATTCTTTCATTTGCAAGAGCTTGGATCAGAAAAGTTGAGGAGAGGTGACACCTTCCTTGTTTTCTGAATCCAAGATTAAATCTTTGGTCAAATAGGCTGTGTGAAATCAGTAATAAGATGTGTAGAGAGCAAGTGTAAAAGATGCATTTGCTTTGAACACCAGGGGTCTGTATTTCCGATTCTGTACAACAGGGTTGGTGTCCCAGGGACCACCATGCACAAATGGAGAATCGTGCAACAGGCTAGCTGCTGCAATGAGGAAGCACAGGTACCCTGGGATACGGAGAAAGGGCCATTTCAGATGGCTCAGGCGAGTAAAGGAAGACTTTCCTAAGAGGTGTTGGATGAGTAGAGGTTCGCCAGTTAGACCAGAACGGGAAAGGCTTCCAGAAGAGTATAGGTATGTGCGTGATGGGAAACCACCCCTGAATAGTGTGGAAAGGTTTGAGGGATGGCGCTGAGCTTCCTGGGGAAAGCCTTATTCAGTTCATGACTTGCAGCGCTTTTGAACAATGCCAAGGATGGTTTAGCCCCAAGGTGTGCGTTTATATACTCTGCTGTGAAAACTGGCTCCTTTTCGGCCTTCCATTCCCTACTTCCCAATCTGAAGGGGCCCATGGAGACGGAAAGGAATTTCAGGTAGTAAAATCACAAGAGTCAGTACCCCAGACCCAGGCACTGGGGACTGCGGACCACGACAAGGAACCCCGCCCTGGTGCCCCTTTGGCCCCCAGGTCAAGATGGGCGCTGTCGCTGTGCGGCCAACATGGTTAGGACAGCAGTACTTCCATCAGAAAGCACGGCTGTCCCACTACGATGGCACGCACTCTCTGGCAGGAAACTCTGAACTTTGACTGCCACACAAGGGGCCATGAACCAAGCTTTCTCCCTCTCCACCAGGGGCTCTTGTCCACCAATGTGTTGGCCTCTGGTCCTCACGGCTGCTCCCGTATTGGCCCCAGTCACCACCAGCGACACCCTCACCATGGTTGCTGTAGGGGGCACAAGCCCACCCATACCAGCAGCCCAATTTCTTCCAACACAGCTATGAATCTAATTTGCCTTTTATTTCCCTCTCTATACTGGGATACTAGTTATGGCCACCACAGGATTGCTGGGAGCATAAAATGAGTTAATACACATGAAGTGTTCAGAAGAGTGCCTGGTTTATCTGGTGAGGCCCCTAGAAAAGTAGTTGTTGCTGTTACAACTACCCTCCTCATCATCCCCTTTTCTCCTCTGGCTGGCTGAGCAACTATGACGCTGAACAAAGCAGTGGGCAACTGGAAAAAAAAGATATGAAAGAACATACCCTCCTGAAACACAGCCTGCCTAGTGAGAGAGAGGGCTAAGCAGCGCTTCAGAGAACAGACTGTGACGCCACTGGAGTTTCCTGTGGGAACTGCAATTGTGCTTTAAAATGGGGCCTGCAGCACCTCGCTTGCCTTTCCCAAAATGCACTGCACTTGCACAAGTTCTTAGAGACCAAACACTCTGTGATCACAAAGCGTTATAGCATCAGCAACGGCTGCGACCCAGAGGGAAACAATGGATGTGAAACCTGGTATTAAATGAGAGCTGAGTTTCTGAAGAAAAGGAAGGAAGGAGGCTGCAAACTGTGCCAAAATAATGGGTTTAGCCAAAATGGAAACCACATGACGAGAAAGATTATAGGGATGCCAAAGTTGGACTATCTAGAGAAGGAAAAGGAGAGGACAAGAGAAAGAGGATTTGCTGATGCAAGGGGGAGAGCAGGAGAAAGCAGCAGATGCGTCTCTGAACTGAAATTCTGTGAGAACTGAAATTTTCAAAGTTACTTGTGGGTGTGTTAAAGTGGGGGGGTGCCAATTTTGCAGACCTCTAACTGGGAGGAGTGTGACACAAAGTTCAGGCAAAGAGAAAAGCGCAGCTGAGACCAAACTGGACTCATAGGTGAGGTTCAAGAGTCAGGGGCTGGGAGATACATTAACACAAAAGGCCGGCCCTGAAAAATCAGAGGGTGAGTTGCAAATGAAGGGAGGTGGCTTTACAAATGATGAAAGGAACAAGTGTTTGGTGGTGGGAGGGAAGAGCTCTCAAAACAATGTGGTGAAAAGAACTCCCCTAGGAATACGGGCTCCACCCAGACACGTTTGCCGAGTGCATGTATTGCTGCACTTGGCGAGATTGAACGACCACGCCAACCGCCATAATCATAACTGCTGTCCTCCAGTACCTGCCACTTCTAGTGACACCCAGAGGAAAGTGTCTACTCTTCAATTGGTTTAACCAAAGATAGTCTACTTGATTCTCCCAACGGCACCACTAGGGTATGGAAGGAGGATATTATTATTTTAATTCCGCACACCAGGAGGTACAAGCCTGGGGCAATGAAGTGAATGGTCCATTTGGCACTGAGGCCAGATGCGCAGGAGGACTGGGAACCCAGCCTCCTCACTTCTGCTCCCAACCCTGTGCAAGAAGCTGCCCCATAACTGGTTACCATTTGTGTTGATTAAACCCAGGGCACTCCCTGTGATACTTACAAATCCATATTTCTATTCTTTGCTTCCAGAACATTATTCCTCTACAAAGCCTGAGGCAATTGCACATTTTAAATTCTGATTTATTCAGTCCTTCTTGGGAGATAGAGAATGACATCTAATTCCCAAGTGGTAGGAGCTTATTGGAAAAACAGAATATAGCAACTCACATCTCCTTATTTAAAAAAAACCCTCTGACCTCCTGGTACAAAAAGTAAATGTAAATTAGTAATGAAATGAGGTTAGAACTAATAATGAACTCCAAATATAATGAGAGAATCCCAAGGAAAAACTAAAATATTTCTATTCAAAGCCATTTGTCCAAAGGGTCCCAAGGCCAAAGACATGAAAGCCATTGCTGCCCACACTCAGCAGTCAAATAAACAAGATCAGAATCATGTCAAGGTTGAAAGTAATCGGGGAAAATCTGTCTTCACAACTGGCCAGCTCCCCCCGCCCTTCTTTTTGTAATTGCATTTTTCATGCCACAGGGTATAAATTAATTGATTTGGTTTGTCAGAAACTCTTATTTTCAGGGTTTTCTGGCTGTAACTTGTCTTCCCGAATAGATGTGTTTGTTTTCACAGGTTTGGTCTGTACCTTCTAAGAAGAACCAGATCTCTTTCTGAAAAGGAAGCAACATGAATATAAACATAAAATTTCCTCTTTTCCTAAAAATCCCTATCTATGACTGACTTCATTATTTCTGCAGCAGAGGGACCATCCGGACCATGGCCTCCCATCCTCTCCTCCAATCAAAACCCCTCCTTTAGGACCTCGGATTCTTGTCTTGCTCCCCTCGCATGTGTGGGGGCGTCTCCTGGCTCCCATCCAGTTGCTGCAGGGCCATGAGGGAGATGGTTCTACATGCAGCTCCGATCATGACATTTCTTTCATTGAAAGATCCCTGTGGCTCCTTATCATCTTTGGGATAAATCTCAGGTCTCTTAGTTTGGCACACAGCGCCCTTCAGTTCCTCACACTGCATCCATCACTGGTCCCACGTGCTTCCATGTCACTGTACACGCCAAACTGTCTGAGGGGAATGCCCTTTACCTTCTTGTTTTCTTAGGCCTATGAACTCCTACACATCCGTGTATGAGATACCCCAGCTACCTGTCCCTTACCTCTCCATCTCACCCTCACCACACAAAATGTTCACTTTCCATTTCCTTATCTATTTCTTAGGCTAGGAGACTACTGCACAATATAGCATGTGCCACAGATGTAATTTAAAATTATCTAATAGCTACATTTAAAAAAGTAAAAATAAAACCCCAGGTAATTGGTTTTAAGAACATAATTTTGTAATGTTTGAATATATTTAACAATATATCCAAAGTATTATCATTTCAACACATACACATTATTAATGGGACACCATTCATTCTTTTTTCCATGTGAAGTCTTAGAAATCCAATGTATATTTTACACTAATAGCACATCTCAATTGGGCGCTAAATTTTCACCAGAAATCCTTGATCTCTACTTATATTTTGTAACAGCTTAAAAAGTTGACTCACTTTCTCAAGCTGTTCCAACCATACTTCAAAGTACTCCAGTATTAGTTTTTGATGGAATTTCATTGACATTAAAGACCACTGCAAATTCAGCCTCTCGGTTGCATTGCAAGTGCTCAGTGTCCACAGGTGGGCAGTGCCTGGGTATTGGGCAGCACCAGCCTAGGTACTAACGTCCTGGAGGGCAGGTGGTCCTTGCATTTGCACAGCTCCAGGGGGCACACACTCACTGCTTTCTGTCCTGTAATGGGACAGCCTCAGGGTGTAAACAGCCTCCCCTCCCCTCCTCTCTCCTCTCTTCTCTCCCTGCCTCCAGAACACAGGATAGAGCCTAGCATTCAGCAGGTGCTCCATACATGTTTGAATAAAGGGATAGTTGGGAATGTGGGTTAGTAGTGAGGGTAAAAGAAAGAAATTCAAGCTGGATTTTCTTCAGTTTTCAATGAATATGTGTGAGTATAGAGAAGCCTTGCGATTCTCCTGAGTGACACAGGTTTCAAAGAGTGAAATTAAAAAGAACAAAAATTTTTAGCTGACTTTTTTAAGACCCCTGTGATTGATTCTGAGTCCCATCTAGACCTCAACCACATTGTTAAAAAAAAAAAAAAAAAAAAAAAAGAGGGGGGATCTCAGCAGCAGGCTGGTCCCAACGGTTCAAAAGGAGTTCCAGAAATATGACAAGGGTTTTACAGTTTCTCTGGGACAGTGACGGCACTTTGAGAAATTTCATAATAAGGTAAAAAAGGAAGGATTGAACATCTAGTCATGCTCGGCCAAGACAGGGCTATGTTAGAATGACACACACGCAGGTGGCAAAGCCACACCCACTTGACCTTGTCAGCCCCGGTACCGGGAAGAGGTTCCACCACAGCGATAACCAAGAGACACTGCAACCAGGGGGCAAAGGGCAGAGGGAATGGGCCCTGGATGTGGTAGGGGCCGGAGCCCGGGAGAAACAGTATATGAGCAGCTAGGGGGCTTTGGCCACACGGACAATTTATTTGGAACGAAGTGGTTATAAATAATTACCCTTTGCCTGGAAGGTACAGCTGGTGGACAAGACGGAGAGCCTGCCGCGGCTACAGCTCTGCCGCTCAGAAGACTAGTTTGAACCTGACCTAGAGAGCACCTGGGCTCTGAAACACACCCGGTCGCAGCCTTGGCCCTAGATCTGTCCTTCCTGAAGCCAGCCTCACCTACAGCTCTGCGGGGCTTGAGGCAAAATCTCTGTGGCTGCTTGAAGCTCTGGGCACCTTCCCGACAGTCATTTCTGCACTTCAGAGGTCAAATGAAATGAAAGCCAGAAAGGTCCAAAGGGAACAAAGAGCTCTGGCCCACAGCACTGTCCAGGGCCACAAAAGTTTCTGTGACTCATCTGTATGTATTGAACTGGTATGTACTGAACAAATTATATGTAAGTAAAAATTTATGAGACAATGCAAATTTATGAAAAAATGTAAAGCTTCTAAAGGAGGGTAATCAGTGGGAATGAAACAACAGGAATTCAGCTAGAGCTGCCCAGGAAAAGAAAAAGGAAAACAGCCCACATAGTATGGCTCAGCGGGTGGGGCTTTGTCCCGCAAAGCCAAAGGTCACTGGTTCGATTCCTGGTCAGGGCACACGCCTGGGTTATAGGCCAGTCCCGGGGGGCGGGGGGGGTGCATGCAAGAAGTAACTGATCAATGCTTCTCTCTTACATGCTGAGGTTTCTCTCCCTCTTCCCTCTCTAAAACAAATACAATCTTTTTAAAAGGGAAAATAAAGATAGCAGTAACTCTTTTGAAACCTTTGTTAAACTGGTGGGGGCAGTGTGGGAAAGGCTCCAAAGGAAAACGTGTGAGTCCTCACTATGATGCGTTGGAAGCCTCAGACTTAGGTTCTTCCTCTGCAAACTGCTCGCTGTAATTGAGCTGCCTGAGATCCTGTACATTCCCTCTCATTCCTGAGGTTCAGTAAATGTTCCTCTGAGGTTTGTTTTACTTGCATGGGACATACCGAGGCTCACGGTCCAGCAGATTAGACTCTCTGAAAGGCGCAACTGCTTTGGGACTGGCTTTACCACCCACAAGTGAAAAACATCACATCTGGCAAAAACATCACAACAACTATAATCACACTGTCCAAAGTTAACAGACTTCTGTTTTAAATAAAGCACAACTTCATCAGGGTATTGCTTAGGAAAAAAATGATTTAAGTATGTCTTCTCAAACAATCTGTTTTCAAGAATGTGCATAATAAGAGGAGGCTGACAAAGGCGCTGAAAAATTCTGTCACTCCTTTTTTTAAAGGACATTGCTGGCTCCATCAGAGAGAACCCTGGAGGCATGCTGTGAACTCCCATCACCTGAAAAGGGATAATGAAGTGACCCTCCTTCTACGGGATGTGGACGCTCCTAAGAACCCCGGCATGACTGTCTTTTAGGGCAACTTTGCCGAATGCGTCGGAGGAAAGCATTCCCAATTTCTCCATTCTTTAGCAGGTTTTCAGGATCAACTTTGCATCATTTTTCCAGATGCTGAAACAGCAAGACTGATTTTTCATGACAATGTGCTATATTAACCTCTCACGAGAGGCAGTTGCTTTCTGTGATTCAAAGATTGAAGGGGAAAATTCAAAACAAAACCTCGTATATTCGGAGACTGTATGTAGGCCAGGTCTTAGCTTTCATAGGCCCATCTGCCTCTAGGACTGAATCTTATCTGATCATTTCCATGGCAACAGCTGTGGGATTAGAATAGGATGAAGGTTTAGGAAGAGTTGCTGGAATTCAGTCCTCCACAAGTGAGGATTATTTAACTACACACTCGGGTTACCATGGAAACACAAATTTACAAATCAGGCAGGATTTTTGTAGCTCAGTAGCGCAGTATAATATTCTTAGGGCTGCTTCCAATCCCCCAATTCTGTCTCTTCTCTCATCATGGGGGAGATACCCTACCAGATACAATTTAATTTTTCCTCAGATACTTTCTTTTGTAATTTTTAAAGCAGAAATATGAATAGACTAAGACCATGACCCAAATAATTGTCCTTAAAATGCTTTTCTATTTTATTTTTCTGCTCTGCAAAATGGGGCGGTTTCCGTCTCTGCTTTATTGAGTTGCTGTGAGAAGTAAAAAAGCTAATTCTTATCAAGTGCTTGGCAGAGTGTGCAAGCCCAGTGACTACTTAACACAGGGGTAGCCACTGTGATTCTCACCGTGCACCTTTCAGAACAGCACGGTGTCGAACTGGCGCCGACGGACGGGGGAGCCTCCCCGACAGGCCTGCAGACCTGCTCTTGCGTGTGGCCCGCAGGAGTCCCCCCCCCCCCCCCCCCGCATGGCGGCAGTCTGCTGTGACTGAGAAGCAGCCAGCCCCGCCCTGGGCGAGGTGCGAGGCCTCCTGTGAGCTCCGTTTCTCTGGACTGCTGCACAAATGCAAATAGTGATCGTGACCCTAAACCAACACCTTCGTTCTATAGCTGAGGAAGTACACGTCCATCCAGGAAAACTCAGTGCTGCCTCCCACCTGTACTCACAAACTGCCCCCCTCCGGACTTGGTGTCATGGCTGAGCCTCAAACCTGCATGCTTTAGAATGCAGGCCAGACCTTAACCTGATCAAAAGCTCAAAAACAGGGAGTATTTTCTCTTTACCTGCTGTCACTTCTGTGCCACTTATGTTAAAGGACCACAACTCCACCCCAGCGCAGGCTGGGGACCTGCCCCTGGAGGAAGGCAATGTGATGACAGGGGCTGCAGTCCAGCCGCTTCCAGCAGCGGAGAGTATCGCACGACTGGGTGGGGCCTGGCAGTGCCAGTGAGGTCAGCCCTAGGCATCCGCCGATTTTCTGTTTCCATTCAGTCCTTTCTTAAGAGTGGCTGCCCTACATCACAGCTGAGACCACATCTTTTTTTAGTTGTATCGAGCATCTTCAAGGAAATGAAAAATGCTCACAATATTATTCTAGTCATATTTCCATTGGCCCCCTGCAAACTGAAAACCAGCTATTCAGCATCTGCCCAACCCCATGGCCTTGCCCCTCCTCCACACACTCACGTACTCAAAGCCTCGCTCAGGGCCAGAACCACCTCCTGCCGCCACCGTCCCCACCAGCCACTGAAGTCCATGCAGGGACAGGAGAAGGCCGAAGCTGCTACTTTTCTCAAGGTTAAGCAAGAATATAAAGAGAGAATTGGGATCATCTGTCAGAGAATCATAAGGCCAGAACATGAGCTGACACGGCTCTTTCTTGGGCAAGATAATAACAGGTCATTTGTGTAGTGACTGCGTCTCTGGTGCAGGTCTTGGAGGCCTGCCTGTGGAGGAGAACTTCGGAGACCAGAGAGCAGGCATCTTCCCATGAAGAGGGTGGAGTGCTTCGAAGAAAATAGGTCATTCCAGGGTTAGCACAGGCCTTTAGCCTGAGCACGCCTTGGGTGTGGTCGGAGCCATGGGCTGAGAGAGGACAGAACCTGAGAGCTGTCAAAATACACCCTGGTGCTTACGTTCCTGGGGGACTGGACTGTATGTGAGGTGCTATTTTGTAGGGCAGCCGGTCACATGCATCAATATCCAAAGCCATATGAATGAACACTTCCTAGTCATTATCCTGCATCGACACACAAAAATGTTCATTGTAGTACAGTTTGTAACAGCAAAACATAAATAAAAACCACCCACATCTGGAGACAACTTAAATATCTCTTACTAGGAAACTGATTATATAAATATGGCATAAATATTCAATGAATACTACACTGCTGTTAAATAGATGTAATTGGTCTATATGTGCAAACAGAAAAAGATCTCCAAAATGCACCACTAAATGAGACAAACAAAATGCAGAATGGAGTGTGATCCAATTTGTGTAAAAATATAGGCACCATATGGACACAGGCTATGAATGTGTAAACAGTTTCTAAGGAGAACCATAAGAGACTGTTGACAGGTACTTTTCAGAACTCACTGCATTTCTTAAACTGTGCCCATATATTCCCTCTTAATAAAAATTAGCCTGTTAGAAAACAATGGGAGGGTTTGAGCTGGTGCAGCAGACGAACAAAAGGTTGGGGAGGGGAAAGGAGGGAAGAAGAAAGAGAAACAAAGAAGTACTTTCACTGGGAAGAGTGAAATGACCTCTATAGGATCTTTGTAAAAAAAAATTTAACAGCTTGGTTGACATCTAATTTACATACCATAAAGTTCCATACCCCTTTAAAGTGTAGAACTCCATAGTTTTTAAGTATTATTTATAGGATTATGCAATCATCACCGTAATCTAACTTTAGAACATTCACCTTAAGAGAAGCCTCCTTCCCATTGGCAGTGGCACCTCACTCCCCACCACCTGTACCCCTGTCCCCTGGCAAACGCACATTTGCTGTCTGTCTCTACAGATTTGGCGGTCCTGGACATTTCATATCAACGGAATGGCACAGTATGTGGTCTTTTGTGACTGGCTTCTGGGCACCTAGCATAAAGTTTTCAAACGCGAGTGCTAACTGCTGATTATCCCAGAGCGTGCACTTGCGGCCTGCTAGCCCTGTGAAATACTCCACCGGGAAGCAAGGCGATGATCCCATCCATGGTCACATAACTTGGGAAATGCTGCACACTCCCAACATGTCACGGAGACTGAAGACTCTGAGAAGTGCCACTTCGAAGGCATGCATGTGGCTTTGCTGAAGTCAGCAATTCCAACTGGATTCAGGTCCAAGTCCCAGGTGGAGAGTCCCTTCTGTGTGTGCAGGGCAGAGAGGTGACCGAGATGACAGAATCTGTTGTGACAGATTGCCAAGACAGACATTTGGAAAGGGAAGGTAAATCCATTCATTATGCAAAGGTTCATTTCATTTAAATAACTTTCCCAGAGAAGTCAGGTTTTAAGGGTCCTGTGGTAGTTGGCTGCTCCCCAGTAATCCTAAACGAAACATTCCTCTGCTTAGCGAACACACTGTCTCCTCCCTGCATGGAGCCTGTGGCACTTGGGGCTTCTAAACAGTGTTCTATCATCACCTTCACAGAGACGGTTCCTAGATACATGCTCGAGAGTTTCTGGAGCCCACGCCAAGCCTTCTGCAGCCTTGCTCGAACAAAGTGAGGGTAGAAGCTCTTTGTCAATGCTATGGCAGAGAAACCCATTAAAATGCCAGTCGGCTTGTCTCCTGGCTGAGGTGTTCCAAGATGGTCTGCCTAAAATCCAGGGGAGGAATCCTTTCATCAAGATCTAAAATAAGGAAAGCACCAGGTTTGAAATATTTCCTGCACTTGGGTCCATGGAATGTGTTTCTCAGATGCCCAATGCAATCACTACCTGCTAGAGATGCGGGCCAGGGCACAGGCTGCAGCCCACCGAGCTCTTCTTTTCGGTCATTTTTCCTTGGATGCACAGCCCCTCAGGGGCCATGTTTCACACCTCCCTTTCTCTCTGACTGTGCTTAACACTCTGTCACAGCCATGGCGCGTGCTAAAAAACTGTAGCACGGAAGGCTCCACAGCTGAGGTGCGAGAGCATCCAGGGGGGGCTTCTGGGTGCGTCCTTCATTGGTAGGCTCCCTCAACTCCACGGACAGTCATGCTACACTGTACTTCATTTAGCCTCTCTGCTTTCAGCTCTGTTCTTTAAAATTCGTGTTCTAGGTGCCATACTAGGTGCTGCTCATCGCAAAGACGGACGAGGCACAGTCCCTGCCCTTGAGGCTTATATCTCAATGGAGGAAAGAAATGACCAATACTTGGATGTTCCACGGAGAAGTCCAGGGCATCTGGCTGTGCAGTGGAGAAACAGATGACTAAGACTCAGAGAGTCTAAGAAGGTTCATTGCGGGAAGTGAGTCCGAAGGAGGAACAGGAGCTCCCAGTGCCAGCAGGAGGGGAAAGGCACTTCAGGAAGAAAAGTGTGTGAGTGAAGGCACAAAACAACACGGGCGCTTAGGGACAGCCTGCAGGTCACTGGGGTGCAGTGGTGGGGGCTAGACAGTGTGGCTTACTCCACAAAGGCCACTGGTTGAACACAAGTTCACCTCTCTGTCTGCTCACCCAGCTGTAGGACATCTTAAGCCCAACACATCATAAGCACTTTTTAGGCATGTGTCACTATTATTATTACTAATTTTAAGACTTGTGTTAGTGTCTGATTATACCACACACTTCCTGAGGAAACAAGTCTTTTGAAACTGTCTTCCTCGATACTACAGCAGGTCCTCGGGCTGTTTCATTCCACTTTGTTTCCTTATAATGCTGATGAGACGTCGCAGGAACTTACGGGCTAAATGGGTTCCACTACACACCACTGTACTTAACATTGCAGAATCTATCCATAACATTAAGGACTTACTATACTTTAAAAATAGTTCATTTTATATGAAATACTTTCCTTTTCTTCTTTCAGATGGTATACAAACACCTAAAGAGTGTAATCAGAACTTCACTTCTGCCAAATATTTTATCTACCTACCTACCTACCTACCTACCTACCTATCTATCTATCTAAGGCAGCGGGGTGGTCTAGATAAAGCATCTCGGATCAGTCACTTGCGTCCTGGGTTTACACAAAACTATCTTTTAGAACAGTAGAGGAGAAATAGGGTAATAGAAGTGTGTCGAGTAATGCTGTACTTGGTCTCCAACGAAGTGGTGGGTAAGAGCCCAGGCTCTGCAGTCAGACAGCCCCAAGTTCAAGTCCCAGTTCCCCCACTGATGAGCTGTGAGAGCTTGAATCTGGAGTCTCTGATCCTTCTTGTTCTCACTGATAGAACAGGACTAAAACTATTCCAAAAATTAAATAGGAAAATACTTCTAAAACACCTAGCATTAGTCTGTTACACAGTAAGCCTTAAGTAGATACTAGCTATCAGCAAGCATCATTAGCATTATTCAACCACTGTCTGTTGACATAGAGAAAATTGTAGCAGAATTTGGAGCCTAATACCCTCTAAAGCTTGTTCTCTACAGAAATAACGGCAAAGGGCAGGAAGAGGGTGTGGCATTTGTCAGGACAAGGCAGCCAATCAGGGTAGAAGCATCCATACGTGAACATTTATTGAACACCTGCTACACGCCAGATACTTTCCCAAATGTTGTGGATATAGCAATGGACAAAACAGGCAAAGATTACTGCTCTCCTAAACCTTATAATTGAGTGGAGAAGGAAAGGAAACCGAACCCGAGTAAGGCATACAGTACACCAGATGGTGATGAGCGCTGTGAAAAATAAGGCAAAGATGCAGGAATACGCATGCTAGAGCCTGGAGCGGGGCTGTCATTTCAAACAGGGTGGTCAGTGCCAGAAGCTCTCTGTGGAGGTGATTCAGGGTGTGCACACACTCACAGAAAAGCCTACACTCAAAGCGGAAATTAGGAGCCAGAAGGTGGGCATGTGGGTGACACTCCCAGGCAGTCTGCTCGGAAGCCACTGCACTGATGTTTCCCACTTGAGTTTTTGTTGTTGTTGCGCGCTGTGGGTCAGTCCCTTCAGAACAGGACTGTCGCACACAAGTCAAAAGTGGCACCTGAGTATGTCTGTGACCTGCTGCCATCTGGTCATCCTTGGAGATGGGCTCCAAGTCAGTCAGCCAGAGACAGCAAGGAAGCTGCCAGGCATAGCCTGCTCTGCGATGGATTTACCCCTTTGCCAGAAGTCACTGCTTTCTTCTTCACTGAGGCCGGGGAAAGCAAGAAACTGTGTTCAGTGATGCATCCTAAGAGCGGTAACCACAGAGGAGCAGAGTTGTCCTTGGTGGGACTCTCTTGGTGGGACTTTCATGCCCCATGGATCTCCCCTTCTGGGGGGAGAGGAGGCAGGTGGTAATGCCAAGGACGTGGCCCTGTGACTCCTTGCTTTCTGGGCTCACATAGAGAAGTGGCTTCATCCAGTGAGGACATATCTTCACAACATTCCAATGCCTTTTCTGCCCAAGGTATGAGGAAATAAAATGCTACTCAAAGCTGTGATCTCCACAGGGAGATAAACGCTTACTGGGTACCTCTTCCTCAGAAGTAGGTTACATTTTTTTCTGATTTATCCAGGGGAACTATCTCTGAGGCGCTTCTTCTAGGCGCCAGACCGAAACATGACACAGACATCAGTTAGGAACTCGTTCAGCTACGAGCAGCACAACACCCAGTTACCGGTGAATGGAACGAAAAATGCATCTAATTCCGTGAAGGCAGACAGAGAGGGGCGAGTGTGAAGCACATTCCCGTTACCAAGGCCCCTGCCTCTTGTGCGTTTCTGCCCGCCATCCTCCGCCTGTTGACTTGGTCAGTGCTCAGCCCTTTGGCCTCTTGGTCCCATGGTCAGTCCGCATCCATTGCAGGAAGAAGGAAAACGGGCAGCCCAGCTTCATCTGTTCCTTTTATCAAGAAATCAAAAGCTCTCCTACCAGCAGCCCCAGTGGACTTCCTCTCAGGTTTCACTGCCCAGAACCGGCACCACACCATCCTGTCTCCCTGCGAAGGAGGTGAAGCTGGGGTCCAAAGCAAGGCTCCTAAACTGAGTGAGCCTCAGAATGCCTGGGGGGCTTGTCAGCACAGAGTGGTGGGCATCTCCCCTAAGACTGTGATTCCGGGGGTGGGGCCTGCTGAGAACTGCATTGCTAACGAGATCCCAGGGGAGCCTCTGCTGCTGCTCCAGGGGCCCCGTTTGAGAACCAGCGGTAGAAAGGAGGCCTTTCTATTTTTACTGCACTCTCCTCAGCAGACCCTCATTTGCCTTTACCGAACTTTTGCAATAAGCTCTTACCTGCCTTTCATGTCAGACATCACTGCTATATTTACAGTCCAAGTCCAAACACTCATTGATCACAATCTATGCTCCATTTATACAGGGCCCATAAAAACGGAGCTTATAATGATTCAATTGTATTAGACCAACATCTTGCTGAGAATACTTACAAAATCTGGTTAATTTTTTAAAATAGCTATGTAAAAGTATCACAAATGAGTCCAAACAGCCAGGACTTCAGAGGTCAAAGTCCAAGAAAAAACGAGAAATGCATGGAGAAATTCTTCCAAATATTTAAGGAATAGAGAACCCCAATGTTACACAAAATCTTCCACACAACAGAAGGGAGGCAGGGCTTCTCAACACATCTTATGAAACCAGCATAACTCTGATACCAACCCTGACGAGTACGTTATAAAAGAAAAAAAACTATTTGCTAAGATCTCTCAAGAACATAGAGCAAAGGTCCTAAGGAAAAATAAGAACAAATAGAATCCAGCAATATATAAAAAGAATAATACACCGCAACAAACTTGGCATCCAGGAATGCAAGGTTGGTTTTAACACTAACAGCAAAAAAGTGAAAAGTCATACGATCACTTTAATAGATGCATAAAGATCACCGGATTAAACTCAGTCAGTGACCATAAAAACAATGACCAAAAAAAAAAAACTTTTAACAAATAGGAGTAAAGGAAACTTCCTCAATTTGATAAGCTATATCCACAGACACTCTTCCACAAATATCCCACACAAACCTGAAAGTCAAGTTGGGGTCTAAGACCAGCGTGCTCTCCGTAACCATTTCCATTTACCACCACACTGGAGGGGCGACATAGCACAGGAAGGCAAAAGAAAGCAATAAAAGCTATAAGGATTAAAAAGTAGAATTAAAATGATAATTGTGCACAGATGACCTGATAGTGTACGAGTACATAAAATTAAGAGTAGAACTGACTATATATTTAGCAAAAGGAATCATCTCAAGAATATATGTAAGAGAGAATATCTAAACATCAGTAAGAAAAGATATCCCATTGAAAAATGAAGAAGCGGACAAGACTTGCTGGCCAGCGCTGACAAGGATCTGACGTAACTGGAACTCTCACAAACAGCTGCACAGAGCGTTAGCTGGTACAACCACACTGGAAAACCAAGCACACTGGAAAACTGTGCTCTCTGACACAGCAGCCCTACGCCTAGATATGCCTGAGAGAAATGTGTTCCTATGTGAGCTGGTACAACCACACTGGAAAACCGAGCACAGGTGTGCTCTCTGACGCAGCACCCCCAAAAGCAGACCCTGAGGTGACGATTGGAGTCCAAGCAATGTATTAAGGACGCACTTTCAAGGGCGACTCGGGCAGCTGGACACAGGCGGAGAAGAAGGCAAACAAGGCCCTGAGCTCAGGCGAAGTCCTACAAGAGCAGCTTCAGCCTCGCCTTGCAGGGGAGCTATGCTCCGGGCCTCAGAGTCTATCCTCACGTAAGGTGAGAGGAAGCTAGGCTTTCACACACCTGCCAAGGTCGGGCTTTGGCTAAGGGGGTGCAGGTGGGACAGGAAGGCAATGATTTATACTTCAGGTACTTCCGTCTCGCTTCCTCTGTGGCCTCACAAGCAAAGGCACGCACGAGCTGGAGGAGGTCACACAGGGATCTGTGCACTGAGCTCCACACATGTCTACTGTAGGATGTTTACCAAAAATCATGTGCAACAATTTCATGATGATATGATTGCAATAGGCAGAACCTGTAAACAACCTAAAAGTCCATCGGTGGTGAAATGGATAAATAAATGTGAAATAATCATATGACAAAATACTGCACAGCAATGAAAATCAGTGACCATCGGTCAACCTCCGATACACGCTGAGCAAAAGGAGGCAGACCCAGGAGTGCATACAGTCTGCTTTCATCAGTAAGAAGTATACAAACAAGCAAAACTAACTTTTGGTGACAGAAGTCCGGACGGAGGCTACTTTCGGGGATGATGGCTGAAAGAAGGCAGGAGGGGACTGTGGGGACTTGGCTGATGCTCTTTCTTGGCCTGGATTTTGGTGAAAAGGGTGTGTTCACTTCTAAGACATTCTTTAGCAGGGCAGCTGAGATTTGGGCACTGTTCTGTTCGTATCTTACATTTCAATAAAACATTTACTTTAAACAAAACTAAAAATAACAAAAAAAAAAGAGAAACAAAACTCTGATGATGTTTATAACATTCTCTTTTGCCAAGTATGTGCCAAGTATTGTTGTCCGTGGGCTCTGAGGGGACTGCCAGTCCTCATCCGAGGCAGAAGTGGGGATCTATGGCCAGTGTATTATTGATCAAAAAGGAAAAGAATCCAGGCAATTCTGAACTGGTGCAAGAACGAATGGGTCCATGTAGGTGTATCTGGGAGAGATAGAGATGCACTTTGTAATTATACAACCAAGCTTTCCTCCAACTGCCAAATCAGTGCCAAGCAGAAACTGAACCTGGCAGAGGCTCACATCTTACACGTGTCTATGAAGCATTAATTTTGCCGTAGCCTCTAGTTGGACTCCAGTCTACTGTCCTGTCTACAGCAGCCAAGTGCTGGACACCATGAGACACACACCTACCTCTGCAGCTGACTCGGACATCTAGGGAAGCCACTGTGCAGCACCCAGGACCCCGGAAACCTCCTTGTCTACCTCACTGATGTATTCAGTGCTTCTTTGTCAAACTCACTCCTTACCACCAAAGTTGGGGGAAACGCTTGTCCTTGCTTTGCCATTTTTATTTCCCCTGCTCACAAGAACAGCTCTTTTTTTTTTTTGTGCAATGCAGAGAAGCCCATGTTAGCCCTTGCACTGGGGAACATTTTTCTTATTTTTTCCACTACCTCACTCTTTGACAAAAGGTCAGACTTAAGAATATCAAGGCATCTGGAACCAGAAAGGCAGCAGAGGGAAATGTGGTTCAAGGAAAAAGAGAGAGGGACCAGGGTTCCTGCTTTCTAACTGGCAGGCCAGTTGTTTTCAGAGCAAATAGCTGGGCTAGATAACTGGAGGAAGACTCAAAGGGGCTAAGAATCAATGAAGTGTTTTATCATTTTTATAACTGTGTTAAAATACATTTTTAGGCTAAATACTTGACCCTAGGAATCCTGAATAAAATTATACTTGACAACCCTTAGTAAGTACTGTGTTGTTAGTGGGACTTTAAAAGCCAGTCATTTCAGAATGATGGCTTCATGTGGGTGAAATTTCAGTGCGACCTTTCCTACCGTCTTCTAACATCTATACCCTGCTTGTCTGTACAAGGCAGAAATATCTTTACATCCTGAAAGCTCTGGTTCGTTATTCTGTGAGCTGCTACACAGAACCTCATGTTTGCAAATGCCTTTGTAATCAATTATTAATCTCTTCCAGGATCACTCTTTGATTATAGGAATTCTTGATCTCCTTTCTGTTTTTCATTGAAAAGCTGAATAGCAGTAACATTAAGTTTGTAAAATAAAAACTATCTACAATCCCCAGGCCCTAATACAACTTTTTATGTTAGCTATACTTTTCTAGCTTTTGGCTTTATAAATAAATATTTATTAGAGCAACAAAACTATACACAAAATTTAATATTTATTAAGTTAGCAATGTACCATGAAAACTACCTTCTTCCTATGTGATTTTGAAATATAATTTTAATATTTTGCTATATTTATGCAAGTCAGTGTACCATGCCATAATACATAAAATAACTCTCCACTATTTAGTATTAAGGCTGTTGGCAGTTTTCATTAATACAATGAGCACTGAGATGAAGACTTGCAGAATGAAATTTCTTGTTCACTTTCATCTCCCCACATCCTTGCACAAAATCTGGTAGGCAACAGGCTCAAATAAATATTTACCAAGTTAATTAACAGATGATACTTTTGTTTCCTTCTGATGAATTATTTCTTTAGGATGAACTTTCAAGAACAAGACAGATCACTGGGTCAAAGGGAGTAAGCATCCTGAAGTCCTACATATACACTGGTACATGGCTTTTTAAAAGATTCGCATCAATTCTTTTAAGCCTTCACTATCATTATGAGTTCGAATGCTGGCTTGGCCATCGAAATGGCTCCCCAACACCGTGTTAATCTTCACAGCAGACTGTGCACAGCCTCATACTGTTACCAGCGGCTTTACCTGCCTGCTTCTCCCACTGAACAGCTGGAGAGCATCTTCATTCCTCTCGGTTCCAGGTGCCCAGCCCAGGCCTTGGTGTGTAGTAGACACTCAATGAACATTAAGTCAATGAAATGCGGAACATTTTTGACCATCATGCTGCTGGAATATCTAAATAAAAAAAGAAAGAGTTGTGGTTAGGGCAAAATTTCCAACTCTATTTTCTATGTCCATGGGACCAAGTGGGATAATGTCTGTAAAATGAAGATATTAATACCTTGTCTCACAGAGTTGTAATGAGCTAATACAAATATGCACGAGCGAGCGGAATAAATGCTTGACGCAATGAAAACACTCGACAAAACACCTGCTTCATCTGGGCCCATGGAGCTAAGGAATCTTCCTGCTTCCTCTATAAAACTGAATGAGGTCATAATGTGTTGCAAATATTAATCTGTTGCTTTTTTAAATTGCATGTAAATTTTTCACATTGTGTACTTTTAAATTTTATTTTTTCTTATCAGATTAGTGTATTTTTAAACATTTCATGTATTTGAATGGTCCTTCTTCCAGTGATTTTCCCCCAGGTTCATGTTGGAAACACCTTGAACAAATTTCCCTAATTACTATACTTTGAATATGTTTTTAAAACTAAAATTCCGAATCTGTTTAACTTTACAGTATAGCCAGAGTTTACTTGATGTATAGCATAACATACGAACATAAATCCACTCTCCCCTCTTCAACTTGCTACCTCATCATTATCAATTAACACTTACGCAATGTGTCTTATACTGATCTATTTCTGAGGACTTACAGTTGAATTTTGGTGCCAGTGCCATACTGCTTAATTGGCTTTGCTTGTGTAATGCATTCTAATATTTAGTTACTTAGGCCCTCTCCATGCCCTCTTTCCAGCTTCTCAATACCACACTGATCTTACTTCAAACTACCTTTTTCAAAAGTTTCTATTACAGTTGACAAACAATACTATATTACTTCAGGTGCACAGTCCAGTCTTGCATAACTCACAAAGTCACACAGCAGTAGTGGTGGTGGAGCGGGGAGGTTCCACTCTGCCTACTTCCAAGCACAACTCTTCATCTCACTACCGGCTGCATCCTACTCATAGAACTGATCGACTTGAACAGGGTGCTGCAGAAATTTTTTTGAGCCAACATCTAAAAACTTGGAGACTTTGCTCAGCTGTCCAAAATGTGTCCTCCTCTTTTGCAGCTGACATATTGTTTGCGCAGTCTACGCTACAGGCAGCCACCCCCTTCGACAGAGAGCCTGCCGCAGCCTCTGCAGTCCCGGCCACCCTCCCCTCAACAAGGACCAGGGCCAGCAGGCAACTGTCCACCTGCTCACAGTGTGCTCTCGTCACAGTAGAGAAGCAGTCCTCTGCAAAGGTGCCCATATGAAAATTAAAAGGTAGACTTAGAGGGATGATGGAAGAGAGCCTATTTCTTTGTGGAGATAAAAGTTTACACCAATGCATCTAGTACCAGACCCACCTGCCTGGTCCTCTGATTTAGAAATCTGCAGGACATGAACAGTCTACCGGAACCTTATAATGCATAACCAAATTTTATTTCCACTGTCATAGTTTATGAAATGTTTGTGCTGCCAAGACTTGAATTGTAAAGGCAACTGATGCTTTGTGCTTCAGAGTTTTGGCCTGGCAACAACAACATTATTTTTCCTTCAGGAGTATCAAGAGTAAAGGTATTTTTATCGCTATAACAGAACAGCTATAAAAATTTGACATCATTGAGTGATCCAGTTTTGATCAAATGGAGCTGATAGGGGGAGGAACATTTTTCCCCTGTTGTCACCGACACTATTACTGCCACAAAAAAACTTTCACCCATTCTTCCCACATTTGTTACCTGATGAACAAAACTCAAAGCCACTCAGAGAGAATGGCCTCGTGACTAGCCCAGTGCCTCACCCTAGGCTGAGTTGCTGCTTCCAAGTGCTGATTGTACTGCTACCAATACAACTCCCACTAATTCAAGTCGCTCTGCTCAACCAATTGAGTTCTTAACAAGTGGTGTTAAAAAACCCGTATGTAAAGGTAATCCATGCTTTCAAATTTTTTTACAATGTTTTCCAATGAGATGATTTTGATTGATCAAGGAAGAATTTTGAAGAGACACAGACGGACAGACAGACACGTGCCCGAACTCACCGTTCTGGGGGTTACAAGCTCAAGATGGAGGTGCCAGCAGGGCCGGTTGTTTTTAAGGGTGGTGAGGGAAGGTCTGTTACAGACCTCCCAACCTTTGGCTTGCATGTGGTGGTCACCTCCCTGTTTCTTCACAGGGTCTTTCCTCTGCGTGTCTGTGTCCTAATCTCCTCAGATAAGGACACCAATTTGATTAGGGCCCAACCTCAAGGCTTCTTTTTAATTTAATTACCTCTTTAAAGACCCCATCTCCAAACATGGTACCTTCTGAGGAAGATACTGAGAGTTAGTGGATTTTGGGGTGGGGGGGGCTGTAATTCACTATAACAGTCCTCACTACCCATCAATTTATAGTGAGAATTAGAAAATCTTTGAAAAGGAAAAGAAATCACTCACTCAAATCAGGGTAAAGCATTCCTAATATTTTGACATTTTTCCTTCCCGGTTTCATTTTTTGCAACATGTAGTTTTGTTACATGATTGAAATCATACTATATACACAATTTTGATTCCAGCTTTCTCCAATTAATGTTATAAAATGAGTAGTATAAATTTACATAGGTTATTTTCTCTAAGTTTGGGGATCACAGTGAAATGTGCCTTATAAAAGTTTAACCACCAGCTTCTATTTTTACCATCAATTTATTTATGTAAAACAAGATTATTTATTTATTGAATGCCTGAAACAATAATGAGATTCTGATATTTTTCTTAACTGATTTTTTTTGTAAACTGTAAAGTCTTTGTCAATTTTTGTTGGTCATACATCTGCTTAGGCTTTTTATTTTATTCATGCATATTGGTATTTATGGTTTTTTAAAGAAAACATAATTCACTGGCTTGTTCAAGTTTAATATATTACTGTAATATTTATATGAAGTTAATCTCTTTTACATTGGCTGTTCACACTTCTTATTTTTAAATGGCTCACTTATTATTTTTCTCTAATTTCATTTAGTAGATTTACCAACAATTTATTTGTTACATTATGGTTTTCCTAGATGCAGTCATTATATTTATTTTTTTTCCAATGTTTTTATATATTTGTCTAAATTTGTTTCTTCTTTTATCTTTAAGACCTTTCTCTTGAAATGTATATTCTTTGAAAACTCTAACTAAATTCACAGATTAATTTTCTGTAAAAATTCTCTTAAGTACTATACTAACTACTCATGAATTATATGAAGGAATAAAGCAATTTTACTTTTATTGTTTTTAAATATTCTGGTCTTATATCCCTAATTAATTCCTAAAACAAGAGGTTATGTAGGAGAGTGGCATTGTCTGTGTGTTTAAGATTTTCAGGAGCTAATCCTCCAGAAAGTGACCTAGCAACAGGCTGGTATTTCAGGCTTCATGACAGGGTTGCCACTCAAGGTTGCACAGGTGAGGTGCCGAACACCGGCAGGGGCGCCATTCCCAACGTACAACTTTGATTAGCACACCTCGGATTTCTGCTGAGCCCAATCTGCCAGTGGTGTTCAGGGGCTCACGCTTTTTGCCTCCATAATCCTAGCCTCGGAATTTTGTCTCAAGAAATAATTCTACAGAAGAAAAATGTGTTAACTCCTATCCACCAATGTGGGTGAAAAATTGGGAACATTTTAGTTTTTAGTGTCCACAACTAGAAATGATCATATATTTTATAAATTTAGATATCATATACCCCAAATACATGAGGTATTACACATTTATTAATCATAACTTTGAAAAGATGCCAAGCAATTATCAGGACTACATTGTTAAATCAAGAATTATAAATTGTTATATCCATTCTGATTGTAACTTTCATATGAATACTTATTCACATGGTCCAAAATTAGGTCATATTAAAAAATAAAAATAATGATTTTTTTTGTCAAAAAAATTCATAAATATTATAGTCACATACATTTTTTTCTAGTGCAAACAAAAGAGCCATGCTTCCTAGAAAATTAATATTTGTTGCTTTCAAATGGCAGCTCATGACTATTTTAACTTCAACATGTACTTTTTGAAAAAGCATTTAAAGCATAATGAGTGCTCCAGCCTGTGTCCCTGCCTGACTTACTGTGAATAAATGGCTGTGTTCTTTGTCACAGGGTTCCCTGTCCTCTTCCTGTCACTTGACATCTTCATGCCCCTGTGAATCTTCCAAGACCCAGGATGCAGACCCCCCAACCAGTTAACCACCATCAGCGCGTCGTGCACAGGCAGTTTTCCCCTCCGCCCAGCTGTGACAGCCCACGGGGAGGCAGGTTTTCATGCTGCGGAGTGGAGATAGGCAGCAGGTGGCTTTCAGTCACCCTGACGGCACCTCATGGCGCTGGTCCCTCTCTCCACAGCACAGCAGGAAAACCGCTCGGTTGTCAACGCGTACATGCCATTTGTAAGACTTTCCCTCAAAAGCTTGCCTAATGTATGAGGAAGCCATTGGCTGCCTTCAACCACACTTAGAGCATTGAAACAATATAACCAGGTTAGTCAGTTTCCTGTGGCTGTTTCAAGTTCAGTTGTGTTTGATTTCAAGAATCCAGGTTATATGTATTTTAACATACACTGTGTGTGGCTTTAGGGAATTATAAAGCAGATCTTCCAGATATGATCTGGCTTGATTCACATACTGATCCCAAGACCAGTACCCTGGTTAACATTAGTCCCTAAAAATAAAGAAAAATTCCATGTATAAAGAGACAAGACTTCCAAAAAGTGTTTAATTCCATGCTACAGTGCAGACGTTGGGCATCATTAAGCCAGGACAGAGCTGAAGAATAAATGTAAACATTTGATTCTAGGCTGATTTATCCCTCTAAAAACAAACCCGCCATAAATGATAAACACCATGTCGTGGCTCCAGTAAAACTGCAAACCCTGTTATTTAGAACTGATTGGGTGTTCTGTAGATGTTGGTTTTGGGTGAACTCAGAAAATAATCATTTGAAGAAATAATCACTTTTTCAGTTTACAGATTCGATGCAGTTGGTTGCCTCAATATAACCCCTAAATTCTCTCTCTTTTGTGGTTTTCATCAATTTTATACTTAATATCTGTGACTAAATGGAAAATTTTGCCCAATATGATCTAAAGAGATGGCATTACTTTTAATCATAAGAAGCATACCTTAAATCTATGTGAATAATGCTTTCAGAAGTTTCTTGAAGGTTTGAACCCCTTTTTTCCCTTTCATTTCCACTGCTGTATCTATGTCCAGTTCTCCTGCCTTGACCCATGGGGGCTAGCAACATCCTCACGTTGGGAGAAACCAGTGAAGGCAGACCTCTTACCTGAGGCCATAACATCTGAACCAGAAAGTGCCTAGGAGCAGAACCCCATGGGCATGGCAGGTCAGAGCAGAGAACTGGGTCAGTTATCCAAGCGGACCAGCCGATTTGAGCAGACAAATAAGATGCACATTAGTGATGAGGGAATTTTAAAGGCCGATGTTTGGAAATACTAAGGGGTGTAATTGCTAATCACATGTTAATAGTACATTTAGCTTTGTAGGAACTGCCAGACTATCTTCCAAAGAGGCTGTCCCATTCTGCACTCCCACCAGCAACGAATGAGAGTTCCTGTGGCTCCACATCCTTGCCAGCGTTTGGTGCTGCCAGTATTCTGGACTCCTGGCCATCGGCCATTCTAATACGGACTAGTGGTGATCTCACTGCTGCTTTACTTCGCATTTTTTAATGACTTCGGATGGGAACGTCTTTTCGTATGCTTATTGGCCATCTGTGTATTTTCTTTAGTGAAGGATTGACATTTTTAAAGAGTACACGCACAGCACGCAAACCTTCTGTAGAATGTCCCTCGATTTAGCTTTGATGCCTCCTTCTGTCTAGATTCACGCTATGCATCTTTGTCAGGAATACACAGAAGTGTTGTACTCTTCTCAGTGCATCATGTCAGAAGGCACACAATGACATCTTCTCTATTAATGATGTTAACTTAAGGTGACACCTGCCAGATTTCTTCCCTGAAAAGTTATGTTTTTTCATTGCAATTAACAGGCATCTTGTAAGGACACACACTGAGAATGTACCTGTACCACCTCTCATCGCACTTTTGCCCACAAGTTTTGGCACCTTGATAATTCTTATCGACAACAACTATGACTACAGTACTTGCCAAACGGCACCATTCTAATAGTACAATTTCTTCTACATTTCTTTGGAATTTTTCTTTAAGAGAAAGCTTTTTATCAGTGACACTGATTTAGGTGTTCATTTACATATTTATCTTAGTAAGGACTCATGGGTCCTCATTTTATTCTACGGGTCACTATACTTAATTTTGTTGTTCCAATTATTTTGCACTTGATTAGTGGAAGCACCTTCAAGCTAGCTCCCCCATCCTTTCAAACAGAGCCTTGTTGCGTTACAGTATTTGTCCCACCCCTGAAATAAGCCATTTCTCCAAGGAGCCCTGGTTTCTTTTATTGGAAAAATGGGTCACATTTAATTTTAAAGTGCAGTTTATTCTTTTTCTTTTTTTTGGCAATAATTGATCATCTATTATGTTTAAGGCACTGATGTGGCACACTGAAACTAAAAATGTGTTTCTTTACCCCAAGGACTTTCTATACTAAACGAGAGATAAGGCAATGCAAAAATCCCCCAACAAGATAAAGTAATGTGTTACAAGGTGGTTAACCATGAGATGCTGCGAGATGCCGAAAAGGGGAAAAATCCCTGCAGGCGGTGAGAGAGAGTTCAGAAAGCATCTAAAAGGGGAACAGTACTTCAGCTCTTTGGGGGACTTAAGTAAGGACTAAATGGGGAGAGATGGAAAAGATCAGGTAGAGAAAAATGTTTTGCTTGTTATTGAGACAACAGATGTAAATTTACTAACTAAAGTTACCTACAATTATTTTAAACCTATACATCTTGTACAACTTTGAAAGGGAGGCCCTGGCTGCGGCTGCTGAATGCGGACCGGTCCTCGGATACTGTTGGAAATGGCAGAGCTTTCCCTGGACCCTTCTACCTCTTAGAACCTCCATTTTTTCCACTGTGTCTGAGTTTCTGGTTGACGAATCCATTGCAAAAAGTAAAGGAATACATGGGTAAACTGTGTAAATTTTATTCTAGTATGTGTCTCGTGCAATATTTGGGACACATTTGTCCTAAAAATTGTCCCGTTTACCTGAAATTCAAATGGAACTGGGCATCAGTATTTCATTTCACACCCACACAATCGGGAAAGAGAAGTTAGTGCTGACACCCTACTCTCCGGTGCCACCCACCCAGTGTCCAGAGGGGCCAGCGCCATGGGACATGCCCTGTCTGCGTAATTATTGTGCAGCATGAGCTCTGTGGGTACATTGGACATTGAGGGAATTTATAATCAGATTGTGCATACAAACACCATGAGATAAATTACCCATATTAGTTTTTATTTAAACTATAATTGAATACATAAATAGAAAATTAGTATAATGTATTGATGCCATCTGGTGCTCCAATTTTACACCAGTTTTTTTTTTCAACTGTGTTAATTTAAACAAGATTGACTTCCCCCTACATGTGGTTTTGTTTCATTAATTACTGTTTTCTCTTAGATACCATTGTGTTGATCATGAACTTAGGTAGAGTTAAGAATCTGTAGATAATAGAACAGGTGTAAAACCTTCAATAAGCCAATGTTCTTACGAGCTATACACATGCTAAGACTCAATAGTTTACCTGAATACCAAGATGGAGAAATTTCCAATACAACATTACATTCTCTGGAAACGTATTTCAGTGGATTTGGATCCATTCACTCATATGTTCCTTCTCTTCCCTGTCTCCTTGTTCAGTGCCTACCATGTGCCAGGGACTTACTGAGTGCATACTAAGGACAGGAAGAGATAGAAGAGTCCCCGTAGCTGTGGCTTCTCAGTCTGGTGAGAAATTCAGACCTGTAAATTGATAAAGGTGGTGTGATTCAATAAGACTTAATTACAGTGCTCTGAGGACACAGAAAAGAGTCCCAGATATGGCAGAAGAAAAGTGAGTAAAGACAGGAATGAGCGAAAGAGAGGCAGTCAGAGAAAATGAGGCGGCAGGTAAAGGTATTTAACACAATTCCTCGTTCTATTGTCCAGCTGAGTGCTTTAGACTTGCACAGGACTTTGTAGTTTAAGAAGCATATTCAGAGATTTCATACACACACTAATTAATTTCTAGGCCTTAAACTTGTGTTGCTATGGTGTTATTTTTGGAAGACAAAGAAAGGCTGTAAAATGCTCCAGGTTTGAGGAGGCCACAGCCATGTAACTGAGTACAAAGCCTGACCCTGGGCTGGATCCCATAGAGGAGCGGGGGATGCTATGAAGACTAGAATTGGATCAACTGACAAAATGGGAAAAGGAACAGTGCATTACACGATTGTACCCTGTTAAATTTATGAAGCTGATAACAGTAGCGTAGTTATATAGGAGAACACCCCTATTCTTAGGAAGTACTTAGAAAAGACTGAAGTCTTCAGGTATATATGTGACTTGTCTTCAAGTGGTTAAAAGTATTTTATGCATACATACACATACATGAATACATACACATTAACATATATACATGCATATGTATGGAGAGAGAGTACACATGACAAATGGTGAGGGAAGTATAGGGTAAAATGTTAACAATAGGTGAAACAGGGCCCGGGACATATGTATGTTCTTGGTTGTTATTTTTATTCTTGCAACTTTTCTATAAGTTTAAGATCCTCAAAAGCACTTTTACACATCAGCTCTGTGACTGTCACAATGACTAAGTAACACAGTCTTATTATTCGCATTGCACAGATGAAGACACGAAAATGAACTATTTAGAATCACATGGCCAGTCTGTGGCAGACTCAGGAATAGAACCCTGGGTTTCACAGCACACAGCCCATCGGTCTACTCGGGCAGCCACAGAGTGACCTTATGTAGATGCATGTGAAGGGGGATGAATTTTTTGGACAGCTTTGTGCTAACTAAACACACTGTGCCCTACCGCAGCTCTGCCTATGTGTCATGGCATCGCCGAATAAGCTTTGGCAAAAAGAAATTCACGTTGTTACGTACACGTACAGTCTACACTCCTGCCACCACCCACCTGCCTCGTAGCAAGTGGTGGGAGGGCAGGGAAGGAGGCTGACTGGTATTCCCAGAGTGGGCGGGTTTGCCTCCCTGATTATTAAGAAGTCACTGTGTGGGGGAGTACTTAGCTGGGCCCACATGTAACATACAGGTATTTTTACACGCCAAGGCCATTCCAAAAGTCCCACATATCTCTTCTCCGAAAGCCTTTGTCACCAGTGATTTAGTACCGCTTCTTCTAAGTCCCTGACCAACAGGCCCAGCCATTAGCCGCTGACCGTGGATAAGCAGAAATCCCCAGGTAAGGCTGTCTCTCTGTCCAGATAAAATGGCCAAGGAGATGGGGCTGCTGCATCTCGCTCGCTGAGCCAGTTCCCCTTCTCTGTTCTCTTTCATGGCCATTCCTGAGTAAGCTGCAACAGTGCCTCACTGAGTGCTGGCAGCTGCCAGAGTGTCAGGCAGAGCCACCCAAAACGCAGGCTCACTTTTCTCCTCCGTAGTCAGGTGGCACAGAGAACGGTCTGCTGGGAAGGAGGCGTGAGTTTACGGAGGGACAGCCCATGTGCTCCCACACTGTTCCTCCTGTGCAGCCCTTAGCAGCTGGGCTCCCATGCAGTGCGGCCAGTGTGACACCTAACTGGTGCACACGCCCACGTTCCTGTTCTGCATCCATGTCCGCATACACTCCTGCTCACGTTCAAAATCTTAAAAGCCTCTGGGCAGGGGTGGGCAAGACCTTTTCCATCATTCCTAACCACTCCATCCTCAACATCTAACCCAGCGCCTGGATTCTAGTGGTAGGGTCATTATATTTGACAAATACAAACTCAGGACACATAGTTAAATTCTAATTTCAGGCAAACAATAATTTTTAGTATAAAAATATCCCATGCAATATTTGGGACATTTTTATATAAAAAGAGGCGTTCTTCTGAAATTCAAATTTATCTGGGTATCCTATATTATACCTAGCCAACTTCATAGTGGGTTCTCATTAAGTATTTCTTGCATTTATGAATAAAATAAACAAGTAATGAGGTTTACTTAGTGGTCACTGTATCCTTTCCACCTCACTGAACTTTTCCACAGATGTATCATAATAGTTGGAAGTACTGACCCTTCTTCTTTGTGTTTCTAGAGATGGCACCCTTGCCCCAGTGGGAAGGTACCCTAATGGAGTCAGAGAATATAAAACGTAAAAGGTCAAGCACAAGATGGGAAACCTGGGGAGGAATCACTGCTCCACCAGTGTTTTCTCTTTGGTCCAGTCAAGATATGGTCAAAGGGGGTAGAAGAAAGCGTGAGTTGTTCCTGAAAAGATGGGGCTTATTTTCCTATGTGGCAGAATACTGGGTGTAAGGACCAGGGGACTTCCCAGACAGATTAGGGGATCCCAAAACAGAGGAGATTTCTGTTCTCTTCTGCTCCCCGGGAGACTGGATCAATCAGCCATGGCTACATAACATAGAGCGCTAGGCATTTATTTTTACTCACAGGTTTGCAGGTCGCTCAGGGTGGTTCTGGTTCAGGCTGTGGGTCTCCCTCCACGTGACCCTCTTGGGGGCCCAGGCTGGAGGGGCAGTGATCCGTGGTGGAGGTAGGAAATTTCCAGAATGATAAGCAGAAACACACAATGCCCCTTCAGGCCAAAACTCAGAACTCAAGACATTTCCTGCTTTTGCCAGCATGCCATTTGGCCAAAACAATACAAGACCACGCTCAACATCAATGGGCTCAAAAGGTAACCTCCTGTGTGGGGTGGTAATTTAATACCAAATGATTAAATCTTGAGATAGCTGCATTGGCTGTTGAAACAGAAGGGGCTGACACACCCTCCCTGAGACCGTGAGTCCTCTCCCTGAGCAGAGGGAGCAGAGCAATGATTTTCCTCTGTGGCCTAGATGATGTGAAAACTACGTGGCAGAATGCCTGAAACATCGTAAGTGCTCACATAGATTTGCACTGTCTTGGCAGCTCTGCCATAGGCTGTGGTTTACCCAGCGTCCTCTTGGAAAGTACATGTTAGACATAATAGTCACCAGGTATTGAAGGCTGGGTTGTAGCATTTAATTGGGTCTCAATTAATTCTGGTAATCAGCCTATCCAACAGACACTGCTCTTCCAGGTTTGTACGTAAGAAGGCTAAGGCTAGGAAAGTCAAGTAATTAGCCCAGAAACACTGGTAAGAGCCAGAAAAGCTGGGATCAGAACCCACGTGGGTCTGGGTACAAGGCCTATGGCTTTTGATTGCTCTGTACTGTGGTCTGTGAACCCAGGTCTTGTCTTTGAGAGTTGTTCTGTCTTTTTCCAGGTGTTAACAGAGCCCTCAGAGGTCAGCTTCTGGCCACAGCTATGCAAAAAGCAGGAGGAAAGCTTTATGGGGTGAATTAGGCAGGCAGCTTTGCCTACTAGGAATTTGGTAAAAGACAACCAAGAGCAGTGGAGTCCAGAGAAGTGTCTCTTCCAACAGGCTTTGGGAACACACAGCTTGCCGCCTCCAGGCAGCCCCCAGGGGAGACCTGCTGAGAAGAAAGCAGACTGAGACTGGGGCTGGCGCTGGCTCTGGAGCTGGCAGGTGAGGTGCCACTGGTGGACTCCTGCGGCAGCCTCCAAGTTCGGCTGCCTCCAGTAACATTCTATCTCTCAGGGCTCTGCACTTAGTTTTGTCAGCTACTGAGTCAGTAGGGGGAGTATTTAATTAAAGTCACTGTGGTGCTGCGGAAATGAGAGATTGGGAAGGAAGCCAAGCTCCCCAGGTCTTCTCCCTCCCCAGTCCTTCTGTGCGGAGCCCCCCTGCCAGGCCTGGGGCCTGTGACCCTCCCTCTGTCCTCTCTCATCAGGCAGATGGCACAACTGAGCTTTTAACATCAAGACGGTGGCTATGGAGCTTCTGGCAGCTGTGCACACAAACGGAGGGGATGCAACCTCTGCTTTCCTTAACCAATCATCGCAGGGAGGCTGTGCAGCAGGTGTGATGTTACTAGACTGCATCACTGACCGAACCCTGCTTCCAAGGCTGACATGTACCAGGAAGTGTGGGAAATGGAGAACCAAAGTATCCTTTCTCTGAGGATGCTGAGCTGGAATGTGACCCAAACACCACTGATGAGATCTCTGGGCATCTGAGCCGGGCCTCGAAGGGCCCTTTCTCACTTCCTCAGCCCAAATCAAGAATTTGGGATTCAATGACCCTCCTGCAGATGCAGTGTAAACAGGATGAACTTGAGGGGAACTCAACCAGGTAAGTATAACAAATGGCAAAGAAGAAGTGTAACAAATGTGTAATTGACCAAATAGTATATATAAATAGTACATAAGTCTCCCTTTAGGGAGACGAGAGCTTTAATTGCTGCAAGCAAATAAAACTACCTTGTGACAACAACCACGGTCTCATTCTTGAACGGAGCACCCCAAGGGCAGACCCCTTGAATTCAGGAACATCCACAGCTCCCCAAGCCAAATCTACTCTTAACACTCACCGCAGTTCGGCCAGCTCTCTGCACCTGAAGGTTCTCTGTCTGCAAATTCAGCCACCCACGGGTCGAAAATATTTGAAAAAGACAAAACATCTCAAAGTTCAAAGATTCAAAACTTGCGTTGGCCACAGGCCAAGCACTGTGCTGAACCCAAGTGGCTGCAGCGACACGTAGGCACACCCTGCCATAGCCCACATGCACACACAGGGTCCGTGCTAACCCTACGCCACTGTATACAAGGGACCTGAGTACCGTGGGTTTGGGTGTGCGTGAGGGGCCTGAAGCCAGCTCCCCACGGGGACCCAGGGACAGCTGGATATCATGGCATTGTTTTCTTTGTTGTTCACACCTGGCTCTAAGCTTCCTGAATTGGGACTTGTGTCTTTCCCCTCCCTCTGCAATCACTTCCAAATCCGGTCCCTGATGAAAAGTACTTGCTCAACAGCTAGCTGTTGAAGGAGTGAGAGGCTGACAGAAGTGGGACCCAAGTGACATGGAACATAGAGGAGTCAGGACCTTGCCATCATGGTAAGAAAAACCCAGAGACCACCAGAGAAGAAGCAGCTTTTGAGCGGGCCCGGTGCCTCCATTATTTACTCACCAATCTTATAAGCCTTAGCCCTGTCACTTGTAAAACTGAGTCATAAGTGCCGGGGAGTTAATACAATGTGGATAGAAAGAACGTATTCATTTCATGGCAGTTGTTTTTACCACAAATGCACACACAACAAGGTCTGCAGGGTGTGGTGAGGAGCAGGGTGTGGGAAGTGGACTGAGCCTCGCTGAGAGGGCCTACACTTTGCCCTTGTCCCTGGAGTCAGGGAGTTGGTGTCAGTGTGGCATTATGAGCCCAGTCTCTGTGGTCAGGTTCTAACCTTGGCTTGACTTCTTGAGAGCTGGGTGAACTGAGCCAACTGCCCAGAATTTTAAGCCTTGGTTTCTTCATCTCTGAAATAGAAAAAGGGATACACTGGTTCCCCAGGGCTGTCATAATACATTAGCACGAACTCAGTGACTTCAAACAAATGCGTCCTCTCACACTCAGGGAGGCCAAAGAACGAAGCCTGGGTTTCAGCAGAGTCGGTTCCCTCTGGGACCCTCTTGTGGAGAGTCCTTCCCTGCGTCCCTCGGCTTGAGGCTGCACAGCCCAATCTCCACCTCTGTCTTCACACAGACTTTTCTTCCTCTATGTTTGTCTTCCCTTCTCACCCAAGGACACTTGTCACTGGATTCAAGGTCCACAGGGATAATCCAGGATACCTCATCCCAAGATCCTTAATTTGGTTATATCTTTCAAGACGTTTTTCTCCAAATAAGGTCACCCTCAGATTCTGGGATGTGGACATATCTTTTCGGGAGCCACAGTTTAACCCACTACAAGGTGTATATAAAAATAAGACTTGTGACATTTTAATGATGTCCATGTAAAATGTGCACAGCAGACTGTTTTGCTGACTGAGGTGAATACAGGTCAAGGTGTACGCTTCCCCAGGAATTCTGCTCCATATGCCAGAGGTATGTGCTTTATTCCTAAGTGTATCCATTCCAAGCGCACATTAGTTCATTGTTCCCATTGCCATTTGGCCCCCCTTCCCCTGACAATGTCCACCTCACTTTCTGGCTGTTCCTCATGATGCCTGACTTCCTTGCCTGCTGTCTTCGCGTGGTCATTGCCGCATCTTTAGGCCCTCTACGGAGATTTCTGAATGTTGTTCAGTAACATTACCAGGGAGGCGTGTAGGGGAGGGGATGGTTTTTTAAACAGACCTGCATGATTCCCAGCTCTACTGGGCCTTAGTTTCCTCATCTGAAAAATGGGTACAGCATTCTAACTTTGAAGGATAATCATGAGGATCAAACTGACATTTCTTACGTCACTTCAGACTCAAGTCTTATTACTCTCAATCCGCCTATTTACAGTGTGCCTATTTTTCTCACTATGTCCTTCCAGAATGATATAATAAATAAAATGGTTTCCCCAGCATTTTAGCTGATTGAAAAAATCCCAGTGTTTCATCTGGTTGAGATCAGTATTTCACGCATTTAGCATCTACTTACAACATTAACAGTGTTTCTCTATGTGCTTTTCCTTCATCATCATAGGGGAAAAATTCCCATAGTGCTGTGAACTCAGCTTACGTTATTTACCCAGAACTGAAATAAGTAAATAAAATAGCAAATTGGAAACTAAATCACTAGTCACAATCACAGCAATTGCTCCTGGATGCCTGGTGTACAGACATATTGATGTTTTGTGTAAGTCTCAACTGGTTCATCTTTTAAGTGAAATTACAAATAAATACCATACTTTGTAAGCTTAAACTATGCAATTTCTTCCCATTATTCAATGCTGGATAAAGCAGTGCACAGTTAGGGTTCCTCAGGAGAAAATTAACTATTCTTGACAAGAAGAAAAATAGAAGTATGCCACTTTGTACACACTCTGCAATCTTTGGCTCGACGGTATTAATGCTTTTAATTCCCATTCGAGCAGCAGCGGGAACAAGAACAATTAGCGATCCATTTTCCCATTCTCAGTGTTTGAGCAAGGGCCAGGCAAGTGAGGGCCATTGTTCTGACTCCAGAAACAGTTTCCACAAAGGAAAGAGCTTTAGCAGATGGTTGGAAGCACTTTATTCCCAGGGCTGTTTATTCCTTGAAGTGAAAGGTCGGAGCATAAGATGCTGAAAGGAAGGCCAGGTCCCTCACTTCCCCTCCAGGCACCTGGCCTCCGTCGAAGCTGCCGGGAGCGGTGAGAGGACAGAGAATGAAGGAGAGCGTTTTTGTGCATCTGACACCGTGGGGGCCCGTCTCCGCAGCAGACGTGAACTTCATAGACATTTCACTAGATGTGTGTCTACTTGGCCAGTTCCTCACGGGATCACCCACAGGAGTCATCTCCCTTTTCTGGCTCCCAGGGTCCCCAACTGCTAAATGGAAGGCTCAGATGAGATGCTCTGTATGTATTGTCAAGGTTTACGCTTCTGTAGCTCCAGGAAGTGACTCTTCCACTGGCCAAGTAAATTTGCTCAATAATTCCTTCAGGTGATGAAAAAAATCGTATTTACTGTTTTTTACTTTTAAATGTGACTTGGGTAAGATGAAAGCCAGTGACTTTTCAAACCTGACTGTGCATGAGGATCACCTGGGGAGACATTCTATTTTACATTAAATTTTTACTGAAGTATGAATTATATTCATGCAGAAAAGTATACCAACTGCAGTGTTTTCACAAAGTAAACACATTCATGCAACTAGTTGAACTGAGAGAAAGCACATCGCTGGGTCCCAGGGAGCGTTCAAAATCCCAGACCCCCAAGTCCTAGTGGGCCACAGAATCAGAATCAATAGGGTATGAACCAGGGATCATTATCTCTAATAGGCTCCCAAGTGTATCTGACCCACCCAGGCTGATACCATCTGCAAATCTGAGGCAGACATTAATTTGTTACTGTTGTTAAAATAAACCTGGGGGTTCTGATGAGAAGGACTTGGGCACCGCACTAGATGCGTTAGCCTGAGGCCCTGGGTGTCAGAGATCGTATCAACTTGGATTAACCATCCCGAGAGAGTGGCTCTGCTCCAGGCCAGACATTCTGCCCCGGGCAGTACGTACATTCTTTCTAATCCCCACAATGACCCTGCACTGGCTGCATTATACCAAAGCTCAGAATGGTTCAACAAGGTGCCTGAAATCACATAGCTAGCGTTGGGTTTAAAAGTCACCCGGACACAAAAATGCAGTCTTTCCATCCCCTCCTTCCATAGCTCCCTCCTAAGATGAATACTGTTCCAACGCAAGCAACAAACCGCTGAGTGTACCCCGGGGTGCATCCTGGCAGGCACGGGCGGTGGTACCCGTCCGGGTTTCCAGGCGCTGCCTCTGTTCCAGCACCGGTCGATTCTTACAGAATCACAGAAGTTCTAGATAAAATGCCATCTCCTTACTTTTTTTTTTTTTTTTTTTTAAGATCAGATAAAGATGTTTCTCCTCACGTAGGATTAGAGGAACAAGTTCGTTCTGGAAATACAGTTTCAGTCATAAGGAAGTGTAAGGAGCTGCATGTATTTTTTAAATTGATTTAGAATTTTTGTTATAGATCTTGTTGGGGGAAAAAAAGTGCTACTTGCCTGTTAGAGCTTGAAAGTGTCATGTTAACCCCCCCACCCCCTAAGCAGCGTCCGATTTGGTGGCCAGTAGTGGGGCAAGGAAAAGCAACTTTGCAACACACCCCCCTCGAGGCCCACAGGGGACTCTCCCACGGCCCCCTCCACATGGCCTGTCCTCTGCTCAGTTTTCTGGTGGGGGCTGAAAGCGGCAGTCCCTCCCACCTACCTGCACACTCTCAAAAGAAATACGAGGTGTGGCAGTGAGCAGAAATGGCGGAGATGGGGAATGACTGAGGTCAGAAGGTGCATCCAGTCACCTTCTCACAGCTAACCAAGCTGTCGATGTTATAACACTAAACAGTTATAAAAGTGTATCTAGCTAAAAAGCCGCAAGTGAGGACTCATGAGGAAAGCGCAACAGTGGCTCACTCATAGGAGTGCACAACACCTGACTTTGGGCACCAGATCTCAGCTGGGGCCATCTTGTTCCCCAGAGGAGACCTGGCAATGTCTGCAGACTTTTGGTTGTTGCGGTGAGGGGAGGGGTCTGCCGGGCAGAGTCCAGGGATACTGCTAAGCCTCCTGGAATGCACAAGGCAGCCCCCACAACAAAGAATTACCCGATCTCAAATACCAATGGTGCCAAGTTTGAGAAACCCTAGTTTAACAAACAGTAATAAATCTCTCGCAGAGACCAGCTTTTCTGTAAAAACAATGGGAAAGTCTAAGTTATTTCTACTTGGGTTGAATAACATGGTTCTAGGAGACCACGTATTTGACAGGGCTTGCTTAGACTCTACATTAGTGCCCCTCAGGGCTCTACTGGAAAATGGAGCTAAGAGGAAGCCACTTCCTCTTTCAGACTCAGGTTCTTAAACCTCTCTAATCTCCTCTACCCCCAGCACTCTACCCTCCCAACTGACTCTCCTCTGAGGGCAGAATTTGCTAGCTATTCTAATGAGAAATAACACAAACTGAAAAATGGTGGCAATGCAAAAATCATCTCATGAGCAAAGTTAATTTAAGGTGTATAAAATCTCAATTGAAATAGTCTTTTTTTTTTTTTAGAACTCTAACTTTGAATAAATGTGGCTGCCATGGTGTCCCTAGGAGAGGGTTGCTAAGGAAACCAAAAGCCAACCCCCAGCTGATGCACTGCATCCCCATTATGGCCCATCAGTCATTTTGAGAGTTAGAGACACCACAGTGAACAAAATGATGACTTTTATCTGTTTTTCCCAGGAGAACAGTTTCAAGAAATAGATTTACCCAATGCCATCAGATTATCTAATGACCCCTCCTGGTAATGAAACAGAAAATGGATGTCACACACAGAAATGCTATACAGGAATATGTTTCCAAGTCCTTTATATTGTGATTATAAAAAATGCAGAGTATAATTTCTGATAGGTTTAAAGACTATGCCCACAATAATAATAATAGGTAAGGTCAACTACATACTGCATATAAGTTGTTATTGTTCGGGGCACAATGCTTTAACTTAAATGTAACCCTTGTACAGTTGCTTAAAAAACTGATAAAAATCCCATGTAATTCTTCCATAGTGTGCCAGGCACAGGAAGTGGGTTTTCTGGTGGTTTTTTTTTTGATGTATTCATTAAGAGTATGAGTACATTTCCAATACTTGCTGCAACAGACAGGGGCCAGGGAGACCTGTCAGTCACTGTGACCAAGATGACAGTGTGTAGAAGGAACAGTTGTCAGAAATGGAGATTGTTCATTTAATAAAGAAAAACCTAGCCCTTCCATGGGCCTGCTTGGCTTCCTCACAACATGGCAGCTGGATTTCCAAGAGAGAGAAAAAGACAGAGGGGGTGGGGGAAAGAGAGAGAGAACGAGGGTGTGGGGAGAGAGGAAGGGGGGGGAGAGAGAGAGAGAGAGAGAGAGAGAGAAGGTGGGCGGGGCAGTCTGATGGTAGCTTGCATTCCCTTTTCTAACTTAGTCTTGGAAGTCTGCCATGTTCTCCTCATGGAGGCCATCCCAAACACCGGCCTGATGTCCAGGGGAGGAAATGCAGACCCTACAAGTCATGCAGGAGTTTCCGTATCACCCTGTAAGAACATGTAGGATGAGATCTGTTGGTGCTGCTGCATTTGGAAAGAAATTCTGCCCCAGACAAAAAAAAAAATGTGATGCGTGTGTCTGAAAAGACACTCTGGCTACTTTGAGGAAAATTAACTATAGGAAGGTGAGGGCGGAAATGCAGCCTGGTCCGGTGGCCGCAGAAGTCCTGGGGGAGATGACAGTGGCTCAGACTATGGTGGGGAGGGTGGATATAGAAGGCAAAAATGAACTCAGGACCTAAGCACTCATTTGGATGTGTTACTTTAAAGATGTGATTGGCTCCAACAACTAAGAGGGATGAACAAGGCAGGTTGTGCAGAGAGATGCTTTTCTCATCTTCCAGGTGCAGCAGGACCTGGCCCTCGGGGGGACAATGTGCTCATATTCCCTCCCACCCTCTTCCAAATACCTGGGACTCACTGCGGAAGGTTACCTAAGCGTAGGCTTTTGGGTTGTTTACATTATTTCAAGCACTCATATTCTGAACGCGTGTTTAGGATGAAAAGAACTGCTTTGCTACATGAAGAACCATCACAGATCAGCAGAGAGCACCTCACACTGGTGGTGAAAGGAACATCTGGAAAGCTGCCTCTGTCCCTCCAGAGTGCCTGCAGGAAGCTTGCCTTGGGCAGACACAGACTGGAGTCCAGAGAAGCACCCCTGACTTCGTTCTTGGCAGGTGTGCCAATACCTGCTCCTCTCCAGCCACGGCAGCTGTATTCTCCAATGAGTCAGGGCTTTGGGGAAACTGGTGCCCACTTCCACAGACCCAAGCATGTCCACAAGGTCAGATTCCATTCTCGTCTCTGGGTCCCACGTTGCAAACCTCACATTAGTCTCCTCATTCCTGCTATACATCACAGAACAGACGAAAGAGAACTAGCAGTAAAATCCAAAGCACTAGACTCCAGTCCCAGCTCTGCCACCTACGAGTTGTCTGACCTTAAAACAGTTGTTCAACCTTTCTGGGTCTGTTTCCTTCTCCACAAAATGATGTTGAGAACCCTACCTCATGGGGTTCATTGTACAACTTGAATGAAACACCAGAAGAGCAGCCAACAGAGTCTGACACACACTGAATGCTCAATAAATTGTAGTGATAACCCTAATGTATTAAAGAATAAGGATGCCACAACATTTAGAAATTCTTTCCAGAACTCCCCCCAGCTAGCACCAGACATACAGACCATTACAGAACTGGCACTGCCAGAACTTCTTTTCTTGGCTCAGTGACCTAACATGTAGAAGACAAAGCTTCCACAGCGAGAGCAAGCTGAAACGTAGGTAAAGCCCCAGAGAGCGTTTAGGGCGTAAACCAACCTAGACGTTGGTGGATTTCTCAGCTTGGCCTGCCAGCTGGATGGCTTCTACATTCTGCTCGAGCAAAGCTATGCCATCCATCCCAGAGCTGCTGCAAACTCACCACTGTAATACGCATGTCAAAAACTTGGAAAGCGATTAGCTTGGAAAAGCTGACATTTTTGTACGTATCACCAAAGCCTGGAGCAAAAGGAGATCTGGGGAACACTTTGAGAGCCTGAAGAGAGCTAATGAGCAACTCTGATGGAGTCACCCAGTCTCAACCGAAATGACTCCAGTGATGGGGAGCTCACTACTTTGTAAAACTACTTCTGGCCTAGCCCATGTTTCTCTAACATTAGATCTTTTCCACTTCCTTCACCTATTTCTCATAACAAGTGGTTTCCCACCCACACTTCCCACTGACCTCCTTTACTTACCTACCATGTGTCAGTGTAATTTCTCAAAATTTCATATATTTCTGTGTTCTCTAAATTTTATGCATTGAAAATGTACTTCTTTCATAATTAGAAAGAATCCTATCGTAAAAAGAAGAAAAGTAGTGCTTGCCTAAAACATATTTATGAACTCTACTGAAAAGTAACATTGTCCTTAGGTTTTACTGTTCGAAGAATGTTCCCTGATACATCATTTCTCGTAGACATTCAGGTTATGTGTTCAATACGCTATATTCAGAAAGATTCTCATTGACAATTTAGAAAAAAATTTTTTTGAGAAATTGTAATAGAAGAACAAAAATTTATCTATGAGAAATGTGACCATGTAACGGGAACAATTCAGTGAGTAATTATTGATCCAGCCCCCTTTAATCTCCTAAGTGTTCCCACTTGGAAAATAAATTACACAGTCATTCTGCCTATAATCTTTCTAACCAGATAAAACCATTATCAATGTCAATACTTCACTATAATCCACTCCAGTAATTTTATGCATGTTTCACATCTTTTTTCTCATCCTATATTTTATATTCTAATGTTGTATTTTACATAAAATTTTATACTCTAATTTTACATTTTACTAAGTATAGTATATTTTACTAAAATCAGAGTATTCTATGATATTATTCAAAATGTTTTACAGATATTTGAGTGGCTACATTTTTTAAATTCTAATTTGTTTAATGTCACCCTTATTTTTAGAAACAGTTTTATTTCCAAATTTTAGTATTACAGACAGCAGTGCAATGAACATCTTCAGCAGAAAACTCTTCATTTTGGACCATTTCCATCAACAGAATCTCAGAAACAGACTTCTGGAGGTAAAATTACAAATATTTCAGGGCTCTTGCACTGTATTCCATGTTCTTTTCCCAAAGGCTAGAATCACTTTGTATTCCTTCCAGCCTGGTTGACTGTGCCTGAGTCACTGCGTCAGTCTCCAGGATTCAATACTCTCATATTTTACAGTTCTACTGCTCTGGTAGGCTAAAAATAGCATCTCATTGTTATTCTCATTTCCATTTTGTTGATAATGAGTGAGGATGAAAAAATGCTCAAATGTTTATTAGCCATCGATATGCCTCCATTTTAAACTGTCTTAGTTCCTTCCCCCTCCATTTATGGGGAAATTAATGCTTTCATTATTACGTTTTGGCATGCGCTCTTTTCTTATTAAGGATGTTGCCCTTTGTCCTGTTTGAAGCAAAGTATTTCCCCTGGTTTATTTGCCTGTTGAGCAATTTTGAGAGAAGTTGTAATTTGTATATAAAATACCTACTGATATTTTTCCTTTATTTCTTTCACTCCTTTCGAGATCAGAAAACTCTCGCCCCAGCCCTATGTCGAGATTCGATTATCTTTACTTCTGCTTAAGCTTACAGTTTTTATGACTATATGTGCGTAAACGAGCTCAATTCTTGTAGGTCAGGCCACACTATATACTGCTGGAATTTAATAGGAAGTTTAATTCATATTTTCTTTTGCTCTTCTGCTAAGAAATTCTATTACAGCTACAGAGTGTCCATTTTAATATGGGGCTTCTGTTCCAAGACAATTGTGTAAAGGACATAAGAAGAAACATAAATAATGAAGAATAAATGTTTTTCCTCTCACTTCATTATTCAGATCGGGAAATTTTACCCAAGCCTGAGACCCGCCCCATTTTTAGCCAAATAAATTTGCTTAAAAAAATATACATTTTGCCCTGGCCAGTGCGGCTCAGGTAGTTGAAGCATCACCCTGTGACAGAAAGGCTGTGGGCCTGATTGCTGGTCAGGGCACATACCCAGGTCGCAGGCTGACCCCTGGTCCACGTATGACCCCCAGTCTGAGCGAGTAGGAAGGCAACTAATCACAACGCTTCCCTCTTGCATCGATGTGTGCCTCTCTCCCTTCCTCTCTTCCTAAAAGCAGAGAAAGAATGTCCTTGGGTAAGGATAAAAAATTTTTTTAAATACACATTTCTTTTGCCTGGGCTCATGGCAGAAATAAACTGAAGTTTTGAATAATTAAATCCACCGTTTTCCGGGTAACGAGGCACAGTTTGGGCCATCTACAAAATGAATTCCAGTCTAAAAGGTTTCTTTGAGTTGTTAACCAAAAATTCTATGACAAGGGCTAGAATAATTTCACAATGCAAAAGAAAATCCCAGGCAAACTCTCCAAACAACAGACTATTTGTCACAGTTTGCAGAGGTGAAGCAAGCACACAATTTTTTGATCCAGTTGACATATTCAATAATCTCCCCAAAATTTCTACCACAGAACTCCTTCCGGCCATTTATTGAGTACAACGATGTAATCCATAATCACGGATATTTCATGTTCCTTCTGTCCAAAGCCCAACAATCCATTCCCGAGGAGACCTGCAAAGTGGCCATGAGGAGCAGTCAAGGAATTGACATCTGAAAACAGGAAAAATATGTTCCGTGTAGCAGTCCAGGGTCTGGGTTGCCCAGGAAATAATGTGTTGTGTATAACAGATTCACAGATGTCTGGGACTGAAAGGACCTTTGTGAACATTCACTTAGTCCACCTCTGTATTTTTAGCCATAACCAATAAAACTTTCTAAATCTACATGCATATTTCAAAGATCAAAATGCAATATAATGGGGGAAAAAAAACAGAGGCTAAGTGTGAGGTCAACGCCACTGTTTCCCTGGGTAATAATGTATTCAATCCCTATCCTGGATGCTTTTCCGAACATAACGTTACTCATCTTAGCTGGCTGGATTCTTGTGGTGTTTGATGGGGCGCTGCATGTGAGCCTGCCTGGCGCTTGTTAACCGCAGATGTCCGCCGTGTCCCTCCCTCCTTCACTGCTCTCACCAAGGGACCGGGGGAGGTGAGCTGCCAACTTGTCTTGATGGTGTCAACTTGAGAATGAGGTAATCAAGACATTTCAATATTTATCAGCCTTCTAGATGTGAAACCTTCCTCCATGCACAAATGACAGTACATTCTTCACATTGTAGCTTGGGCTTTTTCCCTCTGGTTTATTAGCCAATGGAGTTGTGAAAGAGAAATGATCAGATTCAGCAAGATAACCTCTCACCTGATGTGTCTGTAGACTCGACAGCTGCCACCCATGGATGGTTGACAGGCCAGAAGAAAGGCTGTACTGCCAACTAATACCCGACAAATACCTTCCTTTTTCCTTCCTCTGTCATGTCCAGCTCCCCTTCCTGTGCCAATGTGCTACACTTCTGCAGTTCTAGGAAGGAACTCCTAAGACATGACGCCTGTTCTTATGTCGGACCGTCCTCTTTGGGTGGCCTGTCCCAGCGCAGCAAAGGCCAAAGAATGCACTTTGTGAGTCGCTATCACGGTCCACAAGTTACGTTATGTCTGAACTAATTCTGGCACTTGGTCCCAGCCTGCCCTCTAATGAGCATCAGTGGACTGTGTTAAATGCTTTCCTTTCTTGCTTCACATGCATGAGACTGACTGGTGCATAGCAAAAGTCCTTTTGTGTACAGGAAATACTGAGTAAAGCAGGAGGAACTGAAGAAAACACCTTTCATTCTTCATGTTAGCAAAGCCAAGGCTCAGAGAAGTCCAAGGAGGCACCGAACCCATAAATGAGTTAGTCAACGTGCAACAAGAAATGAGCTGCATGTGGCCACTCATTCAGTCTGTTTGTCGATCCCTAAACTGATGAAAATAATTTATACAACTCAGGTCACTGTCTCTGAAGTCATTCTTTAAAACACATATCGAAGTCACTATTAGGCTGGGGAAAGCTTAACATTACTTGAGAGAGTAGCTAAGGGTCATTCCTGGCACAAAATTGGCAACCAAGCAAAATCTGTGCAAAGAATCAATAATTTTTTTCTACCTACCAATAATATAAATAAATAAATAAATAAATAAATAAATAAATAAATAAAATAACAGCATTATAGTGTGATCATTTAAATTATTGTTCATTAAATATTTACTTCTTTCCCTATCCAAATGTGGTAAAATCTAACCTGCCCTACTGATGTTGGGGTCACCATGCGACTTGCTTTGACCAATAAAATGGTAGCAGATGTGATATAAACAGAGGACTTAAATGTGCTTGTATCTGCTGACTTAGCTTCGGGCCGCTGTGACCTGAGAAGGACAGCGCCCACCTAGACTCTTAGCCTTGGCCCTGGAATATACACACCTGGAACAGAATGAACCCAATGAGCATCCTGCAGCCAAGCCCAGCTGAACCCCAGCCTGAGCAGAGCTGCCCAGTCAAGCCCCTAGTAATGCAATAAACCTACAGACTAGGGAAAAGAATAAATGTGGGTCATTGTAAGGCCCTGAGTTTTGGGGATGGTTTGTTATGCAGCACCACTGTGGCAATAGTTGCTAACAGATACAATTAGCCTTTGATTATGAACTAATCCACAGACTGTGCTCAGCACATTAATGATTTCACTTCAGTCTGATACTAACACCAGCGACAACAACAGGTGACATTATTTAACCCCACATTAGAGACAAGGATCTGGAGCTTCAGAGGGATTAGAATTACCCAAGCAGACATGATAACGAATGGCTGAAATATGATTTGAGTCAATGTTTTCTGATTCTAGCATCTTTGTTAAGTCTTAAAACTCTGCATTCTTTTAACTTTTCCCTTGAAAGGGGGGAATGAAAGCTCTAGTTGGGTACTTATCAGGGTGGTCACACTGTGGGCATGCAACCAACCTGCTGCTCAGCTCCATTCCATCCCGCTCCCACTGTTACCACACACGATTTGTTTCAGCGTTTGCCATGAACTAGGCTGATTCAGCTCTTAGGAGTTCACTCCAAGCAGCAATGATAAAGAGTTCTCCTAGGGAGACAGATGGGTAGTTTCTCAGAGAACTTCCACAGCAAAATGCCACTGAGCCTAGGAGATGCACATCCTGGCCTTGATAAAAATGAGTGATAACACTGCTTAGACCTTCGGTGTCATCTCCCGAACTCTCCGAGCCACGAAAGTCATTACACATGAAGTATTCCCAGCTTTGAGGGTGGTGAGAGCAATGCAACAAAAGATTTTTATTTCCTGTAAAGGACAATTTTTTTATAATTAACTTATTCAGGGTTCTTTTGTAATCTTTATGAGTTATTTGCTGAGGGCTTCAAAATCTCCTCATGCACCCCCATTATTGATTTCTTAAAATATTAATTGCTTATAAAAATGAGGGAAACCTTTTGCTCAACTGCTGGCTATATTCCTCTATTTCTTTGATTCCCTCTATTAGCCTCCTCTTCTCCAAATTCTGACATCAATGATACTTGGCCAAAGTTATAAGAAAGGTCTACCTCCCCTCACCAGCCCCAGCGTGGGGAATGTCTTAATAGCCTCAAAAAGGCAGAGATGAAAGTTCTTTGAATGGTCTGGATAGGATCTCTCCTGGGGGTTTGGATCTTCCCATGAAAACAGGAAGAAGGTAGGCAATGGATGGTAGAGATTGGTGCTCAGCTAGGATACAAAATCCAAAAGGGGTGGGACCTGCCAAGTCAAGCATTTTGCCAATTGTTCTTCCAAAAATATTTCCTTTTTACTACAGTATTCAGAAAAGATCAAGTTGCACTGTCTTACTAAGTAGAACTGGCCTATGAACCTGTGGTTAGCTTCATCATTGGTATTCAGCACATGTATAATCATTCTGTTTCGCAACACCGGTAGCAGCCTGCCACTGCAGACTAAATGGCATGAATCTTATGTTGAACTGATGATAACCCAATTGCATCCAGGTATGTCTTAAAACAATAAACATCATGGATGTGCTAATAAATAGTAGAAAATCACAGTAACTGACTGAACTCTCCTATCAATCTTCATAAAGCACAAAGGTGAAAATCAAACAGAATCAAAACTCTCTCTCTCAGCCTCAACTCCACAAGCAGCTCTTTTTTGCCGCCAAGGATATTTCTTCAGAGTAAATTGTGTTTGAGTCTTCTTCCTTCTTTCCTCCCTTCCTGCCTCCCTCCCTTTCCTTCCTTTTAAATTTAATTTTCTGTTTCTGTATCTCTCCTTCCTTCCTCCTTTTCTTCCCTCCTTCATATTTGGAGTTAACATTAAAGAAGAGAAAGCCGAACTTGTGGACTTCAGCTGTTCACGTGTGCTCAATCCACAACCTTCCCTCCGCTCTCCAGAGCATCGTCCGACTACTTCACTTCAGAACTTGGAGTTACCATGGTAACAGTTTTCCAACCTTTTCCTTTGAAGAGAATCCCTCCTGCCTAAGGGAAATCACCTCTGAAGTACCCATCTAGGGTACTTGTTCTGCGTGTCTCAGTCTTCATCTTTCATCTTCAGTCAGATCAGGTCAAGAGCCTTGCTAATGGCCTATGTAGTGGAACAGCATCCAGCTGATTCAGGGCTGGGCTGGAGCCCACTCTGCCCCTTTCCTCTCCCCACGCTTTCCCCATCTGTCCTTACAATGTGCAGGTTCAGCACAGGAGGAGGGGACACAGCAAAGCCTCTTTACAAAAGCACCCACATTTTTTAAAAACTACTGTCCAGGTGCTAAGGAATGAAGTCCCTGTCCCAGAATTTGACAGCTTGTCTCCACCATAAGAGGGGATTTCTCTCTTTACTGGTTTGCCAAAAGTAAAAGCAGCAATCCCAACCAGCCGCCACTAATGAGAGCAAATTTATTACATTTGGCCCAAAGGACACCTGTTACAACTGGAAGACTGTACATGTCAGCCAAGAGGAAAGTTGGCCAGGATGCTTTCCTAGGTTAATGGATGGATGATGCCTCACCTACCCCTCTGATTCCTTCTTACTTGTCAGCATTCCTTCTTCCCACCGCTGTGGCACAGTCTTCCTTTCTGCTCCAGCATTTGCCCTCTGCCTGTAACCAGGGAAAGAGGTTAGAAATTAGTCACTTAATGGTGAGGTGATATATGAACTCAGTCCCTGACAAGGATAACAATTTCTTTATATGGCTCACTTTTTACAAAATTGAGGAGCCAACATTTATTCCCTGTCTGATCTACTTCTCTCTCACTAGAGGTCAAGGACAGAATATTAGATTGAGCTATGGTTGCTAATTACATATTGAATGACTTACCTTAGGTTTCACTTGGGAACCAAGTGAGCCCCACCCAGGTAAATATTGAAAGATACAATGAAGTCCACAATACATGTGACCAAGGCTGTAGGTCATTAACACAAGCTTGGACTAACCTGGTAGCTCATTAGAAAGTAAAAATGTAAGGAAAGGAAATGGACTAAAATTTTAAATTAAAAAGTCTTCAAGGAATCAGAGTCCAGGATACTATTGATAATGATTAATAATCATTCATGTTGATATTAATAAACCTGAACAGCAAAAGAAAGAGAAATTAATCACCAGCTTGGAGTTATAGGACATTAAATTAGGAAAGTTTTTCAGTGTCTGTCTCATTTGGACAATGAGATTTGGAATTAGGGCAGCCTTCATTCACAGAATAAGAAAAATAAAGAGTGGTAATCATTATTACCCACGTTATCTGCTTTTCTTCCTTCAAAAGAGCTTACGTAAGATTCCAAAAGTAATAAAAATACTGGGTTGTCAAATTCAAGTGCTTCCCATGGAGAAGATGAAAACTTGGGACACTACAGGAGAGTTTGGGGACAGGGCTTGTTGAGAGTAACTCTGTGACTAACAGGAAGTGATTACAGACTTACCCTGACATCTGCATTGTATTTGGCCTCATTATATTGAGTTTTATAACGATATAAGGCTGGTGAGACACTTCAGAAAATTGGGTGGCACTTCTGGATTCAAAAAAATCTTTTAAGGGGCACAGGTAGAGATACTGCCTAGCCTATTCATTCTGTTGTTAACACTGGAAAAATGCATTTGCTTCAATATTATAAAGCCATGAAGTAGGAAAATGGAACCATTGTGTAACTTGGAGAAGAGACAACATTTAAAAATCAGCATTGTTTCTTTGTGCCCAAGAAGGGACCTGATTACCATACTTCTTGGAATTGATCTGAACTCAGGTTGCTCACTCCTTCATGCAAAACTGGTACTTTCTAGCAATAGGGAGAGAGGTTTAGGGCTAGGCTTTTTCTCACTCAGGCCTGGTAAAGAGACAAGAGTCAATTTAAAAGCTTCAGATCAGATTCACAAATACAACGAAGCTGAACCTACAGCAAAAACTAGAACTGTGAGGTCCAATCTTTCATAATTTTTTCCTTGACAAAAGAAAAATACAGTTAACAGGTGAAACACAAGTATTCATTTTAGGGATCTTTGTGCTTTTACTGTGAAAGAAACCTTGAAATTCAAAACTCTTGGTATTCAGGGTCCTGCACAAATAACGCC